>OX940805.1:17314799-17799268 GCA_954870605.1 Acer campestre | reverse complement strand
AACATTTTCCTATAAATACCCCCATCACCCTCACCTCATTCTCTACATTTTCTCCACTTTCCCAATCCCTACTCTCTTATTCTCTCTATTCTCTACAATCTCCAACATCTCCCACTCACTCTTTCAACTATTTTGTAATTTATTTTATTTATTTAATATATTATTTATATACTATATACTATTATACTAACATACTATACACTATACATTATATATTATATACTAATAATTACACAAAATTATTACAATGTATAAAAAATAATATTATATAAAAAAATGTTTAAAAATAAAAAAAATTTCGAAGCCCGTTAAGGCCTTAACGAGTCGGCCCGCCATAGGCCTAGCCTGTGCCCCGCTCGGCCTGTCCCATCACAGGCCTAGGCCAAGGCCGAGCCCACCCTTCCCCTTAACAGGCCTGCCCGGCCTAGCCTATCTCTCTAACAGGCCGAGCCCGGTCTAGCCCATTACTCAAAACAGGCCTAACGGGCCCGACCGGTTCTGTTTTGCCAACACTAATACAATAGATAGAGATTAGATAGCTAAACACATGTTGTTTGTTTGGAAGAAAAAAATAAATAAAACAAATTTGGTCTTTGATCTTGTCCATTCATTTGTTTGATGAACATATGTAAATAGATCTTTACATGAACAGAAATCATATCAGCAGGGGATCTTGATCCAAGTGAACTAGTGAAGCTTATTGTGATATAACATATAAAGCCATATTTGGTGCACTCGTTATGAATTATATTATGGGATTATATTTGGGGGGAGTTGTGCACTAGGGAAGGAGAGACCTAGAGAGAGCTGTGAGATTAGGGTTCAGGCGTGAGCTTAGGCTCAATAAGGATTAATTGTATTTGAAGTTTGGAGGGAGAGAAAGAAAATTGAATGTTTAATTGTAGCAATTTTCTACATAGTGATATTTTTCTCTTATCGTCTTTACGGCTATGGTTTTTCCATGTTTTAGTTTTTCCACGTAAAACCTTCTATTGCGTGATTGAATTCTCTCACCATATTTTTCTACTAGTAGACATTATTTCTTGTGTGGTGAATATTAGACGGTGCTTCCACGTTACTTTTCCCAACAATTATATCGATGGAAATACATTAACTTTAAACAGCAATTAAATCCAACATCCTATATTTATCAATAATTTAGCTGTAAATATGATGTATTGTTATCAAAACCGGCAATCCTAAAGTAAAAGAACAGTTGGATTTCAAGACTTAAGATTTAAGTTAAGGCTTACCTATTTTGAAGATATTATAAAAAGAAACAACATCTTTCTCTTCTTTTTATTTTATTTTTTATTTTTATTTTTATTTTATATTTTTTTAAATGAATGAAAGAAGGAAACAATATCTATTTTTTTTTTTTTTTTTTTTTTTGAAAGAAACAAACAAGCAACAAAGAAAAGAACCAGCTAAACCAAAGAGTCCACCCGGACCACATTAGCAACGCAACTCGGAAACAATATCTATTTAGATGTGATTGATAAACGTATATAGAAAACAATGATATGTGGTATTAGAATTCACACGAGAACGACCGTCACAAATAATATGATAATCTCTAGGGCAAATTGCACCAAACTCCCTTAAGCTTTACCCTTTTACATTTAGAAATATCTTTATCGAAAATTGACACTCACCTCCTACCGTTAGGGTTTGACTATGGTTGACCATTAAGTTTAACACATTTAAGGATAATATCATCATTTTACCCTTAATTTAATAAAATTAGAAATTAAAAAAAGAAAAGAAAAAGATGGATGGTTGAGATCAAATTAAAAATAAATAAAGTAAGAGTTAAAATTTTATAATCTTTTATTTATTTATAAAAATAATGGATCTCTACCATCCATCTCAAAAAATGGATGATATATATATATATATATGGTGGAGATATTGAATCTCCATCCTTCAATTTGCGGCGGGGGTGGTGTCTCACCTCCCCTCTTTGCAACTGATGGAGGTGTATGGATCTCAGTGGAGATCCAATCGAATCTGATCTCCAGATTGGATCATCTCTACATTTTGCTTTTTTTTTTTTTTTTTTTTAGTTTTTGTTTTTAAACTCCACCCACCATCCATCTTGATAGTGGAGGTCTTTTTTTTTAAAAAAAAAATATTGTTTTTTGTTTTTTGTTTTTAAATTTTTTTTTTTTTTTTTGTTTTTTTTTTTGTTTTTTTTTTGTTTTAAGTTGAGGGATCATGGGTAGTTTTGTCTTTTCGATGGTCGGACATGGTCATCGATTATTTTTTACGGTTGTTGACTATCAGTATGGGAGATGAGGGTCAATTTTGATAAAGTTAATTCTGGGTGTAAAAAGGCATTATCAGAGGAATTACTCAAATCTCTATATACTTGGAATCCAACACAAAACTATGAAAATCCAGTTTTGATTATATAATGAATTAATGTACCATAATTATAATTTCAATATATGGAATTGAGTTACAATTTTTTAGCAATTTTACTTTCACAATCGGTACCCCACACACACACACATATCGCATACCTTTGACGTTTTGCATATTTTTTTATTCTTACCATCATTCTATTGTACCAACTCATCAGCAATGGAGAATAATTGTAAAGAGAGACGCAATGATGCCGTTGATCACAACAGAAGCAATATCAACATGGTCAACTACACAACGAGATTGTCACAGGCTAGTAGGTCAACTCTTGCTAGAATTCTGAGCCGTCGCCGTGCTATGAGTTCTAGTATCCGTTCCGAGTCTATCTTCCTTGACAACAACTACCCTAACTACAATTGGCTCCTCCCGGGATGGCTGGTGGAGGAACGCCATATGGACACTATAAGGATATATAAGGTAAAAAAAAAAAAACACTATTAATCTTTGTTTGTTGAAATCTGTTTAATTTTTTTTTGGTGGTTTCTATTTTTTCTTCTGATCTATTGTTTTCATGATTGTTACAAGTTTTATTTGTTTATTTGGTTGGTTTTGATCATTCTTCACATATGATAATTTGGATCTAGGTCAAAAAATAATATTAAAAAAAAAAAATAATCCTGGATCAGATACTAATACTCTTTGATTTATTAAACACACACATGCACACGCACACATGCATGCACATAAACATAAGCATGCTTGTACACACACACACACACACACACACACACACACACACACAAGAGAGATATTAAGTGTCCAAATGCATAGGAATGGCAACTGGTTGGATTTGGGTTGAGTTGTGCTCGACTCAAACCTGAACCTGTGAACCCGAATAATTTTGAGGGTTCAGGATCAAGTTTTGAGAAAACCAAAACCCAAGCCCAACAGGTGAACCCACGAACTTATTTGGGTTCAGGTTTCGACCAGCCAACTCGCCACCCAAATATCAATTTAGGTTGTACTTTATAACCCAAAACTACGTCATTTTGAGTTTATAATTTTAATTTGCTCAAAACGACATCATTTTAAACAAAGATTTTTATAATAATCCGGTGTGCGGGTTCAGGTTTTCAATCGAACCTGAACCTGCTTCAGGTTTCCTTTTTTATAACCGAACTTGAAGTTTATAATTTTAATTTGCTAAAAACGACATCATTTTAAATAAAGATTTTTTAAAATAATCCAGTGTGCTGGTTAAGGTTTTCAATCGAACCTAAAGCTGCTTCAGGTTTCCTTTTTTATAACTGAACCCAACCAACGTGGTTCGGGTGGGTGCTCATGGGTTCATGTGAACACACACAGACACACACACACACAGACACAGACACACACACAGAGACACACACATACACATGCACGCACGGACGCATCTATGTTAAGAATGTTTGGGTAGACACAACACCTAAGAATGTATATGATATAACGAGAACCTTAT
Source organism: Acer campestre (assembly GCA_954870605.1). NCBI lineage: Eukaryota > Viridiplantae > Streptophyta > Magnoliopsida > Sapindales > Sapindaceae > Acer > Acer campestre. Next base: position 17,795,403 of record OX940805.1, on the reverse strand, counting down.
TACCCCATTGTTATTGAAGCATCAAAAGGAGAAGTTTGACTAGAAAGAGAATGAATATGCTTAGACTATTGATAGTAAGAATTTATAACTTGTTAAACTACATGAAAAAGTGGAATTGTTGTCTGCAGGTAAGTATCCTGAGGAACCAGTGATGAGCCCTTTTCCAGAGCTATAGCCACCAACTCATTACAAGCCCCTTACAAAGGTTAAGAGGAAGAAACGGATTCTAAAGAACCCAACGGTTGATAAGAATGCTAAAAAACAGAACCCAGAGGGTAAGAAGAAGAAGAAGAAGCCCGATTAGAGAACCATGATTTCTATACTCATGAAAGGTAATCTTAGTTGTAAGGATTGATGAGTTTCTAGTCTAGCTCGGAAGCCCCATACATTGTTATTTATCATGAATGGAAAAAGAATAGCATAGCCTTGGGGATGCTGGCTTATGCATCCTCCGAAGCAAGGGGGCGCCTTGCAAGTTTTCTTGCCCGCAAGTGCTCTTTAGAGGCAGGATTAGCAAGAAGCGCCCATTGCATGGCATATATTCCAGGCTATTTCTCCCCTATTGCATTTTCTGTGTAGGCCTTATCCTAGGGGGTTCTCGCTCATGGATGCATTAAAAAGGGCGTTTCTTAAGAATGTTTGGGTAGACACTACACCTAAGAATGTATATGATATAATAGGTTACCAGAACCTTATTACCCCATTGTTATTGAAGCATCAAAATGAGAAGTTTGACAAGAAAGAGAATGAAGTATTTTGCCTTTCCTTCTCCGTGCCCGCTCACACTTCGCTGACCTATTGTGAGGTAAAAAGAAGAAAGTACAAAAGAATAGTAAACAAAGCACACCGTAGAAAGAAATGAAGAACGGGAACGAAACGAAATAAGGCGTTTCTAGCTCTAGTTTCGGATGAGCTTCGCCCAATTATGTCTGGTAAGGATTAACTGGGTGAGGTTTCCATGGCTTAAGTAGGTTCGGGAATCTAAAAAGGTCCTGTAAGCTTACCCTAGATGAGTCGCATGTTCACATCAAACGTTAGTGGCCCTACGGTCAAAGTAGTAAGCGCCCTCCGCTTTTCCAGTACTATAACTATATAGTAGGACTAAACCTATACTACAGTAGGATAAATAGTAGGTTTCCCTTTCTTTAGTGGTGGCCACATCTCTTGAATATATAGGACTTGGATTTATTGGATATAATCTAAAGGTTCTCATATCTCGAAAAAATGAAAATAACATATAGCTCCCCTATCAAAAGAAGGAAAACCACCCCTTCAGTAAAGAAGATGAGACGAAGGCAGGCTTGAAGGCATATATAGTTGGCTAGTTATTTGTCTTTCCCATCCTTGCAGCTACTGCAGGTGCCTGAAATTCATGGATTCTTTAGTAGAGGGGAGTCGAGATGGAATTTTTTTGTGGGCTGACTTAAAAGAAGCCCTCAATTGCAATAGGAGTAGCTACTTGTTTCATGGCTTTAATTTGAGCTTCAATTCATATCCTGAATCTTCATAAATGGGTATGCCTGGCTAAGTTAAGGTGACCAGCTTTGTGCGGCAATCACAAGTTTAGGTACTCTGGATTTGTTATAGCGCCACATTTTAGAATTTCTATTTCTATTTTTTGTTAGTTAAGAGAAACGAATATGAATACTTTATCTCATCTCTCACTCATTTATTATCTGACTTTGAAAAAAGAAAATAAATAAAAAAGATAGCAAGTTCTATTAAATAACTTAAGAAAACTATTTTTAAGATGTCAGGTGACTGTGCCCCAGGTTCACCTACCCAATGCCAATGATATGAAGAGCTAGCTTTGCTACCCAGAGAAAAGTCTACTTGGCTTGCTAGAGAAGGTTTTTCTTTTCATGTTTGCTTTTCGTTCTTGTTTGAACAGAGATTCTGTTAGTGTTCCATGTACCGCACCATGGGTAGAAGATCTCATATTAAAGAATTCGCTTTGAGTTCGTTCTTTTTCATGTCTTGGTTTACAGTTTATCTAAATCAAACTAAGAGATTGGCATCAACAAAGCAAGGCCCCATTGAGCTTAGCCTTGAGTAGATCGAAAAGGTCTCGTGAAGCCGGGAACCCCTTGCCGAAGATCATTTTATTTCTCTGTGAAGATAGACTGCTGTTTATTGCTTTGCATGTCAAGTTTAGGGTTTAGGGTTTAGGGTTTAGTTGCTTCTTCGCTAACCTTTGCGAAAGCTCTTTCTTTGTGCTCTTTTTAATCTCAGTTCTATTCATCCTCGGGGACTCTTTCGTTAACTGCAGCAACAATACGTTCTTGTACTCTTTCCCTTTCAAATTGGACACCATCCATTGAATGGTCTCTCCCCAGTCCATATTAGACCAAGGCAAATTACATTTACTGCAGAGGAGGCGCCATATACCTTCAGAGAAGGGGCATGAAAAGAAAAGAGAAAAGGTGGGTCATGGCTCTCGACCTCGTTTCCACAAAGGACGTATCGAGATGATTGTTTAGGCATCCAAACAAACACGCATCAAATGATATTCACACACACACACACACACACACACACACACACACACACACACACACTGATTGTTTAGGCAACCAAACAAACACGCACAAATGCAAACAGGAAAGCACATAAAAAGAAAAAATAGACATCAAACGATATTCACACACATACATGCATAAATGCAAACAGGAAAGCACATAAAGAGAAAGAGAGACATCAAATGATATTCACACACACACACACACACTGATTGTTTAGGCATCCCAACAGGAAAGCACATAAAGAGAAAGAGAGACATCAAACGATATTCACACACACACACACACACACACACACACACACACACACACACACACACACACACACGTGTCTAGGGATGGCAATGGGTCGGGTTAGAGCGGGTTTTACAAAATCCAAATTTGCACCCATGAAAATTTTCCTCACCCACAAACCCACAAAAATAAACGGGTTTAGGTTTGGGTTTCACCTACGGGTTTTCAGTGGGTTTGCAGGTTTGTGGGTCACACCTACCAACTCGCAAAATATGTTAATTTATAAATATTTAATATTTCATTATATTTTTTTATATATACAATAAAGAACTCCTCTTTATTTATAATATATCATGGAGAATTACAAATACAATAATATAAAGTATTACCAAGTAAAACTTCAAATGGATCTCTAAAGGCAAAATAAATAAGCAAGCATGATGTTTCATCAGAGTAAAACTATCAAGTATAACTTATCGTTAGCTATATATAAATGTGAGTTGAGAATTGTAATTCTCAAACTTAGAATGAGTGGTGTTTTAATATATATTTTTTCTCTATATAGTTAAAAAGGTTCAATTGGAGTTTAAATTTATAATAATAATTTTTTATTTATGTGGGTTCGTTTTCCCAACCTGCACCCGAACCCTCGCTAGGTTTTTATTTATATGAGTTCATGGGTTTGCGGGTCATAAATTCACTACCTGAACCCGACCCTACAAGGTTGGGTTCGGGCAGGTGCCCGCGGGTGTGGGTCAAATTGTCATCCCTATGTGTCATACAAAAATAGCTACACGCACACAAAAAGAGAGATATTGATTGTTTAGGCGTCCAAATAAACAGGGACGGAGCCACATAATGACAAAGGGGGGCAGTAAGTTTTTCAATTTTATACAATTTTGCCCTAAGTTTTAGAATTTTTATGTTTTTACCCTTATTTCCTATTTAAATTTTCTAATCCTTTTATAAATTACAATGTTAATAATTTTCTTTTAATCATGTAGAGAATATATTTGATCCTAAATAAACTATTAGAATAGTTTTTGGATATTAGAAAAATATTAGAGGTACAATTTAAATTTCAATTTATTTTCTAACTCTTAAACAATATTATTGAACTTGAATTAATAGCTAAAAAATTTAGTCTATATTATTTTTTGAGTAATGCTAGATATCCCCAACTAGTTGTGTATCAATTGACAAATGAATATGTACATATTAATTATGATTTATTTCACTCGTCATATTTATACGAATTAAATTGTCTAAGTTACAAGTTGAGATATGAGTTGAAATATCTAGCATTTTTCTTATTTTTATTATGTTTTCATCATATTCAAGGATCATTTTAAATGAACAAGATGATATTGGTTTGGTGGTATATCCCTCACACTTACTCTATGAGGTCATGGGTTCGAGTCCTCCCCCTCTTCCAAAAAAAAGCACCGAATTTTTGTAATATCTAAAAAAAAAAAGGAGATCATTTTAAATGTTTTTCATAAATGCACAAATTAAGATAATTTATCTCAATAAAAAAATATTATTCATTTTAAATAATTAATAAAAAATGAATGTTTTAAAATATAAACAACAATATTTTTTATTTAATGTTTTATTTAACACAACTTCTAAAATATATGTCGATTTAACCCATTATTTCATGGTGCTCCCCTTAGAACATAATCCTTGCTTCGTCCATGCAAACAAACATGCACAAAACGCAAACATGAAAGCATATAGAGAGAAAGAGAGACATCAATGGTATTGATACACATACGTGTCATACAAAAACAGCTAAAAAATAGAAGAAGAAAAGATATCGATTGTTTAGGAGTCCAAACAAACATGCACAAATGCAAACAGGAAAGCACATAGAGAGAAAGAGAGACATCGAACAATATTGATACATACATGTGTCATACAAAAACAACTATATTGATCATCCATACACCCTCACAAACAGAAAGAGAGATATCCAATGTCTACACACACACACAGAGAGAAAGAGAGATATCGAACGTCGCACCAAGTGCTCCTTGAGCCTTCTCACTTAATGCGAAACGAACAATAGCGCTCATCAAGGTGGTTTGCTCGGGTTAGCCAAGAAAGCCTTAGTGCGCAAAGGCATAGAGCTCAAAGACAGGCTTAGTAAGAGATTCAAAGAGTGTAGTTAGCGGTCCTCGCTCCAGGGATTCGGCTTAGTCACCATCTCTGTCCACCTTTTTGACTTAGGTTACTAAGTTCTCTGCCCTATGGTTTAAGAAAAGCTTAAAAAGGAAGTTGGTGTTAAAGATCGATAATAATTCATTCTAACTAGTAGCTACTCCACATAGAGAGAAAGAGAGACATCGAACAATATTGATAAACACATGTGTCATACAAAAATAGCTATATTGATCATCCATACACCCTCACAAACAGAAAAAGAGATATCGAACGTCTACACACACACATAGAGAAAGAGAGATATCGAACATCCACACACACACACACTGAAAGAGAGATATCGAATGTCCACACACACACACACACACACACATAGAAAGAGAGATCGAGTGTCGTCCACATTCAGTGAGATATCGAATGTCCACACACATACACACATAGAAAGAGAGATATCGAGTGTCGTCCATGCATACACACACACACAGAAAAAGAGATATTAAGCGACACACAGGCACACGCATAGAAAAAGAGATATCGAGTATCATACACGTAGAGCAATAAAGAGAGATATCGAGTGTCTATACACATATACGCACATAGTGAGAGATAACACATACACAGTAAGAAAAAAAGATATCGAGCATCTATACACACACACACACATAGCAAGAGATAACAAACAAACACACACACACGCACACAAAAAGAGAGATCGAGAATCCAAACACACACACACACACACAGAAAGAGAGATACACATATGGAAAGAGAGATATCGGGCATCCATACCACACACACACACACACATATAGAAAAAGAGATATCTAGCATCCATATTTCATACATAGAAAGACACACACACATACACACATACACACACATATATATATATGTACATGGAAAGAGAGATATCGAGCATTACAACATCACACACACATATAGAATAAGAGATATCTAGCGTCCATATTTCATACATAGAATGACACACACACACACACACACATATATATCTATATGTATATGGAAATAGAGATAGCAAGTATCACACACACACACACACACACACACACACACACACACACACACACTCACACACTCACACACACACAAAGAGAGATATCAAATGTCCACACACACACACACATAGAGCAAGAAAGAAAAATATTGAGCATCCACACACACACATAAAGCAAGAAAGAGAGATATCAAGCATCTATACACATACACATACATAGCGAGAGGTAATAAACAAACACACACATATAAAAAGAGAGATCGAGCGCCTAAACACACACACACACACACACAGATACACCTATGGAAAGAGAGATATCAAGCATCCATAACACACATAAACGCATATAGAAAAAGAGATATCTAGCATCTATATTTCATACATAGAATGACACACACAAATATAGAAAGAGAAATACTCATAAATCTATATGTATATGGAAATAGAGATATCAGACATCTATAACACATACATATAAAGAAAGATATCTAGCATCCATATTTCATACATAGAATGAAATATCAAGCATATGTATTAACATATTTACACATATAGAGATCAACCAACTATATTTCATATTCACACACACACACACACACACACACACACACACACATAGAAAGATATCAATCATCTACACATATATATAAAGAAAGATATCAATCATATACATTTCATATTGACACACAAAATAGATATAGATATGTAGCATCCATATTTCATATTCACACACACACACACACACACACACACACAGAGTATAGATCATCTATATTTCAATTGACTAACATAGATAGAGATATGTAGAATCCATATTTTATATTGACGCACATTGATCGAACATCTATATTGAGTACTGACACAAATAACACAATCACACACAATATATATATATATATATATAAAGCATCCATGTTGCATCTTATTATATTCCTTTTAGTATTGTAAATAATATTGGATGAACTTTGTGGTGTAGTATTTCTATGATCCTGTTGGTAGTCTCTACTACAGTCGGGCACAAGTCCTCAATGCTTGGGATCAGTCTAGCTTGGTCATTCTTGATGATGATTAAAGACTAGCTACTAAGATATATATATATTTAAATTCATGATTAGCTTGTTAGATTTCTCACTCTCTTATCAATATAATCACCATCAATCATAAGTAATATCTTTAATGCAACATGAAGCTTAAAATAATATCTCTAGTTTTGAATAAACGGTGTAGTTCAATACCTTCGGGGCTCAGTTGCAATACGAGTAAGAATTGATCGAGAGAGATGATTTGGTTTCGCATAGGACTTGGAACATCACTGTTGATTATTAATTTCTTCGACATAGCCAACCTTCAACTATGTCTAACTCGATTGATTAGAATTTTCGAAGAAGCCTAGAATATGTTGTGTTGATATATACCTGTTGAATTTTTTTTAGTAAAGTATGTATTAACAGTATTGAGAAATTTCAACTTCCGATTACATGATTTTTATGTTTTCGACAACTATTGTAAGACATGATTAAGTCGTTAAGTTTTGATATCACAATTATAAGTAACCACATGTTTAAGCTGTTCGGTAACGACTCAAATATAAAACAATGATGCGACGATTATATCCAACTGCTCCTTTCAACATAATTAACTGATGTGTTTGTATAGATGGGAATACATTAACTTTAAATGGTAACTACATCTAACTATTGAGATTTATGCCCTAAAGCTTGTAATATGTAAATGTTATAAATTCAATAATAAAAAAGTAGTTATTGCATTCAAATTTATTAATTCATACGCTTATATTATATATGCAAACATCCAAGATTGCTAGATGTAATCTCAAACTGAATATATGAATGTCATATACAGAGGAATTCAACTTGAGACATGCAATCTAAATTGTCCATATAAAGCAAATAAAGCTGGGTACTTTATTTATGGTTAATCTATAGTTGTGGTCTATTCCATATTCTACGGTGGTCTTATCCTAGACTACTCATATGATGTTATGAGAATAGAGACATCTTATATGATGTGATCATATAGGATTGGGCAATGATCTATATGAATCTGTCGCTAAGATCCATTAGTTGAAAAAGATTCATATATATCGACTAATGATGGCTATATATGGGTGATCTAAATCCTGAGGGTCTTACTAACACATTTAGGTTAGATCATGGTTTTTGATTTACCATGGGTGAGATTAGAATATCGTTCTTGGTCAATATCTCCATATCTTTGAATCACAGTTTGGCTTGTGGCTGGGAAGGTATGCACACAATAGAGAAATCCACTCCTTTTTGCGATAAGTAGATAAGTAGTTCATTTAAGGGTTGATTCGGGGTTTGAATGATTTGAAGCACTCTTCTTCTTCCGTAAAGGAATGGAGGATATAATCATTCAAGAGAATCAATGGTACTTATAGGAAAAGATATAATTAGAGAGGTATAACGAACTTTATGACCTAGCTCTAATTATGAACTACTTGTGGAGGATCATACCATATGTAATAGCTATATCAATGGACACTGATAAAATTGGTTGTGTAAAAAATCTACAGTTACGAGAGTACAACTTTGAGTTTTTAGTGGAATAACTCCAAGGTTAATAATTGTGAAGTATTAATTAAAGAGTTTAATATATTTTTTCTAAGTATTATTGGAGCTCAAAACTGTGGGTCCATTAAGTCCCCTAGCTAGCCTTATACGATTGATAGTAGCAAGACTCACAGAGAATTGGATGGTCCAATTAATTGTGTTACGAAAGTAACTTAAATATATATTATTTAATTATTGAATTAAATATTATTAAATAATATGATTTATTAATAATTAAGAATTATTAAATTGTCATATAGAGGTTTCAATTTCTAACCTTGACAAGAGTAATAAAATAATAAGTGATTATTTTTATTTACTCTAAATAGGTCAAAGGTTCAAACCCTAGTGAAGTAATAATTAAAAAGGGATTTGGAATCCTATTTTAACTTGGATTACTAAACCCTAAGTTCATAGTATATAAGATATACTTGTCAGGAAAAAGAAGCTAATTGAAACCTTAGAGAGACATAGAGGGTGCGGCAACATAAGAAAGAAAAAAGAAAAAGTTTTTTTTTTCTTGTTTCCAGGGTTGGCTGAATTCTACAGGGGAGCAAGGTGTTGTCTTCCAATTCTCTCAAGCCTCCATTCAATCGTTCCCGGAATCCGTGATGTGCACGCACACACACACACACACACACAATTGCTAGATCGCGAAACATAGGTAGAAAGATTTAGTGGTATTGGATCGTAAAGAAGGATCGAAAAGAAAATGAATGAGTGCTTTTCAATGGTATGAAAACAAATCTATTCCTCATATTCGTGTATATACAAAAGGTCCCAAGAAGACGATAGAAAATTTTTGAAACCTATCGTTCTTAATTTGTTTATATTAATTTAAAAACTAATCTTTTTCCGTTGTGCGACTTACACTAACATCCTATATCTATTACTAATTTAGCTATAAAGATGACGTAATGTTATCCAAACTATAAATCTAAAATTAAAATAATGGTTGGATTCCAAAACTTAAGGTTTAAGTTAAGATTGACCTAATATTTTAAAAAGAAACAATACTCGTTTAGATGTGATTGATAATTGTATATAGAGAGTAATGATATGATATTGAAATTCACATTAGAACGAACTGTTACATAGCTAGTGTTAATGATAATGTTCAGTCATCTTCAACTGAGAAGAAATCTGCACAAGTTCAAGCCAATAACACCACCTCATCAAATGTAAATTGATTTTAAGGCTAATATGCTTCATTAACTGGTATAGGTTCTCACACAGCATCAGATTATTACTCCTCTAATTTTTGTAAAATTGATCATTCCATGTTCAAGAATTATGATTACGATTGAAGGGTTGTAATAGTGAATCAGGTTGCCCAAAGTTGTTAGCTGACAGTTAGAAGTTGGTTAGATAAGGTCAGCTCAGAGTCAACTATAGTTAGTAGACTTACTGTAGTTAATTAACTAGAGTTAGCTTCTAATGTAATACAAAAGCTTTACTTTGTCTAATGTAATCGCTACTGAAAAATCCTGAAAAAATAAGATTTCAGAGCCTCTTCAATACATCAAATTATTTCCATATCTCTCCTCTCTAAGCGTTGTTTTCTTCTTATATCTTATTCTCAGATAACTCTGTTATCTTTCATGGTATCAGAGCTCATCGACTAGTGTCAATGGATCCTAATTTGGTCAACATGTTTAATTCGTACTCAAGAAACACGTTCTTCTTATTCTGTATACTTAATGGATCTCTATTCTCTTGTAAAAACATTGAACTTTCATATGTCTATCAAGATTGACACAAATACTTCATTTATTGGAAAGCACATGTGCTTTCAGTGATTCGAGCACTAGAACTTGATGATTTGATCTCTAGATCTAAATCAGCTCCACCAAAGTTCATTGAATCAATAGACCTGACTGAAGAACGAGTTTAGAGATAAGTTACTTTTAACAAAGGTTACATAGTTTGGAGGAGAGCAGATCAAATGTTTCTTAGTTGGTTGTTGTCAACTCTGAGTCAATATCTGGTTGGTCAGGTCATTGAATGTGTGACTTTGTTTAAAGTATGAAGTACTTTGTCAAGTTTGTACTCTCAACAATCAATGGCGAAGGCTCTTCAGCTGAAACAAGAGTTATAAGACATTAAGAAAGGTTCGATGTCAATCTCAAATTTTTTTTTGAAAATAAAAAATTTAGGTGATAATCTGAAAGCTGCTGGTCAAATTATAACTAAATATGATATGGTCTTGAGTACTCTTAATGGATTAGGTCATGATTATGATCCTATAGTCGCAATTTTATTAGCTCAACAAACTAGAGCCACTATGCAAGAAGCTTAGTATCTTCTTATGGTTCATGAACAAAGGATTAAGCATCTTGATTCTACTACTACTCTTGATGTCTCTAGTGCTTCCGGCTCTTTATATGTCAAAAAATGGTGGTCGAAATGGAAACTACAGAGGTCGTGGTAACTAAGGTCGTGGAAGATGGAACATCAACATCATAATTTTTTGTCATTTATGTTTCAAGCCAGGCTATGCCACTCTTCTGTGCTATAAGCAATTTGACCATAGTTGGCAGGGGTAATAACCATGGAGGTCAGCATATTCAAAGTCATGGTTCCTCTCAGAACTCTCAAGTCCATCTGTCACGCTCCCTTCTAAGTCACTATAATCATTAAGCATCAACTTATTTTTCTACACCAAAAACTATTCAAGATCAATCCTGGTACATGGACAGTAAAGCTACCAATCACATTACCTCTAAGCTTGGAAATCTCTCTGTGAAATTAGATTACAAAGGCCATGATCATCTTACAGTTGGCAATGGTCGAAAACTTGCTATTTAACATATAGGTAACACATTTCTTAACTCTCATTCATTACATTTCCTTGCTATTTCGCATATAGGTAACACATTTCTTAATTGTCCTTTATTACCTTCAAAAAATTTATATCTTAAAAATGTGTTACATGTGCCTAGTATAACCAAAAATTTACTTAGTATTTCCATATTTACTCGAGACAATAATGCTTACGTTGAATTATATGATAATTACTTTGTGATAAAGGACAAGGCTTCAAGGAATGTTGTTCTTCAAGGATGACTTAAAGATGGGTTTTATAAGCCTGAAATTAGTGCTTCTCCTCATAAACCAAAATCTGATTTTTCTTATGGTCCTCTATCTATTTACTTGTCCGAGTCTGAATTTGATGTGTTTGATTTGTCTCTTAAGAGTTATTTTGTTTCTAGTAAGAGTAATATTGGATCTATATCTAATGTTTATAGTGCTAAAGTCAATGCAAATGTGTGACATGCCAAACTTGGCCATCCTTCTTTAAATGTACTCAAAACTGTAATGAAAAGCCCGCATTTTAATAATAAAGAAATTGGTTTTGATTTTTGTGAAGCATGAAAGTATGACAAACTTCATCAACTTCTTTTTTCTAAGTTTACCACTTTTACTTCTGCTCTTCTTGAACTTGTTCACACTGATATATGGGGACCAACTCCCTTTTTATGTACTGAAGGGTTTAGGTATTATATATCCTTCATTGATGATTTTAGTAAGTTTGTCTGGGTATATTCCTTGAAACTAAAGCATGAGACTTTTATTGTTTTTGTTAAGTTTCATAATATGGTTGAGCTACAGTTTTGTATTAAACTTAAATGTCTAAAAACATATATGAGAAGTGAATACAAGCCCATACTCACCTACCTTCAAATAATGAAATTCTTTATCGATTGTCTTACCCTTATTCTTATCAGCAAAATGGAGTGGCTAAGAGAAAGCATAGACATAATGTTGAGACAGGTCTTACCCTGCTCTCTCACGTTCGCATGCCTTTAAAATGTTGGGTTGAAGCTTTTCTTACTGCAACTGTGCTTATTAATAATTTGCCAACTCCTTTGTTGAAAAACAGGTCTCCTTTTCAAGTATTTTTTGTTTTGATAAGAAACCAAACTATCATTTTTTTTTTTCAAAACTTTTGCTTGTGTTTGTTATCCATATTTGAGATAAGCAAAATTTTGAGTTCCACACATCCAAGTGTGTGTTTATAGGATATAGTTTTGACCACACCAAGATGTCTACTCACAATCGTACGAGGCCGATGAGTGTAGTACAATGATAAATAAAGTTCGGTCCCATGAAGAGGTGTAATTTGTCAACTTTTTCTAGTTTAATTGAATAGGAAAATTGATTAGGGTGTGTGTGTTGTGTATGCACTATATGAAATTATTGCTATGAAAATATAAATTATAAACAATAGTATTTACAAAGATAGATTAGAGAGATGCATGATATATGGTTACACTAAGAAGATGACTCCATAATAACAATCGCACAAACTCATACAAATATGCTTAACAATGTTGAAAGTCGTTCTCAGTTAATTCTCACCAATATTCTCCCTCGAGCAACAAAGGCTATACCCACATGCACTAATAGACCTATCTCTCAATGGCTACTCGAACTATACACGAGTTCATTAAGAACAATGAGACACATTTAGCGACTATACATGCAAAGCCTCGCCTATCTCTACCTTACTCTACATGTAGTGGACATGTAATCATGCGTGTTGTGTGCATCTCCTCTTAGTCCATACCACAACAACCAAAGCTCATTCAAATGGTGGCTAATCACTCAAAAACATTAAAAACTTAAATAACCACTCAATCATCAATAAAAATATATAATAAAAGAGGCAACAATGTTAGGTTTACATCTAATCCCTAATGAATGAAAGTACACATCGAAAAAGAGACAAACAAATACAAAGAAAGAAATACAAAAGTGAAAGAAAGAAGAACTCATCTGCTGCCGAGATTCGAATGCCGGGTTTTTTCGGTTGTCAATCGGATGTCTTGACCACTAGACAATCATGACAAGTCTCCAATCTTCTTGAATGCCCAACCCTCTCATAGATGAGAAAGCTTTCTCCTTGTCTCTCTAATCTCCATAAGATGGATGGCTTAAAGAGGAAATAAGTTCATCAAAAAACAATGGACATCAAGTTGATTGTTAAACATTAAGTATATTCAACTCAAGTAAAGAGTTCATTCTCTTGATTAAGGAAATTTCCAAAATCAAATCATCACTCAACCTAAGCCATGAGATGAGCAATTGTGTCTTAAACCAAAGACCCATTAAGCATAAGAATATGGAACCAAAACTTAATCTAGCATTTCAATGCATCAATCAAACTTTTCCCATTCTTTGGAGCTAACTCTCAATCACTCAAATCATTCTAAATATGGCATTTTGAATCATCTATCAATATACATACAATCATGGGATGTTACATTACATTACTCATAAATTAAGTTATTCTACTCCTAATCTTATTCATGAATACATATCAATTTCTAACCTTCATACAGATGCATGTCATAATAAGAGATTAAATCATGGATTTAACAAAGAATAGAACAACCAAGATGAATGTAAGAACAACCATATATATAGCACAAGTGTGGGATTAAAAAATTCCTAAATTGGGGATTACTCATCAAAGAAAACAAGAAATACAAGAAGAAATAAGTTGTAGAGAAAACCCTTGAAGAAATCTCCTCCAAAATCTCTTAATTTCCTTTGTTGTTGCTTAGCTCATTTTTGGTCAAGAGACCTTCATTTCTTCTTGTAATCTACTCTAAGATGGGTGGAAGAAGTGTAGAAGGTGGTGGTGATTATGTATGGTAAGCTCCTATGGAGGTTTCCTCCCATGGAGGAGAAACCTCCATAGGAGCTTGCAGCTTCTATTTTATTTGGTGAAGAAGATGAAGGATGAAGAAGATGAAAATGGGGAAAAAGGGTTTTTGTAGGGTGTGAGCTTTATGGAGAGGTTGTAGAGATGAGGAAGAAGATGATTTATATAGTGTGAAGGCTAGAGCAAAAATTTAGGGTGAAAAGACAAGATTACCCCTCTGAAATTGGCTGAAAATTGCTAAACTACAACCTAGAGCACTGTACGGTCGATGTACGAACAACGTTTGTACAACCCTAAGTCTCTAGAATTATTTTTGGGGCTTGGGCGCTGTACGGTCGCTTTACGTTGTTAGGTTTTAGATTTGTATTGGCTTGATTCCATATCAAAACTCTTTTTCTTTGTAATGTCCAGTTGCTTAGGTAGTTCATTGTTATGAGTTTCAAAGAAGAAAAACAACTTCTCATGCAAAATTCGTCTTCAAGAGGAAATGTGCTTATTTGGATACTAAGGTATCGAGATTATTCTTCCTCTTGTAAGACGTAATCACACACACACATTGCATACATTTGTGTCCGCACATTTTTGTGCTAAATTGGTATAACACATTCACACACTTGATGAAGTATGCACATGCATTAGATTCAATTTGACAACTTTTGTAATATTGCATGTTCTAGGACTATATCTAGGTAATGGCATACATGTTTGTTCTTGTGTTTATTTGTTTATGTTTTATGAATATTGGTTTTGAATATGATCTCATATCATTCCTTATTGAGTTCCGGTCATTTTGGTTACTCATTCATTTATTTTCGAGTTATGAGTTGGAAGTTATGAAACTTTTTGTGCATTGATTGTACTTGGTTTTCATCTTTGTGTATTGAGTTGAATTTCTAATTTCTAGTCAAGGTTCATAATTATCCATGTTCATGAGAGAGTTAGGGTTCGTAATCCATAAATATATTCAAATTTGGAGTTCGAAGGCTAGAGAACGATTGAAGAACGTGTGAGGAGTGTGATGAAAGAAGGGAATGGCCTTTTGCTTTGGCCATTTGCCTACCTTCCCTAAGGAGGTGTATGGCCAACTCGGGGTGCCCCCGAATTGGCCACGTGCCTTCTCAGGGTGGAAAGGTGGATAGGCCTTCAATGGTGGCTAAAATCCTTTTCTCTCCATATCACCTTCACTCCATTTAAAACTTATTTCCCTCTCATTTTTAAGTTTAAAAGAACACAAGTGCTGAAAATTTTCAAAGAACTTTTGAATTTTGTTTTGGTCATCTCTCTCTCAATTCAACTACGATTTGAGTGATTCAAAAGCCGAAATTGTTGGTATTGAAGAGAGGAACAAACCCCATGCATTTTTAGAGTCAAATGATGTCCAGATTTTTCATAGTGATCTGATCTCTATTCGTGTATTCATCATTTGCAAGTGAATCATCTTCTTTCCATTTCTTTTATGATCAGCTTCATGGATCTTCTTATTTGATTAAGCAAAAATATTTACAATGATTTTGATTCAACTTTTAAGCTTGTTTGAGTGATTTTTGAGTTTAGCTCTTGTGATTTTGTTTGAACATCTTTTAGCTAAATCTTGATGAACATGAACTTTATTCTAGAAATACTTTGTGTTCTTGAGCTTGACTGTTGATTTATAGGTTTAGTCACATGTTTTAAGAAATAGGATATTTTGATTATGATTTCTATTATTCTAATCTCGTTCTTGTTTGATTCACATGCTTAGGTTTCTAAATATCTTTGTGATTGAATTTTGAAAGCCTAATTGACCACTCCTAAATGAGCACCCGCAATAGTACGGAGCCGTAGGAATAGCACAATGATGAATAGAATTTGTTCCACAAGGATTGATGTATTGAATACGCAATTGATTGATTAACTATGATTTAGAAAAGCAAAGATTGAATGATTGAATTAAACTACTCAAAGTTAACTAAATTAAACTACAACTATGATGCAATTAATGAAACTAAACAATGCAAGCAAATAAAGCAAAGCCAAACACAAGCAAGTGATGATATTACTTACGGGAAGTTAGACTAAGACCATGAATCCACCTATCCAATTCTCATTAATTTTAGGCACATCATTGGAATAAAGTATGCAAGTGTGTATATAGATTCGTATGCCCTTAATTAGCCTCTAGCCTCTATCCTTTCTCAAGTGCTAAAGACAACATTGATATGCACCAATAACCTATTTCTCAATGGTTATCCGAACTACACACAAATTCATTAAGCATAATGGCACACAAATGGAATCCTACAAGCTAGCATCGCATATTTCTATCTTACTAGACTTGTATCGGGCATTTCATCGGGCACGTTGTGTGCTTCTCCTCTCGGTGCTTCACACAACAACCAAATATCAACTAAGTGTTAGCTAGGCACCTAGAAGCATTAAGCATTAGAAATACACATACATAACACAAGCAATAGTGATAAAGTGATGGCCATTACTAATAAATCATGGAAGAGGTTTCATCTTGGCCTTAGCCAAGATGACTTTAGTTCATATTATAAGAAATGGCTACAAAAGATGTGATATTTATGCAAGCCATAACAAGATACAAATGATAAATGAAACAGAGAAAGGTTAAGAATAAATTAAATGAAGATCTCCTCTCTCTTGATTGAATGTGCTTGGCTTGCTTCTTCTCTTGAGGCTCCCCTTTGTGCTCCAAGGTTGGGTTTTTAGGGTGGATAATGGTGGGAAAGTTGGATATTTGATGTTTGGTGAAGTGGATTTGAAGTTTGGGTGATGGATTGAAGGTTGGATGTGGTGATTTGGTGGATTTGAAGAGTAAAAATGTGTTATTGAAGTGTTTTGGAGTGGAAGGTTCGTGGTAGAGGTGTCTTGAAAAGAGCTGAAATGGGGTATTTATAATGTGTGGATTTAGGGCACAATAACCAAGTAAAAAGGGTGATGTGGCGGAGTGGTCGCTGTACGTAGGGCATTTCTATATAGCGCACATACAGCGCCAAATCGATGGAATGGTTTTTTTGGTTGGGCGCTGTACAAAAGCGTTGTATGAACAACCCCTTGTACAGCGCTTCTTGCTCTTCTGTGGCTTCCAGCAGCGCGCATTGTTACAGAAACGGGTATAACTTTCTCTAGAAACATCAGAATTATGATCCGTAAAAACCATTAGAAATTAGACAGCCAGGGCTTTTCAAAAATAGGTAGCACAAAACCTAATTAAATCTAAGCTGGTAGATATAGCCCCCGAAATATAGATGTACTGCACGAGTCTTTCCTATTTCAGCTCTTTTAACTTCCAAAACTCATCAATTAAGCTCAAATACCTTAATTATGATAAATAACCTACACAAAGCTCACCAAACACATTAAATATACAAATACACTCAAAAAACGAGTACAATTGATAAGAAATGGGGGCTACACTGAGTGTACAAATGGGCACTATCAAATACCCTAAAACCTATCTTTTGCTCGTCCTCGAGCAAAACCAAAACAAACAAAACTAGAAATAACCTACTAAAGAATAAATAAATAAATAAATAAAAGAAAGGAAGACACCACTTTCGTGGGTGACACGATGACACTTGGCACGTGCCACAAGCCTTTTAAACCCCTAGGCGATCCCTAGTGGACGAGTGAAGTCTCGTAAGGGCCTATAGAACGGTACTCACAAATGTATTTTCTGTCGAGCCAACTAAAGAAGAGATGCGACATTGGTAGAACCGTAAAGTAGACACAAGCATGCCAAGATCATTGAGTGCAATCTAGAGGTGTGATAGCTAAGGTGCTACAACACTAATGATTGCAATTCCAGACTTCTTAGTGAATTTAATATCAAAAGCATCGAACACAAGAGTCATTAGATAATATTTCACTTTGACTTTAAGCCTTTCTTGGGTTCTCTCATTATTTTATCACACTGAACCTAGGCTCACTCATCAAACATATGCGAGTTGGAGTTTATTCACAAAGAATTTTCAAAATTAAAACGCATATGAAAAGTTATCAAGAACACTCACGCTTTCATTAAGAACACCATTGTTTTCAAGCTAGACCCTTCCTAAAGATCAATTAGGACTTCTTTTTAAGTGCAAGTGAGATTGATGGTTGGATGGTGATGGAGGAGTTAAGTGGATATGGAATTATTGGCGAGCTAATGATCATGAGTCTTCTACTTGATGCACTTTGGAATCCCTTTATAGCGTTTAGGCATTTTATTGACTATGAGAATTTTGTACAATTTGTAATTGTTTAAAACGTGGGCAACTTTTTTTTTTTTTAAGATAGAGTGATGTAGAGGCCTAAGTACACACTACTTGGATATATTTTTTCTTTGCTTCAATTTTCATGTTCTCATGATCATTGCTATGGGATGGTCTAGTGTTTGGGTTTAATGTAGTGTAAATGTATCATGGGTGGATATGGTGATAGAGTTTAGCGTGAAGGTCTACATTCTTTGGACATTTAAGCACACACACAAGGCTTAAGGATGTGTTTAGGTCATTTTGAGTGACTAACACACATTGCCTACGTCATCTCTAAAGGTATGAGTCAAGCAAGCTAACAAGGGACAACACATGAGGCAAGAATGCTAAAAATTTGTTCTTTAATGCTCAATGCAATGAAAAGAGGTCCTTTTTACAATGCCTAATATCTACATGATGATTGTTTAGAGAATAGAAATAAAATTCACTCTTGTGGACGCAATATTTGGGCAATGAAGCTCATATGGGTAGTCTCTACTAATGATCTAGACATCTCAAGTGCGCTACCTCATTCACTAAAACACAAAATGACTCCGGTAGGATGTGTGCAAGCAATGTGGTACAACTTTGACCAACACAGCCTTCCTTAATAACACATGGCATACAAAAAGTGCCTACAACGGCTCAACCCTAAAGGCATCTCAACAAGTAGCCCTTACTGCTCAAGATTTTGACTCAAAATGGTAGAAAATTTGACAAAATTTGGCTCTAAGCCCACACAATCATGCAATTTTTTTTTTTTTTTTAAGTAGCACACAAGACACTCATGCAAAACACACAAAAAACCCAAGACGATCACTAATTGGCCGTACCCCCAAACCTAAACGAAACATTGTCCCTACTGTTTGCACATAAAAAAGATTGGACAATGTAAGCTTAAAAGCAGGAGGAAAGCCAAAATGCAACCTTAACACAAACTAAACCTAAAAACTATGTGCAATACAACTCCGCAACTGAAGGCTACAAAGCAAAGGTAAATTGCAATGAAAGCATGAAAATAAAACTACTATTTACAAGAGTTGTACCTCCCTTGGGGATTGTTCAAGTTGGGTCCTCAAGCAAGGCCATTGACTTGGGCTCATCAAACACCCCTTTCCTTTTCAACTTATATGAGGCATAAAACGTCCTCACCCAAAATCCATTTACCATTCTTGTTTGCTCCACCGCAGTAGCTTTCTTTCTCTTCTCCCTTTTATCCATTTTCCTCTCATCTTTAACCGGAGGAGTTGCTTGGATCTTGTTCACGACTTTATGTGAACCTATTTTGTGGTTCGCCTTTATCTTCTTTCTTGTAAACCCACGCTCAAAGGTAGATTTAGGCGGCTCTTTCGGAATGTCTCTTCCGAAAACTTTCCCCATGGGAGGATTAACCACCTCAACTCTCAAACATACTTCGGATAGTGAAGGGCTCTCGGTGACCTTAAACATGTCAAACACAACTTTTTCATCTTCAATCCTTAATGTCAACTTGTCTTCCTTGTGATCGATCAAAGCCCCACTAGCTTTCAAGAATGGTCTCCCAAGAATTAACGGGGATCTCAACATCTTCTTCCATTTCTAAAATTACAAAATCAATCGAGAAGAAAAATTTACCTACTTTCATCAAAACATCTTTAATGACACCGTAAGGGTACTTGATAGATCGATCCGCCAATTGGAGAGTCACTCTTGTAGGCTTCACTTTTTCCAATCCCAACTTTTTGAAAACGGAAAACAGCATCAAGTTGATGCTCGCTCCTGAGTCTATCAATGCTCTTCCAAACTCTAAATTCCTAATGGTACATGGAATAGTAAACCTTTCGGGGTCTTTCAATTTTGGAGGGAGTTCGTTTTGGAGAATGACACTACATTCTTCCTTGAGAGCTACTATCTCGCAATCTTTCAACTTCTTCTTGTTTGATATGATCTCTTTCAAAAACTTCACATATGTTGGCACTTGTGCCAAAGCTTCGGCGAACGGGATATTGATTTGTAGCTTCTTGAATATCTCCAAAAACTTTGTGAAGCTTTGAGCATCCTTATGTTTCTTGAGGCGTTGTGGGTATGGGACTAAGGGCACATATGCCTTTACTTGTGGTGGAGAAGGTAGATCAGAAGATGTGTTCGGTAGATTATCTTCTTTCTTTTCTTCCTCTCCATGGGATTGAGAGGTAGAATCTTCATGTGCCATATCCTTGTTTACCTCTTTCTCCACTTGCTCACCCCTAATTGGATGCTCAACTATCTTGCCACTTCTCAATGAAATAGCATTGCATTACTCCTTTAAGTTGATCTCCGTGTTACTTGGCAATGCCCCTTGTTGTCTTCTTGAATAACCTTCACCAATTGTCTCATTTGCACCTCTAAATTCTTGATTGATGATTGAGAATGTTGTGCAACTTGGTCTATCTTGGTATCAAGCTTTTTCAAAGAATTATCTTGAAACTCCATCCGAACATCTATCTTGGTCATGAATTTGGAGAACAAATCTTCAAGTGTAGGCTTTCTTTCGGCTTGATTTTGGTATTGGGATTGTTGGTTGGGAAAGGCTTGTTGTGGTTGGTTAAATCTGGGTGGTTTAAAGTTGGCTTGTGGTTGAGGGGGTTGTTGGTTGTTGGAACCTAGGGTTACAGATTGCACAGCAGAATGGTTTTAAAATTTTTAAATGCAATCATCAAATAAACCTATTTGTACAGTAATAATCGAAAACAATGAGAAGGAGAAGAAACTATTTCATACCAACGTTTGTAGGCTCCTTCACTTTAATACGATCTGCTCCTGATTTGAACCACTTGATCTTCCTCGCTATCTCCCGAAACTGGTAAAGGCGTGTGGGCGCGTCATGGTATTCAGGAACCTGTATGGAGGTAGAAGAAAGAAAGACAAAACAACACTTGTTTTGTTTCCAGAAGAATTCGATCACCCTATTAAAAACAAGAACAAAATATATTTTTTTCTTTAATTTTTTTTTTCTTTTTGGTTGCCGCACCACTCTTCACTTTGTTTCTTTTCTCTTTTTGTCGTGTGTTGTCTTTTGATCAATCTACTTTTAAAACACATATATCATATATATATATATATTAATAGATAAACCAATCAATTTTTTTTTATTAAATCATTTTTAAAAGATATCTGATATCTTTTATTAGATATTAATAAAGTTTGAATTTAAACCTTTTATAAATTCAAATTTAATATTTAATTAAAAAGAAAATAATCACATTATCTTATCATTCAAAATTAAATATCAAAGAACACCCTCCAATTATGATTAATTACATAATTAAATAATATAATTATTTAATTAACATAATTATCATTTTCCATTAATTAAATAATCTCATTATTTAACTAATTCCCGATTAAACATGTGTCACTTTCGTAACACAATTAATTGGACAATCCAACTAATTAACCGTAACCCTTGTTACCTAAATCGATCGGGCTAGCAAGGGGACCTAATGGACCCACAGTATTTTGAGCTCCAATAATCCTTAGAAATAATTAATTAAATTCTTTAATTAATATTTCATGATTATTAACTTTGGTGTTATTCCACTAAAAACCTGAAGTTGCACTCTCTCAACTGTAGACGTTTTTACACAAACCAATAACTCTTGGTGTCCATCGATATAGCTATTACATATGGTATGATCCTCCACAAGTAATTCATAATTAGAGCTGGGTCATAATGTCCGTTATACCCCTCTAATTACATCTTTCCATTAAGTACCATTGATTCTCTAATGAACAATAAATCCTACATTCCTTACGGAATTAGGAGAGCGCTCATATTGTTCAAGCCTCGAATCAACCCTTAAGGGAACTACTATCTACTTCTCACAAGAAGGAGTGGATCCCATTATTGTGTGCAGACCTTCCTAGCCACAAGCCAAACCGTGATTCCAACATACGAAGTTATTGACCGGGAATGGAACTCCGATCTCACCCATGGTATATTAAAAACCACAATCTAATCTGAAAGAGTCGATAAGACACTTAGGATTAAGATCACCCATATATAGCCATCACATGTTGATATTTATGAATCTCATCTTGTAACGAATCTTGGTGAGAGATTCATATAGATCATGGCCTAGTCCTATATGATCACATCATATAAGGTGCCTCCATTCTTATATCACCATATGAATAGTCTAGGTTAAGACCATCGTACATTACGAAATGAACCGCAGCTGTAGATTAACCACAAATAAAGTACCCAACTCTATTTGCTATCTATGGACTCTTTAGATTGCTCATCTCAAACTGAATACCTCTGTATATGACACTCAGTTAAAGATTACATCTGGCAATCTTGGATGTTTAGTATACATGATATAAATAAATGTATGAGACAATTTGAATGAATAAGCTACTTCTTTTATTTATATTCAATCACATTTACAAATTACAAGTTTTAGGGCAAAAACCCCAACAATCTCCCACTTGCACTAAAGCGTGTGAGACATGTTTTGTAAACCTAAACTCTCTAGGTGACCCGTAAACACTTTAGCTAGTAAAATCTTCGTAAATGGATCAGCAATCTGTACATCCTAACAGAATCAAATCCTATCATGAATACACTAGCATATAGTTTCTCGTTCTCTGAAGATACTTGAGAATAGTCTTGACAGCAACCCAATGATCCAATCCTGGGTTAGACTGGTATCTGCTGGCTACTCCCACTGCAAAACAGATGTCTGATCTCGTGCATAACATAGCATACATGAGACTACCTACTGCTGATGCATAGGGAGCACGTCTCATATCCTCAACTTCTTGAGGTGTCTTAGGACAATGTTCCTTAGACAAGTGAACTCCATGCTTGGAAGGTAAATTACCTTTCTTAGAGTTTTGCATCAAAAATCGCACAAGAATTTTGTCGATATATGATGCATGAGACAGTGCTATAAAATTGTTCTTACGATCCCTTATAAGTTGGATCCTTAGAATATAACTCGCCTCTCCCAAATCTTTCATTTGAAATTGGCTGGCCAGCTAGCCTTTTACATCAGACAACACTCTTACATCATTCCCAATGAGTAGGATGTCATCTACGTATAGGACCAAGAAAACTACTTTCTTGTCAATGATGTGTTTGTATACATAAGGCTCATCAACGTTTTGCTCGAAGCCATAAGTTTTGATCACATCATCAAACCTTATGTTCCATGATCTAGATGCTTGCTTAAGTCCATAAATGGATCTTTGCAACTTGCAAACTTTTTGCTCTTGATCTAGAGACACGAATCCCTCTGGTTGCATCATATAGATGCTCTTATCAAGATTGCCAGTCAAGAATGCAGTTTTGACGTCCATTTTCCAAATTTCGTAATCAAAATAGGTAGCAATGAATGAGAGAATCCGAATAGACTTAAACATGGCTATTGGGGAGAAGGTCTCTTCATAATCGACCCCCTCCTTTTGGGTATAAACCTTGGCCACTAGCCTTGCCTTAAAGGTCTCTACCTTCTCGTCTACTCCTCTATTTCTCTTGTAGATCCACTTATACCTTATGGGTTTCACCCCATCCGGTAAGTCTACAAGTTCCTAGACTGAGTTAGAGTACATTGACTCCATTTCGAGATTCATGACTTTAAACCATTCCTCTTTATCAGGATCTTCTATTGCATTCTTAAATATCAATGGATCATCCACACTATCAGTAGAGACAACATCTTATCCCTCACTTACACCTAAATAGCGTTCAGGCTGTCTCACAACCTTTTCACTACGTCTAGGTGGTAGTGTATCTTGACTAGGAATCATCTGACTCTCAGATGTTAATGGATCAACAACTCTTGTTGACTGAGAACTGGTCTCACCAAGCTCCAACTCATTCAATACAATTTTAGAACGAGGCTTATGGTCACTAATATAGTTATCCTCAAGAAACGTTGCATTTATCGATACAAACACTTTGTTATCTTCAGGACTATAGAAGATCCACCTCTGGTCTCCTTAGAGTATCCTACAAACAAGCAGACCACAGACTTGGGTTCTAGCTTTCCTCTTCTGTTCTTCAACACGTGTGCTGGACACCCCCATACATAGAAATGTCGCAAACTAACTTTACGACCATTCCACAACTCTAGAGGAGTCTTAGGAACAGATTTAGATAGCACTACATTCAAAATGTATGCCACTGTTTGTAACGCATATCCCCAAAAGGAATTTGATAAAGATGAGAAACTAATCATAGATCTCACCATTTCCATTAGGGTTCTATTTCTTCTCTTCTCCACACCATTCTGCTGAGGTGTACTAGGAGCTGTGAGTTAGGACACTATCCTATACTCGACCATGAAGTCTTCAAACTCTTGGTCAAGTTACTCACCTCCACGATCTGATCGTAGAGTCTTGATAGTCTTTTCTAACTGATTCTCAACTTTAGCTCGGAATTCTTTGAACTTTTCAAAAGTTTCCAACTTCCATTGCATTAGGTAAACATATCCGTATCTTAAGTAGTCATCTATAAAGGTGACATAATACTCATATCCACCCATTGCTTTAACATTCATCGGTCCATAAACGTCTGAATGTATAAGCTCTAGTGGTTCTTTAGCTCTAAGCCCTTTTCAAGTAAAAGGTCTTTTGGTCATTTTACCTTCTAAACAGGATTCACAGACAGGTAAGGTGCCAACCTTTAACTCACTTAAAGGTCCACTTTTCATTAGTCTATCTATCCAGTCAAAATTGATATGGCCAAGTCTTAGATGCCATAGATACATTTCGTTTTCTGGAGAAATTTTTTGTCGAATTGTTTTAGGTTTTTCAACTTTAAACAATTCAGCGTTGAGCAGTGTAGTATGTATTAACGACCTTAAAACATACAAGTTGTTTTCGTTTAATCCTGAACATATATTAAAACCATTCTTTGCGATAATAACAAACTTATTATTGAAAGAAACAGAATATAATTGTTCCAACAACTTTGAAACTGAAATCAAATTTCGAGTAAATCTAGGAATTAAATATATATATTATCCAAAATAATGAAACAACTTTCAAAATGTAGTCTAAATACACCCACTGCTCAGGCTAACATGACATCCATTGACCTAACACGCATAGAAAAGGATCCCTCCTCAAGCTATGTCCAAGATTAAGTCCATTGCATAGAAGAACAAACATGGTTAGTGGCCCCCGAATCAACTATCTAGGGTGAAGAATCATCTTCCACTATACATGATTCAAGAACAAATAAATCACATTTACTTTTTGCCTTTTTCTTCTTGCTTTAGGCTTTCTTGGGTTTGGGCTTACCCTTAGCCTTCCCAGCAAACCTCTTCTTTTTCTTTAATCTAGAAGAAGATGGTTCAGCAACATTTGCCTCACCGGTCTTATCTTTGTTGTCCTTAGTAATGGACTCAAAGATAATGAGCTCATCAAGCAACTGAGTCAAACTGAACCTTAACTTGTTCATCCCATAGTTGCTTCTAAACTGATCGAAACTCTTTGGAAGAGTCGTCAGTATGATGCTCACTTGATTGGGTTCATCAATGGCCCCACCATTGATCTCTGCCATGATGAAGTAGGACATCATGTTCAGGACATGTTCCTGAACTGATGTACCCTCCTTCATTTGAGCAAGCATAGCGGAACGAACAACTTCGAGCCGCTTTTGTTCAGAGGGTTGCCCAAACATAGCTTGCAATGACTGCATTATTTTAAATGCAGCACCCATTGCTTCATGCTTAGTGACAAGCACGTCTGTCATACTTGCTAACAGATATGTTCAGGCTTTCTCATCCGATGAGACCCATTTCTCATATGCCTCACGAAGAGTTCGTGCGGCATTGGCAGTAGGTGCTGGAGAACATTCCTTCGTAAGCACAAACTTAAGGTCCTTGATGACCAAAATTGCATTGATATTGTGTTTCCCTTTAGTGTAGTTATTACCATTTAATTTGTCATTGACTATGATTTGTAATATTGCAGATGACATTGCTCAGAAAACATAAATTAAGAATTCATTCAGTCATACATTCAAAACATGTGCAAATGTTCGGCATAAAATTAAACCTGATGCATGAAAATGTTTAATGAACAAGAACAACCCTAAGAAAACAATGTTTCTATGCCACAACAATCTAACATACTACAAGTAAGTGTCGCCTTAGGGTCAGTCAAATTCTTGCATGTTGGATCGAGACCTTCTCAATCAAATGATATACAAGAATAACTCTTATTCCAATATCATTCAACCATCATTTATTTAGTCAGGTTTTTAATTAACCAATTTAATTAAAACCTTGTGAGCGTAATCCATCATTTCAGATCTCATGAGCTTAACTCGAGAATTGCCGCCCTAGGGTCGGTCAATCCCGAAATCCCCTCCGAAATCCTATCCGTTAGGAAGTCAACCATGGTATTGATTCTTATGGAAACCCTCCTTCGGGAGGACGAAAGCAAAGCCGACATGAGGCCCCACTCGAATCTCACGTTGTTGAACTAATGATGAAGACCGCGGGATATAATGTCATATATCCCTCTCCCACTCACTATTTTATAAAAAAGGTTTTCTAATAATATTAATGCACCTAAATTAAACTAGATTAAACGGCTAATTTCAATTTAAGCATCAAGTGCATTAATCGCAAATTTCTATCTTACTAGACTTGTATCGGGCATTTCATCGAACACGTTGTGTGCTTCTCCTCTTGGTGCTTCACACAACAACCAAATATCAACTAAGTGTTAGCTAGGCACCTAAAAACATTACGCATTAGAAATACACATACATAACACAAGCAATAGTGATAAAGTGTTGGCCATTACTAATAAATCATGGAAGAGGTTTCATCTTGGCCTTAGCCAAGATGACTTTAGTTCATATTACAAGAAATGGCTACAAAAGATGTGATATTTATGCAAGCCATAACAAGATACAAATGATAAATGACACAGAGAAAGGTTAATAATAAACTAAATGAAGATCTCCTCTCTCTTGATTGAATGTGCTTGGCTTGCTTCTTCTCTTGAGGCTCCCCTTTGTGCTCCAAGGTTGGGTTTTTATGGTGGATAATGGTGGGAAAGTTGGATTTTTGATGTTTGGTGAAGTGGATTTGAAGTTTGGGTGATTGTTTAAAGGTTGGATGTGGTGATTTGGTGGATTTGAAGAGTAAAAATGTGTTATTGAAGTGTTTTGGAATGGAAGGGTCGTCATAAAGGTGTCTTGAAAAGAGCTTAAATGGGGTATTTATAATGTGTGGATTTAGGGCACAATGACCAAGTAAAAAAGGTGATGTGGTGGAGTGGTCGATGTACGTAGGGCACTTCTGTACAGCGCACGTACAGTGCCAAATCGTTGGAATGGCTTTTTTGGTTGCGCGCTGTACAAAAGCGTAGTACGAACAACCCCTTGTACAATGCTTCTTGCTCTTCTGTGGATTCCAGTAGTGCGTACCGTTACGGAAACGGGTATAATATTCTCTAGAAACATCAGAATCACGATCCATAAAACCCATTCTAAATTAGACAGCCAGGGCTTTCCGAAAATAGGTAGCACAAAACCTAGTTCAATCTGAGGTGGGAGATATGACCCCCAAAATATAGGTGTACTGCACGAGTCTTTCCTATTTCAGCCCTTTTAACTTCCAAAACTCATCAGTTAAGCTCAAATACCTTGATTATGGAAAATAGCCTACACAAACCTCACCAAACACATTAAATATACAAATATGCTCAAAAAACAAGTACAATTGATAAGAAATGAGGGCTACACCGAGTGTACAAATGGGCACTATCACTAATCTAGTTCTCTAATTGCATGTTCGTAGAATGTGTTTGATTTACTTGCTCTATTTTATTGTGATTGCATCATATTACTTGTTTGCACTTCACTTAGACCATTGTCTTGCAAAAGGTGGAAGTCTCTTATTGAAGTGGGTGAAACTTGAACTTGAGCAAGAAGACTTGGCTAGGAAAGTGTTCTAGATAGCCAAGCAAAAAGTCTTAGTTAGGATCAGGGTGATCTGAATAACTAAGCAAGAAGTCTTGTCTAAGATCGGGAGGATCTGGATAGACAAGCAAGGAATCTTCCTAGAGATGTGAGTGTCTTGGATAAGAAGTTGCTTCCTAAAGGTGTGATAGTCACATCTTGGATAAAAAGTAAGCAAAGTGGTTCACTAGGCCCGATAGTAGAATAGAAGTTGATAGCTTGGAGAGTATATCATGTGTTGATTTTTTTTGAGTGTATATCTCTTATTTGGCATAGTGAATTGCAGTTTGCTGGTAGTTGTGGTATCAACCAGTGGATATTTCCTTATTTGAGGTTTTACCACGTAAAAATCTCTTGTGTTGATTTTCGTATTTTAGTTTCTTTACTTACTTTGACTTGTATTGTTTTTAACACTTGACTTAATCGAATCCATATTCTCTTGTTGAAGCAATTAACTTGTTAAAGTTTCTAAGTGTGCATAAATTGTTTGTGAAGAAAAAGAAGTGGTATAATTTGAGCTATTCACCCCCCCCCCCCCCCTAAGTATATTTTACATTATAAGTGGTTAAAGGAATTTCATACGTACATCGCTTGTACACCGCTTCTTTTTCTTTAGTGGTTTCCTTCTTACCACACCAGTCACTAAATGAGCATAACTCCCTCAAGAAAATCTGGAATTGCAATCCGTAAAAACCATTGGAAACTAGACATCCGAAGCTTTCTGAATATATATGGAACCAAACCAGTTTGATATGAGGAGAGAGATATGGCCCCTAAAATTTGGATGTTCTGTACGAGCCTTTACCATTTCAGCCCTCTTAACCTCCAAATCTCTTCAATTAAGCTCTTACATCTTATTTTGGGATGATTACCTACACAAAGCTCACAAAATACATTAAATAACAATAATGCCTGAGAAACAAGTAAAAACAATATGAAATGAGGGCTACACCAGGTGTAGAAATAGTTACTATCAAACTTGTATCATAAAGGATATAGATGCCTGCATTCGTCTAGGAGAGTGTATATCTCTCGTAATGTCTTGTTTAATGAGTTTGATCTTCCGTTTGCTACCTTGTTTGAGTCATGTGTGTCAAACCAGTCCTTTAGTTCTTCAGTTAGTTTTCATGTGTCTGTTTTACACTCTATTTCATATAGGTGCTCTAAGTCAAGCAAAAATAGTCCATCACATGTGACTAACTCCTCACTTAGTCCTACTTTACAAAGTGGTAGTCATATGGGTTCTCAGAAGCAGATTGGTTCTCCTCAATGGCATATTACTTTGCCAACTGGTACTGATTCTTCAACCCAATCTTTATCACATACCTTTGCTGTAGTATCTCCACCATAACAAATTGTTTCTAATCACCCAATGACTACTATATCCAAGTCAAGGATCTTTAAGCCTAAGTCATTCTTTGCCATTTGTGCCTCTCTATTAAGTTTTCTAGTTGAATCCGAACCTAGAATTGCTACGGTTGCACTTACTGATTCTAAATGGGTAAGACCATGCAAAAGGAGTATAATGCCTTGTTTAAAAATAATACTTGGGCTCTTATCCCATTTCATTCTGATATGCATGTGGTTTGTAACAAGTGAGCTTTTAGAGTTAAGTATAAACAAGATGGTACATTGTTGAAATACAAAGTAAGGTTGGTTGCAAAGGGTTTTCATCAACATCAAGGCATAGACTACTTTGATACCTTTAGCCCTGTAGTTAAGCCTTCCACCATTCGTATTATCTTTACTTTAGCTGTGACTTTTGGTTAGGAAATTCAGTAAGTGGACATTAACAATTTGTTTCTCAATGGAGAGCTACAAGAGCTTGGTTTCATAAACTTCAAGTTGTATTAGTTTAATTGGGGGGGGGGGGGGGGGGGGTTTCAATAATGCTTTATCTGATGTATCCTTGTTCATTAAGAAGCAAGGTTAGCACATGGTGTATCTCTTAGTATATGTGGATGATATACTAATTACTGGTAGCAACTTTTTTCTTATTCATCAAACTATCAGGATCTTGAATGTTGAATTTACCTTAAAAGTTATAGGTTATGTTAGCTATTTCTTAGGTTTTGAGGCTTTTAGAAACAATGATGACATTTACCTGTCTCAAGTGAAGTGGCTAATTTATTTGCCAAGATAAATCTTCTTTAGTCAAATCCTTGTAGTACTCCTTTAAGTACAAGTGTGTGCTATCCAAACATTATGGTTCTCCTTCTCAAGATCTATCATTATATAGGAGCACAGTTGGTGCTCTTAAATATCTAATGAACATTCGACATGATATAGCTTTTATTGTTAACAAACTTAGTCAATTTCTTTCAGCACCCATAGATGTTCATTGGATGGCTTGTAAGAGGGTACTCAGATATCTAAAGGGCACTGCTACTTATGGTTTACTCTTTCAGCCTACATCTAATCTTGTTGTTACAATGTATACTGATACAGATTGGGCTTCTAGTGTTAATGATCGAAGGTCAACAGGTGGGTGTTGTGTATATTTGGGTCCTAATCTGATTACTTGGAGCTTTAAGAAGCAAAAGGTAGTAGCTAGACCGGAATGATTTATACACCTTTTGAGGCCCTCATTTCCTATCGTTTTTTAGCGTTTTTGTGAATATAATAGGTTTTGTGAGCCTTGTACAGGTTCATTTTGTATTGGGGAAGTCATCGTGTGGCAACAGGGTGTTTAGGTTCTCGGCGGTTTCCACTCAGTTTCATTTATATATATGCGCTTTCCTATGTTTGTCTTCATCAGGCCCTTTCTTTTCTTCAATTTGCAATTCAATTAGATGTGAATTGTTAATTAAATGAACCATAACTATGTAACCCTATTCCTAATAGATTGACCCCGAAATAACATATCCAAATTATAACAAAGCCCATAGAAGCCACAATTGCTACGCGGATGGCTCATATTCGGCTAGCAGTACATTTCTTTCTGGTGTCCCGATCGAAAACGCATCTCAAAAGGCAAAAAGAAGCATTTTTGCGGTACGCCTCATTAAAGCGTACCATGTTAGAACAAAACATGTACTGCAGGTGTCAGTATAAGACTCTCTGCGGGTGGCTCTGTCAAAGCGAACCGCGGAAAACAAGGGCAGCTCATCTGACAAGTTTAGCGGTATGTCTCGTCAGAACATACCGCGTCAGATCAAATGATGAACCACGAAACAGAGCGTAAGGATTTTCACTGTTCAACTCGTTAGACTAAACTGAGAAACGTACTGCGAAATTGCCTAGAAATGCGATTTTTAGCTATTTTATGAGGGGTATTCATGTATTTTCACCTCTATTTTGTACCCTAACCTCCCTTACTATAAATACTCCCCATTTTCACATCTCCTAGAGGATCCCACACTCCATAAATTAGGAGAGACCTGATATGAACCTCACCAAGAGTAGTGAGACCCGGAACCAATATATGGTAACGAAGGATCATTTTCTAATTTAAGTTTACAAATAAAGAAAATAAAAAAGGACCGCGACCCATTATCTATATGAAGATAAGAACCAACGGTATCAAGAAGGTTGTAGACGCCACACTTAAGAACAAGAAAGAAGGTGAGCGATAAGTCAAGTTTGAACGCCATAAGGTATAACCCTTGATAAGTTCATAGTTCAATGAAGAAACAAGAGAAAACGTTCTCTCAAATAATATTATTTCATTCTAAAAGTCTCTTGAATAATACATCAATGAGTCCCTTAAATACTAAAATATCTAAGACCTAAAAGGAACAAATATTCGGCAATTAATGCCTTACAATCAGGAAAGAAAATAAAGATTAAAACATACAATTAGTTGACTTGCTCCCTATTTGGAAGGCTAAATTTTGGAAACAAATCAGCTCCTTACTCTGGGAAACAAATCAGCTCATTATTCTTTGTAAACAAAAAAGGAAAAAAAAATGAAATTGAATCTTCTATAACCCTAACTTGTACCACACGCCCAAGCCCTAGCTTGGTCTTCATGTGGGCTGAACTTGGACTTCAACAAATCAGATTAGCCCATTAAATGCTTCATTAGAGGCTCCTTGTAATTGGCCCAATTGCAACATGGAATGGATCCGTTGGTGAAGCTTCTTGATTCTCATCATTCCCCCTCTCTTCAAAAGGATTCGTCCTTGAATCTTCACCAAAATATAGTTGATAGCCTACATCACATAGGATGGTTCCCCTATTTTTTCTTTATTTGATGAATCACCCTTGGAACACATATTATCTCTTTTGTTTTTTACATTTTTTTTATTGGATGAAATTGGCAAGGAATATGGCAAACGAAATAAAAAAAAAAAAAACAAGAAAATAAGAATAAGGATAATTAAATCTGATTTTTGAGCTCGAGACTGATACCAAATGATGCGAACCTCAAAGGACTTGCCTTGAAACCCAACACCAATATTTTGGAATACTTGTCCCAAAAAGTTAAAATACAAATTTGTTGTGAAAAAAAAAAAGAATAGAACAAACCTGATTTAGAAACCTAAGCTCTGATACCAACTGATATGAACTTTACCAAGAGTAGTGAGACCCGGAATCAATATATGGTAACGAAGGATCATTTTCTAATTCAAGTTTACAAATAAAGAAAATAAAAAAGGACGGCGACCCATTATCTATATGGAGATAAGAACCAACAGTATCAAGAAGGTTGTAGATGCCACACTCAAGAACAAGAAAGAAGGTGAGTGATAAGTCAAGTTTGAATGCCACAAGGTATAACCCTTGATAAGTTCATAGTTCAATGAAGAACCAAGAGAAAATGTTCTCTCAAATAATATTATTTCATTCTAAAAGTCTCCTGAATAATACATCAATGAGTCCCTTAAATACTAAAATATCTAAGACCTAAAAGGGAACAAATATTCGGTAATTAATGCTTTACAATCAGGAAAATAAATAGGCAATTAATGCCTTACAATCAGGAAAGAAAATAAAGATTAAAACATACAATTAGTTGACTTGCTCCCTATTTGGAAGGCTAAATTTTGGAAACAAATCAGCTCATTATTATTTGTAAGCAAAAAAGGAAAAAAAATGAAATTGAATCTTCTATAACCCTAACTTGCACCACACGCCCAAGCCCTAGCTTGGTCTTCATATGAGCTGAACTTGGACTTCAACAAATTAGATCAGCCCATTAAATGCTTCATTAGAGGCTCCTTGTAATTGGCCCAACTGCAACACGGAATGGATCCATTGGTGAGGCTTCTTGATTCTCATCATTAGACCCAAGCTCCCATGGAGGTTCTTCCTCCATGGGAGCCCACCATACATCTCCACAACCCCCTTTTTTACTTCCTTCATCCATTTTAGACTAGATTGCAAGGGAATAGGAGCCGCCATCGAGCTAGGAGCTTTTTTGGAGGGTTTGTCTTTAAAGTTTGTCTCATTTCTACTCATTTCTTTGTATTTCTTATGTCTTTGATGTGTAACTCCAATTTGGGGAATATTGTAAACCTTCACATGTGCAATATATGTTTGTTTGAGTTTAAATTCGTTAGGGTTTTGTTTTACTCTTTGTTAATTTCATGATTTAATCTCTTATTGTGATATCCATATGTGTTGAGAACCAAAATTGACATCTATGCATGATTGAGATTAGGAGTAAAGTAATTAAATTAGGAGTAGTGTAATTTAGCATCCCATAATTGTTTGTATGTTGGTGGATGACCAAAATACCATGTTTAGAGTAATTTGAGTGTTAGACAATTTAGTTCCAAAGAGTAGGAAATGTTTCAATTCAGGCATTGAATATGCTAAATTGGCATTGGTTCATATTATTGTGCATAATGGGTCTTATTTAAGGCACACTTACCCATCCTTGGCCGGATTGGGTGATAAATTGATTTAGGGATAATTCCCAAATCAAGAGAATGAGCCCTTAATCTAAATTGAATGTCCTTAATGATAAACAACCAACTTATTGCGCATTAGTGTTTGGTAAACTTGTTTCCCATGTCCAGCCATCCTATGGAGATTGATAAAACTGAATCCTTATCTAGAGTAAAGACCACTAAATTCCTCTTGTGCTCGTGTAATTATAAGGGTATTTTATTGCTTAATGCTTTCACTCGGTTAACCATATTGTGAATGATATTTAGGTTGTGTGTTATATATCACATGGTTCGCATTAACATGTTCAGCGTGATATCCTCTACATTTGACCAAAAAGATGAGAGATCACTAGGTTGACATGTAGAGCTTGTGTGTGTGTCCCACGATCATTAATGAATCCAAGCATTTATACATGGATGTAATCTTTAAGACATCGAGAGAGATTAGAGATTAATTAAGGGGACATGAGCATATAACATATGTGTTATATGGTATCTCGTATTCTTAATGCTTTCACTTGGTTGCCATCTCATATTTAGTTAGCCTCGTGGATGAATTATTGGCTGTAGTATGGCCCATGCGGTTGCGCATTACATGCCCAACAAAATAACCATTGTATATGACCAGTAAGGTAGAGATACACGAGGCTGGCATATGGGGCTGTTGTATGTGTCCCACAGTACTTAATGAATCCGTGCATTGTGTGGATGTGATTTCTAAAACCTTGATAGAGATTAGAGATCAATTAAGAGGACACGAGCCTATGTTATACTTGCACATTAAGGGACTAAGTGAGTCTAGCACTTAATTAGCAGGAATTTTACGGTTGAGTCATTTCCGTAGTGTAACCACATCTCTCTATTCCATTTTATCCATGTATATATTATAGTTTATAATTTATTTAGTTATAGTATATTTACATTCTTTGCACACATAGCACACAAGTCCTCTTGAAGTGTTGTCTAATAACGTTAGAACTGGTGACAGTCGGCATATTCCACCTCCCTACGGAGTGATACCTCACTTGCCGCTGTGCTAGTCTCTGTGACTCGTGCTAGCAAGGTCGAACTTAATTGTTCAATCTTTTGACTGACACCACAACAACGTATCGTCATAGCTCGTTCGAGTACTGAGGCTGAATATAGGGCTTTGGCACAAGCTTCTACAGAGGTGTTATGACTGCAATCAGTCTTTGCTGAACTAGGTATCATGGTTCCTTATTATTCTACCATATGGTGTGACAATACAAGTGATGCTGCTCTGGCCAAAAATCTTATTGTCCATGCTTGAACGAAGCATGCGGAGATTGATATTCACTTTATACGAGAGAAAATATATGCTGGTTTGTTACAGGTGCTTTATGTTCCTACTGATGATCAGATTGCATATATTCTAACAAAGCCCTTGGCTTATGATCGTTTTGCCTTCTTCCGTTACAAACTGAATCTTATTTCATCTCCTCAGTTCAGTTTGATAGGGATGCTAAGGATAATGTTCAGTCATCTTCAACTCAGAAGAATTCTACACAAGTTCAAGCTAATAACATCACCTCATCAAATGTAAATTGCTCTCAGGGTTACTATGCTTCATTAACTAGTATAAGTTCTCACACAGCAACATATCATTACTCCTTTAATTGTTGTTAAACCGATAAGTCCATGTTCAGGAATTATGATTACGATTGAAGAGTTGTAATAGTGAATCAAGCTACCCAAATTTGTTAGCTGACATTTAGAAGTTGGTTAGATAAAGTCAGCTCAGAATCAACTATAGTTAGTCGATTTACTGTAGTTAATTAACTAGAGTTAGTTTTTAACATATTTTATACAAAAGCTTTACTTTGTTTGATGTAATCACTATTGAAAAATCCTGAAAAGATAAGATTTCAAAGCCTTTTCAATGGCATCAAAATATTTCCATATCTCTCCTCTCTAAGCTTTGTTTTCTTCTTCTTTCTTATTCTCAGATAACTCTATTATCTTTCAACTAGGAAATTGTTTTGAAACTCAATTCATCCTCCCTTGTGTTGCCTTAACATCCAACAATATTCATTTCATGAATCCAAAGCTCCAAACCTCCAATATTGCCAAGTTAACATTCATATAATTATTTCCTTCCTTAAATAATGATTGTAATTTCTTGCTAATTAAATTAAGAGTGTGCTTTGGGTTTTGATATGTTTAATTGCTCATTGTCTTCCTTAAGTCACCAATTAAGAAAACAAACAAAAAAATAAAAAGCAAAATGAATGGAATTACAATAATTTCTCAAAAGCAGATGCCATGTCCGTTAAAATAATAATGTGTGGGGTTGGTACTTTACGACCAACTTTGAACATATATAGCCATGCTTGACTAATGACTATAATTGCACAATCACTTCCTCTTTAAATATATATATATATATATATTTTATCAGTTCATCCTGACAATAAATATATCAGGACGAAGAATATGGACCACTTGATTTACATATTTTAACTCAAAGTGTGTGCACTTATCAAAATTTCTACATAATCTATGGTCCACATTCTTGGTTAGGGATGAAAATTTCCCTCACAGGGTCCCGCCCCCATTTGGGAGCAAATTTTGCCCCCAAATGGGGTTTTAGAGTGGGAGTGGGGGTGGGGGTGGGGGTGAGGCCCCAAATCCCCTATATATATTTTTTATTTATATATATTTTATTTTCTTTTCTTTAAAAAAAAAAAAAAAAAAAAAAAAAAAACCTCTAACTCTATTAGTGTATTACTCATATTTTGGATTAATCGATGTCTTTAAATTTGTTTAGACTTTTATGTGTAATACACTAACACTATATTATTATAATTATTTGTGTTAATTTTGGATTAAATTAAATCAATTATATATTTTAGATTGTATG
The DNA here is from genome assembly GCA_954870605.1 of Acer campestre. Taxonomy (NCBI): domain Eukaryota; kingdom Viridiplantae; phylum Streptophyta; class Magnoliopsida; order Sapindales; family Sapindaceae; genus Acer; species Acer campestre. The sequence goes on along the minus strand of OX940805.1, from coordinate 17,758,299 downwards.
TTTTGTTAATTATTGGATTGGATATTGAAATAAGGTGAAACAAAAGTTTGGTCTGATCGAATTTCGAATTTTAAATTCTAAATTCCGAATTTAGAATTGAAGAATTGAAAAATTTTAGGATTAAAAATAGGGGAAATGGAAAAAATGGGGGACGGGGGTGGGGGCAGGAGAACCTTCCCCCAAACACCTCCATCCCCAGTTCCCCCAAATTGGGTTTGGGGGTGAGGGCGAGGGCGGGGGCGAGGGTGGGGGCGGGGGCAGGGGGACCCTTTCCCACCCCATTGAGCCTTCATTCCCATAACTATTCTTGATCCTGATATATTTATTGTCAAGACGAACTGACAATAGAAAGACAGTATATATATTAATTAATGTCTAATTTCAAATTATAAACTTTGGATTATTAAGAATTTTATTGAAAAGCATGCATGAATTGATGATCACTTGTATGACAATTTTGAACTCCGTCGTTCGATTGGTACAACATTTTCAAATAAGCCATCAATGTTCATTTATTTCTTTCGACTTGTTCAAACACACCCGTGCCAGTTTTCCAATTAACCACTGTTCCTTTGATAATTACATGACTGCAAGTAGAGGAATTTTGAAATGCATATATAGACTTTGATAATGCGTGTTTTATTTTTAAAACAAAAATTAAAGAATATAATAAATTCTTAATTATTATTTCCTTTGTTAGGAAGGAAAGAGATACTATGTGTTTCTTATTTATTTTTGTTTTCCATGTTTCATTTGAGTTTTTGTTTTTCTTTATTATTATTAATTTGATTTAGTTAGTTTTTTTTTTTTTTTTTTTTTTTTTTTTTTTTTTTTGAAAATGATTTAGTTAGTAAAATTTTGAAAAAGTAAATAGCTGCAAGAAATTATTATATTTTGAATTAAAATATTAATGATTTAATTTAAGGGTAATACTGAAATTTTTAAAATATATTAGTTTAGGAAATACATGTAAATTTAAAGGGGTGTAAACATCGTCACTTTAAAATAAATTTGAATTTAAATAAATGTAGAATTTTGAAGATCCAAGCCCAAGAAGAGTAGATAGCCCAATCTCATGAAATTAGAGGAGAAGATGTGCAAAACCAACACGTGTGAGGAACTACACATGGACCAATTGTATTTAATAAGAATTGACTTTTCTCATTCATTTAAGAATCCATGATTATGAATTTGAAAATTCAAAGAAACCCTAGCTCAAGTAAGCACTGTGGCTTTTCACTGATTTTATCAAGATATATTCCGGGTTTTCCGCGGGAAGTCAAATTTATTTATTTTATTTCTTTTATAAGTTTCAATTTTTTTAATTTCTTAAAGTTTTCTAATTTTATTTCAGTTACTATTATTTTCAAAAGAGATATTAAGTAAACTCGAAATTACAATTGAGCTGAAAAATCATCACAATGAAACTCTACACATGTGGAAGATACGTTTCCATCCAGATGGAATCACTCTCCAAAGTTAGTGCCAATTTAGCAAGATTATGCTCAAGCGCAACCTTGTTAGCATACAAAGGAATTAAGCATCAAAAAAATTATTTATATTGTTAAATTAAGATTTTGAGAAAAAAAAAAAAAAAACAATTTTTATCTTTTTTTTTTTTTTTTTTTTTTACTTCCCAAAAATTAAATTGTACTCAAAAAGGAATAAATCATCTAAAAACTTATTTAGCATTGAAGATTATAACTAAAAAGAACAATATTATTACATTTAACAAAAAATCATCACCAAAAAAGGTCGGATTGGTTTGGATATGTTTATCGGTTTAGTTTTGAACTCAATTTTTTTCTATTTTTATATTATAAAAAATATTTAAATAAAAAAAATCATAACATAAAATATTATATATATATATATAAAGGAAGTACAGAAAAGTCAAACGAGTAATTATTGTGTATATATATATATATTTATATACACATGTATATATTCCCCGATTAAAGTTATATTTGACAACATCTATACTTTTAAAACTTTAAAAGCATCTCCAATGTAAAAGTGGCTTTCATAGCAATAATTGATGACATGTAACAATGTCAAGAGATTTGCTTCCTATGTGGCATAAAAATAAACTTGATTAATAATCAACTCAAAATTTGGTCTCCAATGCTTCTATGTAAAACACAATTTTTTTAATAACGTGTCCATTTTTTTTTTTCATGTTTTATTTTTTATTTTATTTCTTTACCAAAAATATATGAAAAATTAATGTTAGTTTTAAATGTTTGCTGAGTCAACCTAAAAAATTATTGTGCAATAGACCGTCCGAAAGTAACGGTCATGTTGACAATGTCTAATATTTTTTTTTTGCCCCGTCAACTTGAGGTTGAATATACACGATTGCATTGGAGACACAATTATTAACAGAACGTCTATTTATCCTACGTGACATCTTTTTTTTTCACAAGTCACACTTATATTGGAAATGCTCTAATATATTAATCAATCAAAAGAATTGTACCAAAACAAATAAGGGCTAGTTTGGTATTGGATTTTGAAAAGTTAAAATCAAATTATTTTATAATTTTGACATAAAATGACGTTTGGTAAAAGTTTCAAAGGTGATTAATTGATAATCTGGTAAGTTTTGACAATGATTTTGAGAAGTACGTGAGGGGGTTACTTTTTGAAAGTGATTATAGAATAATATATTTTAGCATGTAATGCATATTTTAAAATATCATTATTATCCTTATGAAATCAAGTTAAAATCATTTATATACTTTATTTCATCTCAAAATTAAATATTCTATTTAAATATTGATTTGATTTATAAAATCTTTAAAAAAATAAAAAAATTTATTGTTCTTATAGAATTTTTTTTTTTCAATTTAAATATTCTACTGAAATATTGATTTAATATATGTAATTAATGAAAAAAAAAATGAACTCATATATATTTTAGTCATTGTAACTAATCTCAGCACTTTAGCAATAAAATTACCAAACATATATATACTGCTTTTGAGGTATACAGTAGTTTAAAAATACAATTAATCAAACATCTGCTGATTAACTTCACAGCTGATTATTCCTTCAGCACAGTTAACTGTGATTGTTATAAAAGTTACAGCAATACCAAACTGGACCTAAATAAACTATAAAAGTGGCCAAATTAGGTCCTGGATTTTTTTTGAAATTCCAAGTTATTTGTGACTTTTATAAAAGTAGCCAAATTGGTCTTTATATTTTTCTCAAGTGCCAAATTAGTCCCTCTAACTAAGTTTTGTTAGTCAACTTTAACTATGTAAGGGTAAAATTGTACTTTACTCCTAAACAATATAATAATGACACATGCACAGTTTTTTTTTTAACACATGTATATTTTTGTTTATTTTATTTGTGGGTTTTGATTTTTGAATAATTTTGACAACATTGCTTGTATAATATCAACAAAACAAAAAATCATTATTTAAAAATTGAAAAGACTAAACTAAGAATGAATGGTAATTAATGGTATAATTGACATTGTCTTATTAAAATATTTTTAGATGTTTTTTTAGAAAATTTTAATTAAAAAGGTATAAATGGTGTTTAGTTAATAATATAATGGTGAATTTAATACACAAAAGACAAAACAACTTTGCTCTAATATGATAAATAAAGGGTATTTACATACTTTAACTAAAATTGTTAAAGTCATTTGTTATATTAACACCATTAAACAGTTAAAGTGGCCAATTTGGTCACTTAAAAAAAGAGAGAGACTAATTTGGCACAGTCGAAAAATGTGAGGACCAATTTAGTCACTTTTGTAAAAGTTGCAATTAACTTGGAATTTTAAAAAAAGTCCATAACCAAATTGTTAATTGCCCATAAATAAACTACAAAAACTTAAACTAATCGATAAAAGTTATAAAACCTGGATTGGATAGAAAATGTAAGTTAATTTTATATTATAGTTTTACTTTCTAAAATATGTGGTATGGTTTAGGTTGGTGAATTATTTCACTCAACCCCAAACCGAACCACCTTTAATCGGTTTGTCCAAAAGACAAATTGAACCATCCATTTTTTATATTTGTAATTGAAAGTTTGGCGGTTTTTTGCATACCCCTATAGGCAAATGTGTAAGAAGATGGCAGCATATTCTTCATATATCATTTTTTTTTTTTTTGGCTAATTGGCACTGATGCCCCATGAACTCTTCATAAATTTATACTATGCCTCCTGTACCTTTTTTTTTTTTTTTTTTTTTCCGACACTAAACCTCTTGAACTCTCACAAATTGGCAAAAGTCGACTGTAGATACCCCCTCACAAGGGGTAATAAACTCAAGTGTTTGCCAATATATAAAACAAGAGTTCATGGGGTTTAGTACCCAAAAAAAAAAAAATACAGAGGTATAGTGCAAAATTTTGAAGAGTTTAGGGGGCATGGGTGCCAATTAACCTCTATTTTTTTTTTTTTTTTTTTTTTTTAAGGAACGATGAACCTTTGTTTAATGAAATTTTATTCGTAATAACAACATGAATTAGAGGTTTTTTAAGTGAAACTCCAGATCAAAGGATATGATAAGTCCTTGTGCTTAAAATTAAAAGAGCACAAGAGAACATATAGTAATACGAAAACAAAATGAAGATTGGTTCAATGTCATACCTTTCATACATACATCAAAACCCCGAATTACTATAATATTTCTTAAAAAATTTACAAAAACATTGAATAAGACAGCTTTTGAGCCCCCTCAGCAGGGCTCCAGTCTCCATGTGGCCCAAAAAGTATATCATTCTTCAAATGATTGTCATTGTTTCCACCATTATTATGATTAAATGCCTCTGCTCTGCTCCTCCAGCCTGGCTTTTGCTTCACCATCTCTCTGCTATTATAATTTTACTGTCAAAACTTTCGCTATTCAATATGGGGAATTGCTAACCTCATGATATCGGCACGCAAGACATGCAGTATTGAAAAATATAAATTTACAAGTTCAAAGTTGTGCACAAATATGTATAATTAATGTAGAAAAAATTATTTTATTCTATAATATATATTAAAATTAACAACTCTGATGTTAATGTTCCCTTAATTTGTAATTGCACTCTAGTACTCTTCCATGACTAGAGATTTATAGTATCCGGATCTAATGAAAAATGGTCATTGCTTTCTTCAATTGGTGTTCCTTTATGAGGATTGAAGCCAAATAGATGAAGTGAATGAGAGCATATCTCAGTTTGTGGAAATGGGTTTTGCTTTGGTCACCATCTTCAAAAGCCTCCCTGTCACAATTAAATGGCTAAGGCACAAAAAATGCCAATTTTGATGGCATATGAGCCACACATAAAAAGGAAAAAAGAAAAGGTTATTTTGATGCTTCACATCCTCATCCCAGTAATTTATATATTCAAGCTATATACTATTAATGCGGTAATTTTAACTGATCAACAAGTCATAAGACAAAATAAAAGATACTTACTACTAAATTGATATCAAACTTTAACCTAAAACGTCATCAGATTGAATGAAGAATATTTACTACCAAATTAACGTCGAACACTTGGACGGTGATATTATTGATTCTTTTGAGATCATGACTGGTAAAAAGTTAAGAGTATCCATTAGTTAGTGGGGTCATCAAGAGTAATGAAAAAGAAATAAATCAATTATTAATTAATTAGTAAGGTAAATTTAGCTCAACATTTCAACTTTGAAGAAGATCATAAAAGTATATATAGATACACGTCGCCATCATACATTCATACTATTCATATAATAAAATATAAAACCAAAAACCTCCCACAGCACAGATTCGATCAGAAAATCCATAACATGTTAACTAATTGAACCTCCGATACCTACCATAATCATAGAAAATTAGCTCATGAAAATTTAGCTAAATTGCTAATATAATATATATACTACTCTTGATGTCTAAATTTAGCTAGGGCCAACTAAAACTTAACAGTAGAAAAATTATTTAAATTAAATATATATTATATAAAACCTTAGCTCTTACTCCAAATAACCATGATATATTTGAAATGGAACAAGAGGTCTGACTATAGCGGTGAGCCTTAATGAAACCTAATAATTAACCACATTAATTTATCTTTGTTGAAAGCAATCTAGCTATATGGTATATAGGTAATAGGTGCTTATTATCAGTTGATAATTACTTAAAACTTTAATTAGTTTGCTTAATTGGTAAAATAAAATGCCATTGGCTTCTACGTACTGTGTAGTGGACCCTCTCAATATCTATCAAAATCCACCAGTTGATCACTACTATACCTGCTTGTTGGGGAATTGAAGTCTGGTCTCTCTCCTGTAATTTTCTCTGACTTTGTCTGCTAAGTTTATACATAGACGAAAATTCAAACCCTCGATCTCGCTCTAAGATCGATAAAGATTATTTCACCAGCTAGGTTAAATAAATACGCAATTCTACAATTTCTTGATATATATATATATATATACATATATAATTATATTCCAAGCCAATGATCACATCAAGTCCTACCCACCAGTTAGGCCATGCAATGCAAGGCACCTGCATATTTAAAACATCCACAATTTTCTCTCTATAGACTGTAGGTACACAAACTGCAACTAATCTTTAGATTTTAGCTTTCAATTCATTAAGTACACCTGCAGAATACTTCATGCAATATTAATTGCTTAACATGAAATTCTCTCTCATTTTCAAACAAAAATATATGGTGAACAAACTAAGATTCTCGATGAACTTCCCAAGATTTATATCATTGTGGGATATATGTCTAGCAAAGAGTTGTCCATTTCATGAAACCTTGTTAGGATTTAATCAAGTGATCAACATATGGTATTACTTTATTAGAATTTTATACTTACCACCATGTCAAAAGCTTAAAATATTAGTCGTTAATTATACTTTATTTCCTTATACTTCCTTATACTCATAGTAGCGTATATATATACTGCAGGTGAATCATATATATATATCAAACAACTCTTAAGGCATCGAATAAAAAGATTAATTCTATTATTAACAGTAGTGAAGATCGTGTTTGTATATATATTTTCTCAACTTTTGATTTGACGTTTTCTTTAGTATGCTATAGATTTATTTTTGATGAATTCAAAGAAAAGATGGTAACAGATTTCAAAACTTTAGAATAGTACCAATCATGTTAATTCATTGAAACGTTGTACTAAACCCAAGAAAAATTGTCCTAGTTAGTTGGTAACTTTGTTTCCTTTGGTATTCCCATTGTTAATTCTTCAAGAAAAACTCCAATTAATGGCATGTGATCAAGTATAGACCATAGACTGGCTGACTGAGTCAATGTTCTTTTGCTTATCTAGTCAAAAGAGATACACAGTAACCATGGATGGACTTGCTCCCCACACAAATATATTACAATTTTGCCAGATAATGGCGCATCCATCACATTAAAAGAAAATAAAATCATTTAGTTATATATTAATATTTAAGCCATAAAACAAAAGCACTAGAAAACGAAAAGAGTACTAAACAAGAAAATATGATAGATCATACACTTTTCTCAACAGCCATCTAATAATATTCTTTCAACAATATGATTATCATCATAATCAAGTTGATTATTTATCAGAAACTGTAATTTCATTATTTGTTTGGCCCAACAAGCTGCTCATGGATCGAGCTTTCACCATTCCAAGCTTCGTTCTCTTCTTTGCTGCTGCAGTAGTACCGGTCATCAACGGCTTCTCATCATCATCCTCAACATCCTCATCATCATCATCTTCGTCTTCGTCTTTACCTTCACGCTTGGGTTGACATTCTTGTATGGACAATGAGGCAGCGGTCGATAATGGTGCAGAAGTACCCAATGCGCGGCTACGAACACTGGTGATGCTCCTGAGCCTTCCTTTACCCAAATGATGCTCACAAAGAGAGTAACCCACAAGGGTTTGTTGACAGCATCTCCATCCTCGACCGTTAACACGACTGCACCTCGATCCCTCCATGAGTGCACCACCTCTACCTCTCTTCTTTGCACTGCTGCTAATATTATTCTCACCAATATTCATCTCTTTTGCTTCTTGTTGATCATTGTCATTAATAATATCTTTCAAACCAAATTTCTTGTTCATCTTCGTCTTCATTTTCGTCTTCATCTTCTTATTATTATTATCCTTCTCCACTATAGTGATCTCTTCTTCATTGCCAGCTTTATTTCTTTCGAAGTTCCCTCTTCTCTTCTTCAAAGGAAATGCTTTCTCTCCTTCACACCATCTCCCAACACCTATATATATATATATACATACATAGTGCAAAATGCAACCCAACAAACAACACCAACTCATCATATATCATCATCATTCTTCAGTTTATATATGTTTGGATAATTATATATCCTTACCTGGATGCGAAGAAGTCGAATCAGAAACATGATGAACTCCAGCACCAACAATTTCTGCACCCAACAAGTTTTTCATCCTAAAAAAAAAACAACCACAAGATCCACAACCACATACATCAAAATCAAAATGGGGAAATGAGTGCAAAAATAGAGTAAGAGCCAAGATTTAAATTGTAGATGGGGACCATTGTCACATGCTAACGTGCATCTCATGAGCATAGTAGTTAGCCAATACAGAGTGAGAAAAAATAAATAAAAAGACTACTGGATTAGATTATAGATTAGATTAGATGGGAAGGTATGGTGGCTAGCCAAAGTTGATATAAAATCACCAACAACACAGTATTTCCACTTACACCATTAATATATTTATTTTTTTATTGGATGGTAAAATCAATTTATGGGTCTTCTTCTTTTCACCTTTTTACTACAAGATTTCATGTATTTTTTTCTTTTTATTTTATTTTTTTATAAAAAATAAAATAAAAAATTGTTACCTGGAATCATTACTCTTGTTCTCCTCTTGTACCAAAACCTGTAAAAACAATAACAACAAATAACATAGGATCCGCACTAGAGAAACCCTTTTGAGTGCAAATTAATAGATCAAAATGAATATTGAGACTACATTAGACACTGGTGCACTCCATAAACAAAAGAAAAGGGTCATCAGTACTAACCGAACAATCTTTCTTGTCCTGGTTATAATCGGAGCAATCGAGGCCTTTGGTTCCGGTTCCGATCGGTGGATTTGGTTGATGAGACGACGCCTGAGATTGCAAGTAGGAAGCTGCATCTGCTAATTGAGGGAGATTGTGATGTGGGTGTGGGTGGTTGTTGTTGTGAAGTTGCACCACCGGAGAGTTGTCGGAGTTGGGATCTGATGAGAGATACAACGGCGGCTGTCTCTTCCTGATCCTCATCGCCGGTGCAAAAGATAAAGTTGATTGATTATTGTAATTTGTAAACAAACAAGAAAGATTTAGAATTTGATTCAGAGAAAAGAGACCACCACCACCACCAAATAAAAAAAAAAACAAGAGATAAATGATGTTTTGAAATTAAAAGTCAGATTGAAGAGAGAGAAAGAGTGCAAAACCCAAAATACACTACTACTACAACAACAGCAACAAGAAGGAGAAGAAGGAGAGCAAAAGTTTATTAATAACTCACAAGTCACAACACATTTTCTCTCTCTAACTTTTATTAGTTGCACCACAGAAAAGAAAGAACGGAATAGTATGGGTGGAACACACGTGTGGGGAAGGGTTGACACGTGTGGGAGACCTGTTAAGGAGGTAGCAGGTAAGCTCGAGAGGGAATCATAAGAAGAAGGAGACAGAGTACGGAAGAGTAGTAGTGCCAGGGTGGAAATGGAATTGGAATTGGTATTGGTGGTGTGGTGTGTGTGTGTGTGAGAGAGAGAATACAAAATGATGGGAGTGGGTAGTTTTATCGTTTATACTTTTTTGAAGGGATCGGTGGGTCCTACTTCCCCACCTCCTTAACAACGACCCACATGTTCACGCTCTCTCTCTATCTCCTCCGATTTTCAATTTTTATTTATTTATTATTTATTGTAGTAATATAATATTAGTACCAGTAGAAGTTCTTGTGTGTTATGACTGCGGGGTATATTACAACAGATTTTATGTCTGCAGACTAACTTTGACCAATTTTTGACTCTACTTCACCTTTCAACAAAACAATTTTCTACCGTAAACCGAATTTAATAATTATATTGGGACTTCACCTTTCAAATCAGCTATCTAAAAATTGGTGTTTCAATTTGTGTTTAACTAACCAAAATAAGTATATGTGTCTACATTTATGGAAAAAATTGAAAAATAATTTAATTAAATGTAGACATATGCCCAATTTGATTTGTTAGACACAAATTGTGACCCATTTTTTTGACAACTGATTTGAGTCCATATTATTATTGTACCAAGATTTTTTCTGGTTTTGATACCTCACATAATCTCATGACATATAAGCATTACAATGAATATGTGGTTAAGATGTGATTAGTTTCAATGATCACTTTATTAACAACCAATCACATGCTTTAAAAAGGTAAGGAAAACAATGAGGTAAAGGGATGATCTAAGTCCTGTGATGATATATATATATATATTTTATTGTCAGTTTGTCTTGATATAAAATATATCAAGATAAAGAATGTGGACCATTAGATTTACATATTTTGACTCAAAGTGTATGCACTTGTTAAAACTTCTTCATAATCTATGGTCCACATTCTTCATCCTGATATATTTTATATTAGGATAAACTAATAGTAGAAAGAATATATATATATATATATATATACTATAAGAGATCCCTCATTTTAATATAAAATAAGGACTTCAATGAAATCCATCGATTTGAATGAACTTTGATCTGAATTTTTTTATGGATGCCGAGTTCAATGGAATCTACTTATAAACAAAAATTGAAAATTTTTCAAACACTACAACTATATATATATATATATTCATTTTTCCTATTTTTCGCCCTTTTTTTCATGCCTCATATTTAACAAATTCATGAAAAAATAGTTGTGTTTGAAAATTTTCCAAATTTAGTTTACAGGTAGATTTCAATAAACTTATCTTCAACAAAAAAGTTCATATCAAAAGTTATTCAAATCGATGGATTTCATGGAGTTCCTTACTTAATATTAAAATAGGGGATCCATCATGAGAGACTTAATAAGGGATCCATTAAGGGTTGAAAAGGAATGTGTTTCTTTGGTGGTCTTTTTGGCTCAGCCTATTGTTTCTGTGGTTTTGTTAAAGACTTCTTCTCATTTGAGTCCCTTAGTTCGGCGGGATGTCGAGGTTCCCCAAAGTTCGGTTGAAGTACATGTTAGCAGATAATTCAGTTAAGTCTTCGGTTCCGATTGCGGGGGTTGATTAGATGGTTTTTGGGGATGGTTATGGGCATTCTCACGTTCCTCCTTTGGTTGCGTTTTTGGCTATTCCATCACAGGGATCTTAGCTCCCATTGTCGGATTCCTAGGCTGAGCTCCATTTTATCGCAGATTCTTTATAGGCCAGCCAGGTTAATGCTGGAGAGCTTGAGACTAGTACTATCTCTTAGAGAACCATGATGATTGCTCGTAGGCTGGATTCTTATAAGTTCATATTCCGGGCTCCACATCTTATTTCCGATGACTAGTGTCATTTATTGGAATTGCCATATTATCGGGAACGGGTCTACGAGGCATGTTCTAAGAGATTTATGTCGTTTGCATCTTCCTTATTTAGTTTATATTGCTGAGTCTATGGTGGTTTTTTACTTCTGTCACTTCTACCCTCATGGTTGCTTTGCTATCCCTCTTAGTCAGGTGTTTGTGTTTGAGGCTGAGCTTCTTACGACGTCGATGGCCATTAATTAGCTTGGAAGTATGTATGGCGTTAGATCTGGATTGAGAGTGACTCCTCTTATGCTGTTCAATAGCTTTCTTCTCGCTGAGCAAGTTCTTTGGCGGGTTCAGCAGGCTTGGTAGCAATGTATCTATCAAATTTTACAAATGGAGTTTCAGGTGTCTCATATTTTTAGGGAGGGGAATCAGGTTAAGGACACTCTTTCTAAGTATGCTTTGGGGCTGGAGGTTGATGCTTGATGGTTCTCCAACTCGTCTTTATGCTCTTTGCTGGTTGGCAATGACTGCATGGGTCAAGAGTCTTTTTGATTTTTCCTGATGTTTTAAATTTCTGTTTGGTGTGGCATGTGTGTCACTATTTTGGTTGGGGTTGTTTCCCTTGGTTTTTGTGCTTTTTCGGTCTTTGTTACTCTTTATTATTTTCTTTTCTCATTTATATAGATCGATATTGCTTATGGTTTTTTTTTTTTTTTTCAATATATGATCCCTTGTGATGCTTTTTCCCATTTGGTCAGTTCAGTTTTAGCAAATATATATATATATATATATATATAGTTGGGATTACAGTGGGTCCAACGAATTCTTTAATTCCATTGAAAGGAATTAGGTGAATTATGATTGAAATAATCTCAGTTTCTAATAATCGAGAAAAAAAAAGACTCTCTCTCTCTCTCTCTCTCTCTCTCTCTCTCTCTCTTTCTCTCTAAAATCAACATTTTATTTAAACATATGGCTGTGGTTAGTCATCTTGAAATTATAATTTTAGGATGATCTGATTGGGGGAACCTCCATTTATATATACATATATATATATATATATATATTGAAACATGGATCTATATGTATAGGCATTTTTTTTTTTTTTTGGTTTTAATATATGTATAGTTATAGCAATAAAATTAGTTATTGGATTTGAATTCGAAAAAATAGCTACAAAAGGCCATAAAAATTATATATGTTTTCCTATTTTTATCCACATCTAAAACTATTATCTATTGTTTTTGATATCAGCAGCTTAATTGCCAAAAACAGCTCTCTATTATATTAAAATTATACTTTGAAATCGGAATATTGGTGGTTTGCCACATGCCTCAGATTTTTTTTTTTTCTTCTAGTGGTGGTCAAGCAGAGACCTCAATGACCGTGGAACATACCTCCAAATCAATAGACTTCCATTTAGAGGTCTGTGACCTCCATGAAGCTCCCAAACAGTGTTTTATTTATTTATTTATTTTTAATTTTGTTTTTTAAAAATTGGAAATTCATCAAGGTTTTTTTTTAATCCAAAAATCTAAAAATGTTGATAAGAATAATAATTTTAATTAATGGTTCACAAAAATTAAATGTTTGAAAAATAAAATAAAATAATAATAATTCATTAACAATACAATATCTTTATTGTAGTTGTGGATGGTTATTAAAATGATTTGAAGTGATAATCCGAGGTTGACCTTCGAAAGTTGAGTTAAGAGGTACTAGATGCCTGTGTACCTTTAAAAGTCACAAAACAATCGGTCGAGGTAGCCAACCGTGGACGTTAGCGAATACCCTCAAATACCTAAGTTAGTTAAGGGGCATTGATAAAGCTATAAGGTTAAAAATAACCTTTTATTATTATTATTATTATTATTATTATTATTTTTAACACCGTGTGGAAGAGCATTTATATAGACTCATCTCTAACCCATTGTTGTGCTCTCAATTTTATTGTTGGGTCTAGGATGAAACTTGTCTGGTTTGCCATGACAAGTGTCATCTTATATGCTAGTTAGATAACACTATTGCTCTACTCTACTTATGAGGCTGTGATGTCTCCTTCGGTGGAATGGGTAGCTTTTGAACGAGGAGTCCATCCATAAAAGAGCATCCACCATAAAAGAGCATCCACAATGGTGGAGACCCAAACACAAGATCCATTTTTACCACATCATTAAATATGGGTCTTCCCATTTGGATCCTATTTATTTAGCTCTCTTTTCCCCTACAATGGGGCTAAATTAAAAAAAAAAAAAAAAATTGATCCACTTTTTTTTACTTTTTTCTAAACAATTATTACTCTTTTTAAAAATATTATATATATATATATTAATCAATAAATAATATAATATATTTTAAATATTAACACTATCAATAATTATTTAACAAATTATAATTAATATAAAATAAAAAAAATTATTAATTTAAAATTATCACAACCGAATTACATCAAAAATAAAAATAAATATTTAAAACAAAATATTGTATACGATTAGACATGGCGTCGGTTACGGTTCGATTCCGGCTTCGGTTCCGATTCCAATTTTGAAGGTTCGGTTTTGGTTCCGGTTTTGAAGGTTTGGTTCTGATTCCTTGGTTTCAGTCCGGTTTTGGCGGTTCCAACGGTTCGGGTTTGGTGTTTCGACGGTTTGGGTGTAACGGTTCCAACGGTTCGGGTTTGGCGGATCTGACGGTTCGGTTTCAGTTTCGGTCTGGTTTTTGACGGTTACGACGATTTAGTTCCGCTTCTGATTTTGGTTTCGTCGGTTCCAACGGTTTGGTTTCATTACTTTTTTTAACTTTTTTTCCAAACAATTATTACTCTTCTTTAAAATATTATATTTTTTTCATTATATATTATTATTATTGAAATTAATAATAATATATTTAAATATATATTTATTAAATTTAGGGGTGGGCAAAAAACCAGTGAATCGAACCGAACCGAGCTGGTCCAATCGGTTTTTCTTCAGTTTTTCACTATTTACCGGTTCAATTCGGTTCGTTTTAAAAAAAATCGGATATTCCGGTTTGGTTTCCGGTTCATGGGTTCAAACCGGTGAATCGAACTGAGAACCGGTCTATATATATAGAAAAATTTCAAAATTGTTCTATTGTTGATTTAATTACCCTTTGAAGCTGACCATGACAAATATTTTTGCAAGTAAATTGACCGAAAAAATCGATTAGAGGAGATTTTGATTAGGCCCAAAACTGAAAAAACCGAACCAAACCGAACTAAACCTGTTCAATCGGTTTTTGATCGGTTCACACTTTTTAATTTTATCGGATCGGTTTACTTTTTCAAAAACCGGATATTATCGGTTTTTTAACGGTTCACTTGAAAAGAGTACTGGTCTATTAAACGCTCACCCCTAATTAAATTTATTTAGATTTTGTCATTATGTATATAATTATTGAAATTAACAATAATATATTTAAATTTAAATAATTGAAATATATATATTAAATATATATATATTTTCATTATATATATATATATTTTTTGAAATTAATATTTATATATTTTAATTTAAATTATACATATATATATATATATAAACCCAACTCCAATCATTGGGCAAGACCCAAATTGGGTTCAAAATTTGGAACTCCATTTGGGTCTACTTGGGTGGAGCCCACTTTTGGGTCCCTTTATTTGGATCCTATTTGAGACCATTGTGGCACCATTTTATCAAAAACAAAATGGGTCTTGTGAAATTGGTCTCTTTTTAGAGACCATTGTGGATGCTCTAAGGATTGACCACTCGATTTGATTATTATCCATGGCGGGTAATGGATATTTTATTTTAATTTTTATAAGGAACTTCATGAAATTCAATCAATTAATTTTTATAAGGAATTTGATGAAATTCAATTAATTTTAATGAATTTGATGTGGATATATATATATATATATATTTTGTCATTGATAAGTTCAAAGGAGTTTTTTTTTTTTCAATGAAATATAGTTATAAAAATATTTGATAATTTTTCATTTAGAAGATAATTTTTGTTTTAGTAAGTTAAACAAATTGGTTTAATTTTTAATAGTATATATATATAGAGAGAGAGAGAGAGAGAGAGAGAGAGAGAGAGAGAGAGAGAGAGAGAGAGAGAGAGAGAGAGAGAGAGAGAGAGAGAGAGAGAGAGAGGAAAAATTTTCAGGTACAAGAACTAATTTTTTTTTTTCCGACTTTTTTTTGAAGATAAAACATTTAAAAATAAGAAAATATAAGAAAATATAGTTCTCAAATCCAAAAGAAATCTAAATTTGTACCAAATGTGTATTTAGAGAAAGCCTCTCATAAATGATCGCTTATTTTAATTTCGATAAAGGCATTAATGAAATCACATCGATTTATCTAAATTTTTTTTGTGAATGATAAGTTCAATGAAATGTACCTATGAATAAAATTTGAAATTGTTTCAAGCACTATAATTATTTATCCCGATTTTGTTAAATATGAATGCATCAAAAAAATGGGTGAAATATAGAAAAATTCAAGGAAAATAGTTTTAGTGCTTGAGATTTTTTAAAATTTTATTCATTAGTAGATTTCAATGAACTTATCATCCACACAAAAATTTCAAATTCATAAAAATCGATGTGATTTCAATATATATATTGTTGTTATTATCTAAAATTTAATTTTGTATATTATTATATGTTTTTATATATTGTTAATATCTCATTTTTAATTGTTGTTATTATTGTTATTGAATATTTTTATTTTTTTTTTATTTTAATTCTAAAAATCTTCAATTGTTTTTAAGAATTATTTAAAGAATAATTGATAAAATATGTAAGTTAAGGAAATTTGGACATTTTATAGTGTTTGACCGGTAAATTGTTAAAGGGTGTCGATATTGACACTCATTAAACTTATTAGTACACCCATATTTTATTAAAAAATTTAATTACAAAAATATTCCAATAGAAATTTACCAATAAGAACAAATTACTTTAATTAAAAATTATAAGTGCCTCACTTTTTAATTGGCTAATTTCGGTGACAAAATCACAATTGGGTTTAATCTTTTAAGGGTAGTTTAGAATTGAAGAAATTCTATTAAAATGCTTAAGGACCTCATTGTGGATCTCAAGAGCTTCAAGGAAGGTTTGAAGAGATTTAGAGTGCATACACACACAACTCATGCATTTTAATATTTGTGTTTGTTTTGGTATGATTGGTAAAATCTCATTGTATTTTATAGAAATATATTTATGAGATTTTTTGTATTTTTACGAGTCCTACTATTGTGGATTTGTCCCTAGATGAGTTCCGATTGATTCAGAGACTTATCTATGTGTTTCGGATGATTTTCGAGATATTTGGGACATTCCGTGTTTTTATCAGAAACCAGAATTCAATTCCGAGCTTAGAGTGAAAAGTTATGTAATTTTCCATATTTGTGATTGAGTCCGGATCCATATTCCGAAGACAGAATCGAATTCTAAGTTCCGAGGTCAACTAGACCGAAGGTCGCTCGGATCGGGAGCCGGCTTAGTGTGGCATGATAGCCACACAAAGCTAGAGGTGGCGTGTGAAGGGTGTGCAGCCTATGGGAGCAAGCCTTCTCTGTCCCCGTTTGGCGCACGACCCTTCAACGCGCTCACCCACCTGTTTCCATGTTTTTTCTACTTTCAATTGGTATCAGAGCAGGTTCCTTAACATAATTAGGAGATCCTTTGCTCTTGTTTGAGTCCTTTGCATTTTTTTTTATTTTGCTTTTGTGTGCATTCATATCATTCTCACCCAAACACTATGAGTGGAAATGGTATTGGAGGCGAGGGTGCTTCTAGCACAAGACCTCCCTTGCTCACCGGAGTCAATTACGCATCATGGAAGGGGAAAATGGAAGCATATGTGTGTCAAATTCATGATCGGGCATGGATGGCGATTGAAGATGGGTACACGCCACCTATGATGACTCTTACGGGAGGTGGAGAGGAAGTCCCCAAGCCGAAGGTACAATGGACCCCCTAAGAGTTTGAGGCTTCGAAATGGAACAACAAAGCCATGCACGCAATTCTATGTGCCATGGATGACAACCAATACAAACTTATCCAAATTACAAGGATAGCAAAGGAAGCTTGGGATATATTGGAGACGGCTCATGAAGGAACCGAGGTGGTAAAGGACTCCAAGCTTCAAGTCCTCCAAACACAATTTGAGACCATAAAGATGGAGGAAGATGAGTGCTTCAATGACTTCCAAGTGAAGCTTATGGATATAGTGAACCAAAGTCACCAACTTGGTGATCCCTACTCAGATAGAAGAACCAAGCAAAAGATCATGATGTCACTTCCCGAGAGGTTTGAATCTAAGATGACGGCGTTGGAAGAGAATAGTGATTACTCAAAGATGAAGCCAAGTGAAGTTATTGGAAGACTTTTAGCCTATGAATCTAGGAAGGGTCCTACATTTACACCTCCTAAGAAACAAAAGAGTCTTGCTTTGAAGAGCATCAAGGTAGAAAAGAATGAAGAAAACTCGGATGAAGAGATTGCTTTGATGGCAAAGAAGTTCAAGCAATTTATGAGGTTTGAGAAGAAAGGATTTGGCTTCAAGGGAAAGTTCGTGAAGAAGAAGGCTCCTTTCAAGAAAATGGAGCAAACTCAAGAGAAGGACCACAAGAAGGGTGTCCAATGCTATGAGTGTAGTGGCTTTGGACACATTGCTCCCGAATATGCTAACTTGAAGAAGAAAAGAGGAAAAGCCATGGTGGTGACGTGGAGTGATAGTGATGACCTAGAAGAGGAAGATAAGTCTTCGGATGATGATGAAGACCAAGTTATCAACTTCATTGCTTTCTCATCTTCTCACAATAGCAATGAGGTTATGAGTGACAAAGAAGAAGAAGAGGACAAGCAAGAAGAAAGTGACTCAAATGGTGAGAGCAACTCTTCTAGCTCCAACTTTGAGTTTGATGAAGAAATGGACTATGATAACTTCATGAGATTCTTTCATAACTCAAGATCAAAGAAGAAGAAGGAGATACAAAAGTTGAAAGAGGAGAAGCTTGAATTGACTTCCAAGGTAACTCATTTGAGCAAGGAAATGAGTAAAGCTAAAGAGATGGAAGAAGGTTTAAAAATGGAGCTAGTCTTGGCTAAGAAGAATGAAGAAAGCATGAGGAAAAAGCTCATGGAAGCAAGAGGGTTGATGGCTAAGATGACTTCCAGAACTGAGAAGCTTGACAAAATGCTTTCTTATGGGAAGAGTCCTTGTGACAAAAAGGGGTTAGGATATGTGGAAGAAGTGGAAGCCACACCTTTGAAGAAGATAACTTTTGTCAAGAGCAAAGAAGTTGAAAGTGCTTAAACCCCACAACATTCAACTAAGTGGGTTGAAGTTGGTGAATCCAAGCAAGCACAAGCTAGAGCTCCTCAAGCTAGACCCCCACAACCAAGACCTCCACAAGTAAGAGCTCCACCACAACCAAGACCTCCTCAACCAAGACCTCCACAACAAAGGATCCTACAAGCTCAACATGGGGTCTTTCATGCTCAACCAAGGAGACATGCCAATTTTGCTCAACCAGAAAGGAGAGAGTTGCCTCAACACCTAAGAGCAACTCAAAATAGAAGGAGACCACAAATGCTTGCACAAGGTTATGGTATGAATCTTTATTTCTCTCCTACTTGCCATTTTTGTGGAACTGAAGGCCATATTAGGCCTAATTGTTTTAAGTATATTAAATTGTGTAGAAGAGAAAGCATGATTGAGAAAAATATTCTTAGAAGAGCCACAATGCATGCTCCTAGGAAATTTAGAGATAATAGACCCATGGCTCTTAGGTTGAATAGAAATGATGAATACTATAGCTATGTGACCCAAGTTGCCTTGAAAGTCAATGCCTCCAACACTTGGTACCTTGATAGTGGGTGTTCTAGGCATATGACCGGAAACAAGAGTTTCTTCAAAACTCTTGTTATGGAGGATGGTGGATTCATCACCTTTGGTGATAGGTCAAAGAAAAAGGTTATAGGGAAAGGTAATATATTTATTCCTGGTTTGCCCTCCTTGCCCAATGCTCTTTATGTAGATGGCTTGCAAGCCAATCTCATTAGCATATCACACTTGAGAGATAAAGGGCTTTCGGTTATGTTTGGCAAAATTGACTGCTATATTCTTAAAGAAAATGGGCAAATTTTGTTGAAAGGCAAGAGATCAAGTGACAATTGTTATTGTCTTGAGTCAAATCTCATCTCTTGTAACTTGTCCACTAGTGAGCAAGTTGAAGTGTGGCATCAAAGACTTAGCCATATGAACTATATGGACTTGAAAGTCCTTGATAGATTGAATGTTGTTAGAGGCCTTCCCAAGCTTGGGAAAAAGATTGAGGGTGTTTGTGGACCTTGACAACAAGGCAAGCAAACCAAGAGTGTCCACAAGAAAGGCAAATACCTTTCCACCAAAGAACCATTGGAGCTTCTCCATATGGACCTTATGGGTCCTATTCAAACCGAAAGCTTAGGTGGTAGAAGGTACATACTTGTGGTTGTTGATGACTTCTCTAGGTTTACATGGACTTACTTCCTTAGGGAAAAGTCTAAAGCCTTTGAGAAATTTAAAATGCTTTGTGTTAAAATTCAAAATAAGAAAACTTCTCACATAAAAAGCATTAAGAAAATTAGAAGTGATCATGGGAAAGAGTTTGAAAATGCTAGCTTTGAGAATTTTTGCAATAGCTTAGGCATTTCCTATGAATTTTCAGCCCCTAGGACTCCTCAACAAAATTGAGTTGTTGAGAGGAAGAATAGAGTCCTCCAAGAGATGGCCTGTGTGATGTTGCTTAGCAACAAAGTCCTTAGAAATCTTTGGGCCGAAGCCATTAATATGGCTTGCTACATAGGGAATAGAGTTTTCCTTAGGCCCGGGACTAAATAAATATCCTATGAGTTATGGAAGGGTAGGAAACCCAATGTTAGCTATTTCCATATCTTTGGAAGCAAGTGCTATATACTTAATGACCGTGATCAACTTGGCAAGTTTGATGCCAAGAGTGATGAGGGTATTTTTATTGGATATGCACTTAATAGCAATGCCTATAAAGTTTTTAATCTTAAGACTCGAAGTGTTATGGAATCATCAAATGTGGTCTTTGATGATTGTAGGCCAAAACATGATGACCATGAGGAGGATGTTTATGAGTTGGATGACCTTCCTTTGAAGGAAAGGGGTGAGACTTCAAGTGGTGTGAAGTCAAACCAAGATGAAGAGGATAATTTGCCTCTTAATAGAGTTCCTCCATTGGACTCTAATGAACCTGCTCCTTGGGTTAGAAAACCCCATGATAAGAATGATATCATTGGAGAGGTTAGAGAGGGTGTTAGGACTAGTCGTCAAATAGCTAATCAAATTAGCTATACTTGTTACACCTCTCAAATAGAATCTAAAAAGGTGGATGAGGCCTTGAATGATGAATATTAGGTTCTTGCCATGCAAAAAGAGCTAAACCAATTTGAGAGAAATGAGGTTTGGACTCTTGTTCCTAGACCTAAAAACACCAATGTCATAGGCACTAAATGGGTGTTTAGGAACAAATCCGATGAAGATGGCAACATTGTGCGAAATAAGGCAAGGCTTGTTGCACAAGGGTACTTTCAAATTGAGGGTATTGACTTTAAGGAGACTTTTGCTCCCGTTGCCCGCTTAGAGTCCATTAGGCTTCTCTTGTCCATTTTTTGTGTGTACAAGTTCAAACTACACCAAATAGATGTCAAGAGTGCCTTCCTCAATGGCCTCTTGCATGAGGAGGTGTTTGTTGAGCAACCCAAGGGGTTTGTGGATCCACACCACCCCTCTCATGTCTATCGCCTCAAGAAGGCTTTATATGGGTTGAAACAAACAACGAGGGCTTGGTATGAGCGCCTCACTCTCTATCTTGTTGACAATGGCTACTCTAAAGGTAGTTTTGACAAGACCTTATTCATCAAGTGCATTAAAGATGAGCTATTTATAGCTCAAATTTATGTTGATGACATTGTGTTTGCTTCCACTAACATCTTGAAAGTTCAACAATTTTTTGATGTCATGTCTCATGAGTTTGAGATGAGCACGGTTGGTGAACTAAATTACTTCCTAGGCTTGCAAATTAAGCAAATGCATGATGGGATCTTCATATTCCAAGCTAAATATGCCAAGAGCCTAGTGAAGAAGTTTGGTCTTGAGAATGCCAAACATTGTGACACACCCATGAGCACCACCTTGAAACTAAGCAAAGATGCTAGTGGAAATGATGTGGAGCAAAGTTTATATCGTGACATGATAGGAAGCTTGCTTTACTTGACTGCAAGTAGGCCCGATATAGCATTTAGTGTGGGTATGTGTGCTAGGTACCAAGCTAATCCCAAGGAATCTCACCTTGTTGTGGTAAAGAGGATCATTCGGTTTGTGAATGGTACCTCAAACCATGGGATTTGGTACTCCTTTGACACTAATCCAAGTCTGGTTGGATTTAGTGATGCCGATTGGGCGGGAAATTGTGATGATAGGAAAAGTACATCGGGCGGTTGCTTTTTCCTTGGAAACAATTTAGTTTCTTGGTTTTGTAAGAAACAAAACTCAATTTCCCTATCCATGACCGAGGCGGAATACATGGCCGAGGTGGATGAAACAAATGCTAGCCGACTATGGCTTGGAGCAAGGTACTCTTACTTTATTTTGTGATAACATGAGTGCCATTAACATTTCTAAGAATCCCGTCCAACATTCTAGGACCAAGCACATTGATATTAGACACCACTTCATAAGAGAGCTAGTTGAGAGCAAAATCATTGCATCGGAACATGTGGGAACAAATGACCAACTAGTAGATTTGTTTACAAAGCCCTTAGACATTCTTAGATTTGGGAACCTTAGCAAGTCTATTGGGATTTGTCACTTAGGTTGAAGTGGTTTGTCTTGACCCCATATGGGGAGCTCAAGCAAAGAGAGCAAAGTTGCATGAACATGCATTGTGCTACATTGAAATATTTTATGCCTCTTTTTTAATTGCTTGAGATGATTGGTTGTACATGCTTATATGTATTTTTCTTAATAAGTGTGATTCATTGCCTTGCTTATAATCCATGTCATATTTATGCGCAAACATGCATTTTTGGAATAGGAAATGTTCTTTAGAAGTACTTGATGAATGACCTTTAATTGATTCCTATGACATGATGATTCTTTTTGTTGACATGCTTATAAGTGAAAAGTATGATATGCTTAATTGCTTTATCTTGAATGGAAAATTTGTGTGCAAAAACAAACCTTGAGACTTCAATCAATAAGGATCTTTATATCCATAGTCTCTCCCTCTTTATTTGTATAACAAGGCTACTATTGTACGGGCATCTCACCCGGAAAAATCAAATAAGGTGCAAAGTCGCCCATGTCTTGTTTTGCTTATAAAGTTGGATATAGTTGCTTGTTAAATTTTGAAATGTTTAAACTCTATATCCTTATCTTTTTCCATGCAAAAGGTGAAATTGGTTTGAATTCCTTTAGGAAACCCTTGTTGTTTGCTTTGCCAAATACCATTGCTTTTGAGCTTGAATGCAACGTGTCTTGCATGCAAAGCATCTTCGTCACACATTTTTCTTACAATAAAACTCCTTGAATCTCTCTTACTTAATTGAGTTGCATAAAATTGCTCACATGATTATGCATATGTATTTGTGCTACAAGCTCTCATTGCTAAATGCTTACCTATTAGGGGAGATTCCCTTTGCCTATCTCATGACAAAAAGGGGGAGTAAGGTTGGGGAGAGATTTGGCATTGCATTAAGGGGGTGTTGAGAGAGAGAGTTACCCATGATGGGAGTTGATGCATTTAGGGGGAGTTGCATTGCATTGCATTGCATGATTGCATTATTTGATTGTATTTTTCTTTGGCAATTGCAATTTCTTTTGATCAAACACCTCTCACATACTTGTTCTTGAAAGGTATATTTCTTGTTGATTGTGTGTAGGTTGAAATTTTCTACAAGCTTGGAAATGACTTGAAGATGTTCAAGACTTAGACTAGGGCTTAATTGTAATGTAGAAAATTTTGTTGACCAACCATTTTTTGTTTTTGTAAGGATGCATGTGAGTGTTGATTTTGTCACGAAATAGCCAAAGGGGGAGATTGTAAGTGCCTCACTTTTTAATTGGCTAATTTCGGTGATAAAATCACAATGGGGTTTAATCTTGTAAGGGTAGTTTAGAATTGAAGAAATTCTACTCAAATACTTAAGGACCTCATTGTGGATCTCAAGAGCTTCAAGGAAGGTAGCTTCTCGAACTTGAATCTTAATTGAAGAGATTTAGAGTGCACACACACACAACTCATGCATTTTAGTATTTGTGTTTGTTTTGGTATGGTTGGTAAAATCTCATTGTATTTTATAGAAATATATTTATGAGATTTTTTGTATTTTTACGAGTCCTACTATGTGTGGATTTGTCCCTAGATGAGTTCCGAGTGATTCAGAGACTTATCTATGTGTTTCGGATGATTTCCGAGATATTTGGGACATTCCGTGTTTTTATCGGAAACCGAAATTCAATTTCGAGCTTAGAGTGAAAAGTTATGTAATTTTTCATATTTGTGATTGAGTCCGGATCCATATTCCGAAGACGGAATTGAATTCTAAGTTTCGAGATCAACTGGACCGAAGGTCGCTCGGATCGGGAGCCGGCTTAGTGTGGCATGATAGCCACACAAAGCTAGAGGTGGTGTGTGAAGGGCGTGCAGCCCACTGGAGCAAGCCTTCTTTGTCCCTGTTTGGCGCACGGCCCTTCAACACGCTTACCCACCTGTTTCCATGTTTTTTCTACTTTCAAAAATAAACTAAATACTATATACACTCATTAATTACACCCATATTTTTAACTATATTTATTTATTAAAAAAAATACCTTAAAAAAAATAAAGAAACTTATGATAAACCATAATTAAACCCTAATTTTATTTCAAGTTTCAAACTTTCTCATTATCATGTAATTATCATATTGTTTTTGTCTTTCTGTTATGTATAGTTATGAACCTATCAATAAACAAAATATATATATATTTTTAATGATAGCTATAGATATCAACATTTTTTTTTAAGATAGCCGTAAATATCAGTAAGTTTTATTTATTTATTTATTTTTATTTTTAGGATAGTTATATAAATAAGAGAATTCCATATTAAAAATCTCTTGACCCCATATACGATTCCACATATTCCTTATACAAAGCTCCTACATTCGAGATATTTCCAAAAGTAAATTGGATCATCATTAAATCAAGATTTGATTTTTATTTTTTTTAAATTGGGTGTGATAATAATTTAAGAGTGTTTATAAATAATATGTATTAAAATGAATATATTTATTTCAATGAGGGTATAGTAATATTTATTTTTTAAATTTTAGACATGAGTGTACTAATAAGTTTTATGGGTGTCAATATCCGTACCTATTGTTAAATCTAACGGTGAATGGTTAGGTCATTGGTGTTGAGCTATAATTTTGACAAATATTTAATCTATCTGCAATTTGACCTAAAGTAAGGATGTCATATTGTAATTTGCGCATAAAGTTCAGTAAAATATATTTGTGATATCACCGTATCAATCCTCACAATTTGACAATCTCTTGGAACCAAAGCCACAACCCACAAGCTGTCTATATATTTACTCGAGTTGTTCACTTTACTGCTAATTGCTAAAGTTATGTCTTTAATGTTGAAAATGTCTCTCTAATCACAACCCCATCGCAAATTTGCTAATTCTTGAAAACTCTTAACACCTCTAACCAACACCATTGTCCTTACTGCCTTGATACCTTTGTTGCAAAACCCCATCCCATAATAACTTTGTTGCAAAACCCACTATTTGGACTCACAAGCCGGTAAAGGAAGTAAATATTTGTTTTGATAAAAACATCCTCAAATTATTTCGGATATGGGATATGCTAGGCTGCTAGCCCAAGATGAATATTGAAGATACTAGGGCTAAGAAAATCGGTCTCTATAAGAATAAAGAAGCCATTCAATTCAAGAATTTTTTTTTTAAAAAAAATAATTAAATTAAATAGTGGAACTATCGGTTCGACTCCAGTTTTTGTAAAAAGAGAACTAGAACCGAAACTTTAAGGGTTCCGGGTTCCAGTTTCCAATATGATTTTGGTTCTAGTTTCGAAACCGAATTTCCAGTTCCAATACGGTTTTTAGGGTGGTGGTTTCAGTTTGGTTCCATGGTTGGAACCGAACAGTGGTCATGTCTATCACCAACTCATTTCCTTATATGGAAATTAAGAATGGGATACTGTGGGAATTTGATGAAAATCGGGTTGTTCAAGAAGTCATCGATGTATAGACATTGGTGCAAATCCTTCCGCTGACGGTACGGATGAGGGTGAGGGTGTTGATGACCAAGCTGTTAACGTTGTTGACATCATCGACACACTCAAGCTTTAGGAACAACCTCCCTTCAACAAGAAGCATTTTGTCGCCTTCATTAAGAGGTTTATCAAGTCGTTGACACCCAAGCTTGATACAGAGTGTTTGGAAAAGTCTGATGCGGAAGCGCATACCTAATATACACTGTAAATAAAACCCAAAACTAGAAAAATCATGGCCATCAGGACGATGAGAGAAAAATATCCACAATATAGAAAATTGTTACACCTACACAGTAATGCTCAATGTTCTCTCTCAAATCCCAAGACCCAATTACAACTGAGCCTTACCGAGCTCTCAACCAAACCCTAAGCTCATAGCTCTTTATAGGTACCCCTAAGTGTCTCCTGAATATCCCCTAGGTGTCCCGTAAATATCCCCCGGATCTTTTCCAAGATATCCCCTAAATCTTTCCCCGGATATTCCGAATATTCCCTAGATCCCCCCTGGGTCTCCCCTAGGATATCCCCTGGGTCTTTTGCCCATAGATATCCACTGGGTTTCCCTCCAGATCTCACTCATAGGATTTATTCACTCTTTGATATTTCCAGATGTCTCTCCGCTCTTAGTGTTCTAGGCATAAGCCACCACTATTTATAGATTTAGAGTACTTAAAGCCAAAGCCTCATTCTTGGAGCCAAAGTCCATGCTTATAACCAAAATAATTTTCTTAAAGCCAATTCATCTTTAGAGCCAAAGTCTTTGCTCCCACATGCCTTCTAGAAGCTTTATGCATCATGAATGTGTCTTTCAGACCTCACCCAAACCAATCTGATTCTGCCTGGTCCACTTCTGCTCAGTTGAATTTCGTTCGGATCACATAGGAATATGAGCTAATTCCAACAAACCATCCCTTGGCGAGAATTCCCGAAACCTTCGACCTTTCTTCGACAACCATGATTCTTTATATCAATAATCACCATACCCCCACCATAAAGGTACAACCACTTAAGAATAAGTCGCCCTAAGATTTCTTCCAGCACATGTCAAACAACTTGTTGAAAAATATGGTGCAACCCCATGTTAGACTTCCCGAGAGTTCCTTAGCCCTCGACATCTTGTCCAACACACATCTTATATCACAGTCTAACCAATGCCTGTGTGCAAACCTATGGACCTACTAGCAGCAACATATCCTCTTTCATGGCAACTTGCTGGTTTAACATCATTCCAAAAGGATATACATGCCCTCCCATCACCATATCCCGTGAAAGACATTGTTGGCGAAACTTTAAAGCACTTTGCATGACCTAATCCACATCTCATCAGAGTTAACCGAGCTTTCAGGGGTTGACTTGTCCTCCAATGCCTTGTGTAACCCAGACTGGGACAATCCATGACTTGTACTTGCCACAAACAAATTTCCTCTTCCCATCAAATTCTCTAACATTAAACTCCCAAACATATTTGTTTTGCTAAACTGATACTAGGAAACCTGAGGCTAGCATCCCATTACTACCATTGCTCTGATATGACTTTGTTAGGAAAAGTTCGACGTGGAAGTGCATGCCTAATATACACCGCAAACAAATAATGTCTAAATACAAAAAAAAAAAAAAAAAAAAAAAAGATGAAGAGAACATTCAATCAAAACACAAGCATTTACTCGGAAATCCAAACAAGGGAAAAACTACGGTCGTCAAGACAAAGAGAGAAAAATATTCACTATGTAGAAAATTGTTACAACTACACAATAATACTCAATGTTCTCTCTCAAACCCTAAACCTCAATTACATTTGAGCCTTACCGAGCCACAAGCTCACAACCTATCTCTCAACCAAGCATAAAGCTCACAAGTCTCTAGGTCCCCCTAAGTGTCTCTCGAATATCCCCTAGGTGTCCCCAAAATATATCCTGAATCTTTCCCATATATTCTCTGGATCTCTCCCTAGATATCCCCCGAATGTTCCCTGGATCTCCCCCTGGATATCCTTTGGGTCTTCTGCCACTAGATATCCCCTAGGTGGGAATACAAGCCAATTTCCAACATGGAGCAGTATGAGAAATTCAAGAAGAACACTGAGAGAGAAACCAAGTTCTTGCTCTTGAAGCTCAGTGACCTTCAATTCTTTGTTGGGAGAGCATGCACGTGTTATAATTTATGCCATAAAGTTTGTAATTTGTAAATATTATAAATCTATTAATAAAAGAAGTAGTTATTTCATTCAATAAATATGACTCATACATTTATATCATATGTGTTAAACATCTAAGATTGTTAGATGTAATTTCAAACTAAGTATATGAATGTCATATACAAAGGAATTCATTTTGAAACATGCAATCTAAAGAGCCTGTAGAAAGCAAATAAAGCTGGGTACTTTATTTGCTTTATTTGCGGTTAATCAATAGTTGTAGTTCATTCCGTAATGTACAGTGGCCTTATCCTAGACTACTCATATTGTGATATGAGAATGGAGGCACCTTATTGATTGCTTCATTTCTACACAAAAACAAAATGTAACCCCATATCCATATCATTTTGTGTGCGTTTCTTAGGTAAAACCGGGCATCTCATCAGAGTTAACCGAGCTTTCAGGGGTTGACTTGTCCTCCAATGCCTTGTGTAACCCATACTGGATCAATCCATGACTTGTACTTGCCACAAACAAATTTCCTCTTCCCATCAAATTCTCTAACATTAAACTCCCAAACATATTTGTTTTGCTAAACTAATACTAGGAAACTTGAGGCTAGCATCCCAATACTACCATTGCTTTGATATGACTTTGTTAGGAAAAGTTTGACGTGGAAGTGCATGCCTAATATACACCACAAACAAATAATGTCTAAATACAAAAAAAATAAGATGAAGAGAACATCCAATCAAAACACAAACATTTACTCGGAAATCCAAACAAGGGAAAACCCACGGTCGTCAGGACAAAGAGAGAAAAATATTCACTATGTAGAAAATTGTTACAACTACACAATAATACTCAATGTTCTCTCTCAAACCCTAAACCTCAATTACATTTGAGCCTTACCGAGCCTCAAGCTCACAACCTATCTCTCAACCAAGCATAAAGCTCACAAGTGTCTCTAGGTCCCCCTAAGTGTCTCTCGAATATCCCCTAGGTGTCCCCAAAATATCTCCCGGATCTTTCCCATATATTCTCTGGATCTCTCCCTAGATATCCCCTGAACGTTCCCTGGATCTCCCCCCGGATATCCTTTGGGTCTTCTATCACTAGATATCCCCTAGGTTTCCCTCCAAAACTCCCCAGGATCTCACTCCTCGGATTTACCTACTCTCTAATATTTCTAGGTGTCTCTCCGCTCCTAGTGTTATAGGCATAAGCCACCCCTATTTATAGATTTAGAGTACTTGGAGAAAATATTTTCTTGGAGCCAAATCATCTTACTTGGAGCCAAAGTCTTTGCTCCCACACGCCTTTAAGAAGCTTCACACGTTCTGAATTTGTCTTTCAGACCTGACCCAAACCAATTCGATTTCGTCTGGACCACTTTCGCTCAGTTGAATTCCATTCGGATCATATGGGAATACAAGCCAATTTCCAACATGGAGCAGTATGAGAAATTCAAGAAGAACACTGAGAGAGAAACCAAGTTCTTGCTCTTAAAGCTCAGTGACCTTCAATTCTTTATTGGGAGAGCATGCACGTGTTATAATTTATGCCATAAAGTTTGTAATTTGTAAATGTTATAAATCTATTAATAAAAGAAATAGTTATTTCATTCAATAAATATGACTCATACATTTATATCATATGTGTTAAACATCCAAGATTGTTAGATGTAATTTCAAACTAAGTATATGAATGTCATATACAAAGGAATTCATTTTGAAACATGCAATCTAAAGAGCCTGTAGAAAGCAAATAAAGCTGGGTACTTTATTTGCTTTATTTGCGGTTAATCAATAGTTGTGGTTCATTCTGTAATGTATAGTGGCCTTATCCTAGACTACTCATATTGTGATATGAGAATGGAGGCACCTTATTGATTGCTTCAATTCTACACAAAAACAAAATGTAACCCCATATCCATATCATTTTGTGTGCGTTTCTTAGGTAAAACCGGGTTTCTAACACTCTAAATAAGTCATGTAGGGTCAAGTTGGTTTTTGTTGCTTAATTAACTTGGAAAGAGCTGAAAGGAGGATCAAGAAAGCTCTCTAAGCACATAAGCAACCTCAAGGCAAGCTCACCAAGCTCGCCCCAAGATCACTATGCAATCGGTTCAGCACCTTCCTAAAATAGGGAACAAGCGACCCCATGGCGAGCTCCCCAAGATCACTTTGCACTCAAGTCTAGCCCTCCTCAAGCATTGTCAAAGGCTAGCTCAAGGCGAGCTCACCAAGCTCGCCTCAAGCTCTCTAACCAATCTGGTTTAGACTCTAAGTACAAAGCAAGAAAGTGACCTTAAAGGCAAGCTCACCAAGCTCACCCCAAGCTCACTAACCAATCTGGTTCAGAAGCAATTTCCTTCTTAGCGACCTTAGGGTGAGCTCACCAAGCTCGCCCTCTACCCAAAATTTTGTAAACTTCAAGGAAATTACTCCCTTACCCTTGACATATAAGCACCCCTATATATTCATTTTCTTTTTTCTTTGAAAAAGGAGGAACCAACTCTCTACCCAAAAATATTCACCAAGACTCCACATTTCCTGAATTCCTACACAATCCACAAGACACTTGACATTAATCCATGATCTTTTCTTGTTCTTGGGAGATAGAAGATTGAAGGAGCATAGAAGAGGAGAGGATCAAAGGAAGAAGAGAAGATCTACATAGTTTCCTCTATACTTTATTATCTTTCATTTTCTATATTTAGCCATGTATTCATTTGATATTATATACTATATGTATGGCTACCCTTTGCAATATGAGCTAAATATCTAGTGCCAGGATTTGATGAAACCTCACCCATGACTATATATTTATATTGACCTTTGTTTATTCATTATGTGTAATTATAGTTTGTATGAATGTTTTAGTGTGCTTAAAGCTTTCAATAGATTGATCTCCTATTGACTGATTTTCGATTGTGTGTTATGAACCGGCCAGAGATACACACTTCGTGTTCGATGAAATGTCTTTTATGCATGTCTAGAAAAGTAGACCTACTTAGGCTAGTGTATAGGATTCTTAGTGTGTCATTACTCTTACGAAACTCATTTATACATTCTGAATAATCGAGAGATAGGCTCAGGTATAAAGTTGAGTGTGACCTATACCACTCGACTGAGAGTATAGGTTAAAATTAGGATGCATGAATTTATGAATTGCATTAGTATATTTTTGGTGAACAATTGAGTCTAGAAAAGAAGTTAGGAGTGGGGGGAGTGTAGTCATTGTCCTAGCATTCATTTCCGTCATATTTACACTTAAGTTTATTTCTTGTCATTTATTTATTACATTAGCTTAAATCCTTGTCGTTAGTCTAGTTTAACTTGCTTAGTATGAAAACCAACCTTTTTGCATGTTTAAATAGCATTTAGACTGATCAATTTCGATAATTAGTCACTCAATCTTCGTGGGAACGAATCTTACTTTACCGTTGTACTACATTCCAACCTCGTACTATTGCGAGCATCACTAAGAGTGTAGTCACTTATATTATGTGATCATATAGGAATAGGCCACGATCTATATGAATCTATCACCAAGATTCGTTAGTTGAAAAGATTGATTTATATTGACAAATGA
The DNA here is from genome assembly GCA_954870605.1 of Acer campestre. Classification (NCBI taxonomy): domain Eukaryota; kingdom Viridiplantae; phylum Streptophyta; class Magnoliopsida; order Sapindales; family Sapindaceae; genus Acer; species Acer campestre. The sequence continues at coordinate 17,726,712 of OX940805.1, read as the reverse complement.
TGGTTGTATATGGGTAATATAAATCCTAAGTGTCTTGCTGACTCCTTCAAGTTAGATCGTGTTTCTTGACATACCATGGATGAGATCGAAGTAGTATTCCTGATCAATAACTCCGTATCTTGGAATCACGGTTTGGTTTGTGGTTGGAAAGGTATGTAAACAATAAAGGAATCCACTCCTTCTTGTGAGAAGTACATGAGTAGTTCCTTTAAGGGTTGATTCAGGACTTGAACGATTAAGAGCACTCTCCTTCTTCCATAAAGGAAGGAAGGATATAATTGTTCATTAGAGAATCAATGATACTTAAAGGAAAAGATATAATTAGAGAGGTATAACGGACTTTATGACCTAGCTCTAATTATGAACTATTTGTGGAGGATCATACCATATGAAATAGCTATATCGATGGACACTAATATTTTGGTTGTGTAAAACATCTACAGTTATGAGAGTGCAACCTCGGGTTTTTAGTGGAATAACACCGAGGTTAATAATTGTGAAATATTAATTAAAGAATTTAATTAATTTTTCTATGTATTATTGGAGCTCAAAACTATGGGTCCATTAGGTCCCCTTGCTAGCCCTTTACGATTATTAGTAACAAGCTTACGGTGAATTAGATGGTCTAATTAATTATGTTACGAAAGTAACTTGAATATATTGTAGGAATTAATTAAATGATATGATTATTTAATTAATAAATTATTTAATAGATTAATTAAATATAATTAAATAATATTATTATTTAATTGACATATTAGTAATTAAGAATTATTAATTGTTATTTGGAGGTTACAGGTTCAAACCTTGACGAAAGCAAATGAATAAAATAATAGAGATTTTTTTATTTACTTTAAAGAGGTCAAATGTTCAAGTCCTAGTGGTGACTGAATTAAAAAGGATTTATAATCCTATTTTGACATTGTTAACTAAACCCTAGGATCCTAGTATATAAGATATACTTATTAGGAAACAAACTAACCTAACCATAGTACATAGGTATAGAGAGAGTGTGGCAAGGAGAAAGAAAAAGAAAAAGAAAAAAACCTTTTTTTTTTTTGCTCAAGCTTGGCCGAATTCAAGGAAGAAGACAAGGGGTTGTCTTCCGGATCTTTGAAGCCTCCATTCAAGTACTCTCAGAATTCATGACGTGCCCACATACACAATTACTAGATCGCAGGTCATAGCTCGGAAGACTTAGTGGTAAAGGATAAAAAAGAAACGAATGAGAGAGATTTTCAAAGGTATGAAAACAAATCCCTCCTCATATTCGTGTATACTAAAAGGTCCAAGATAATTTTTTAAAAACCTATCATTTTTCCGCTGCACAACTTACAATTGGTATCAGAGGAAATTTTTTACATACATGAATATGTTAAGAATGTCTTCTATTTCTTTTTGATATGTATGATATGTGTAGGCATGATCTAGGGCTATATGATGTTTATATATATTTTTTATAAACATGGTTGATCGTTAATTGTATGGTATGATGAGTTTAGGGTTATAATTTTTAGGTTGTAATAATTACATTTTCTGCTGTCAATTTTTTCAATGTAAATAGTTTTGTGTGTGTGTGTGTGTGTGTGTGTGTGTGTGTGTGTAATATATTAATGTAATTCGAGACGACACGATGGCAGAAGGGGCAGCATCCGTGTGAAGGCGCTACTCACAACGGGTTGCTACACATGTGCTCCGCGCAAGGCAGCAAGCAACCGCGTGCACGCCTTGTGCAAAGCTACCATGCGCTGTTCTTGCGCAAAGGATGGCAACCGCACACGTTTGCGCAAGGGCTGCTGCGCTAGTTTGTGCAAAGGCTGGCAGCTGCACGCTATACACGTAAGGCTACGAACAACCCCTTCTTGCGGACGACGGCTACGTGGGAAAGTGCAAGGCCGAGTATATGCAACGCTAGAGTTGCCTATTCGAAAGTGTGTATGGGCCGATATATATATATATTTTTACATTTTGGGCCTTCGATAAGTGTTAGGGTAACACTTGGGCCTTAAGTTTTGATTCATGAGATGGTTCACCTTAAAATTTTTTATTATTATTATTATTTAATCAAGTTGGACTTGGTTGAAAGCCCAAAAGATGCAAAAGATAGACTTGAAGAATAAAGGGATTACAAGAAGACTAATGAATGCCTTGGATTAATTTTTATAATTAGAATATTTATTTTTAAGTTAGATAGCTCATCGTACTCGGTCAACTCATGTATGTTTTATTTATGAGATGATTAAAGCATTGTCATGCATACATATGCCATATAGATTAGAAGTGCCTACACTTGCATTATAATATATCATACATGAATAATAGCTTATTTAATTTATGTGTTGTTTAATTTTTTTTTTTAATATGATTAAAATAGAATAATCATATAGTTGGCTATTAATAATGAGATTAGTTTTTAGGTGTAAAAACTTGGTAATTCTCATTAATTACTAATCTTTCATTAAAGAGTTTTAATTAATTAGATTAGTAAAACCCAACTCATTATTAAGATTAATTTGATTAAAGCCTTAATAATAATTGGACCGAATAATGTGTTTTTAGTTTTAATTGTTAAAACATGGTAACTTTCACATTTAATTCTAGTCTATTTAAAATAGTTTACATAGATTATAATTCGAATAATAAATTAGTTTTTAATAGTTAAAAATCCTATTTATTATTTAATGTTAATAGGATAAGATTCCAGTAACATACTTAAATAATTAGAATCTTCTTAGCCGTTTAATCTACGTTTATCTTGGTGCATTCGAAAACCGTGGAAATGGTGAGAAATGTCACCTTTTTAAACTGCGTTGGTGACATTGTCAGTGGTTTAATAAGTTAAGTGTAAAAGGCACCTATTATGGTGAACTAACAAAATTGCCCTTAGATTTGAGTTTATGTTATTCTCTTTGTACTTTTCTCTCTCCACTAGTGTTAACTCAGTAACTCTCTCTCTCTCTCTCTGCAAATAAAAGTTCAAGGTTGCCTCGACTTTCTTCTTCAACTTATAATGAACCGACGTGCTTCAGTTCAATTAGGTAATATTTTTTTCCAAATACTTCTTTGAATTTGTTCACATTTTCATTTGTTCCTTTTTATATGTTATCTGAGTATTTTGCAAACCCTTAAGCCATTGTCAGAAATTTTGGTTTTTGGATCTCTGAGCCTTTTGAAGAGTTCTTCGAGCCTTTTGATGTCTTCCCCAAGCCTTTTGAAGTCTTACCAGAGCCTTTTCAAGCCTTACTCGAGCTTTTCATGTAATTTCTTCCCTGAGCTTTCCATGTCTTCCCCAAGCCTTTTTAATTCTTATTCGAGCATTTCCATGTAATGTCTTCCCCGAGCGTTTTCATGTCTTCTCCGAGCCTTTTCAATATCCTCACCCGAGCCTTTGTGAATGTAATATTTGAAAGAAAATATTTTGTAGTCCTGAGTTTTAATTAATGCTTTGTGATGATTAATTTGACAGCATCATGAATCGGGTTAGAATAGTAATATCTTACAACGGTCGATGGGAGCAGTTACCCGACGGAAGTCAGAGGTTTGTTGGATCCAATAACTAGGGAATGTATGTGTCAAGGAATATGACTTACGAAGAATTAGTGGCGATCGTGTATACCATTGTCAAGTATGATGTAAACAAATTCAATATTGATCTAGCATCAATATCAATCGTTCCTGGCAGTACATGTCGCACATTTATAAGAAATGACGATGATGTTCAGTTTATGCTAGGGGAAGATCGGGTGATCCCTCAAGTATGTGTTAGTCTAATCGAGAGGACAGCTGGAGATGTGATAGGGAATGATAATCATCCTCCTGAAAATACCCAACAATTTGGATCATTTTCCAATAGCAACCAAGTGTTCACCTCAAGGAGTGTCACCGAAGGTGGGGAAAACATGTGCGGTGTCCCACCGGTAGCGGTCGACCATGCAAATGTAGTTGAACCTCAATTTGGCGATGTGTTTGGTTGTCCAATTGAGCAATACAACGAGTAATACAACGAGCAGTACAATGAGCAATACAATGAGCAGAACCATGAGGTGGATAATAAGGCAAATAATGTATAGGTTGATGATCTAGAAAATGTGGACGAAGAGCCTACACAAATTCAAAGACCTGGAAGACGTGTAGAAGGAGTTAGTTGCTCTACACCAGATATGTCTGGGACTTTCGAGGTCCGGCATAATGTAATTGCATATGATTATGATAATGCGACAATGTGGGTTATTCCCGGAGCAAATTCGTATTCATTTGATATTGGTAGAAGCAGCACCTTGGCATCGCAAGAACCTAGAAGCATGATTTATAAAGGTAAATTTTTTCTGAGTAAAAAGGATTTGAAGAGGCTCGTTGGCCTTTTTTCAATGCGGCAGAACTTTGAATGGAAGGTGAAAAGGTTAAATAAGACAACGTTACATCTAGTTTGCATCATTGATGGGTGTACGTGGAAATTAAGAGCGGTGAAGAGAGATGAGTGGACTTACTTCCAAGTCAGAAATTTTGTGAATGAACACAGTTGTCCCTTGGAGGAGATTCATCGTTGCCACCGACAAGCTAGTGCAGTCATAATCGGAGAAGTCGTTGTACCTAGACTTCAACAACACGATGGTCGTCTCATGCGTCCCAAAGATGTAATCGCCGATATGAAAACAATATATGACATCCAAATCATGTACAATAAGGAACATGATGCCCTGCAATATGTGTTGTCATTGACCTATGAAACGCATGAAGAAACTTTCCAACTGCTGCCATATTTTGCATACGTTCTGGAAGAGTAAAATCCTGGCAGAATCACTGACTTACAGTGCACAGATGATGGTAAATTCCTCTACTTTTTCATGTCGTTAGGGTCCTCAATTAGAGGTTTCTGGAGGTGTATACATCATGTGATTGCAGTTGATGGTACCCATTTGAAAGGAAGATTCGAGGGTACAATGTTTATTGCAATTGCATAAGATGGAAACGAACAGGTGTATCCAATTGCTTTTGGGTTCGGTGACTCAGAAAACAACCTTTCCTAGGAGTGGTTTTTGGAATGCTTAAGGGGTGCCCTTGGTCATATAGATGATCTGATTTTCATTTCCAATTGTCATGCAAGCATTGAAGTAAGGATTTCTAAAGTGTTCCCTTATGCAACCCATACCATATGTTGTTGGCATTTTGGTGAAAATATGAAGAAGCGATTCCACAGAACGAATGTTGCCAACATAATGGATGCAGCAGCTAGGTCGTACAGTGAAATCAAGTATAATCGCCACATGGAGGAGTTATGTAAGCTGCATAAGGGTGCATTCGATTATGCTATTGCCATCGGTCCACACAAGTGGTCCCGCATACACTGTCCCCAAAGAAGGTACAGGCTGATGACCACAAATGTTGCAGAGTGCATAAATTCATGCCTAAAATTCGCACGACAACTGCCACTGATGACACTGGCAGAGTTCATTAGGAATATGCTACAAAAGTGGTTTCACGATCGTCCATGCAGCTGCACAGTCCATGCATCATCGATTGACCGATGCTGCATATCTTGTGATCCTGAAAAGTGTTGAGAAGTGCAGTCATATGACCGTAAGTCCAATTGACTGGAACATATTCTCTGTCAAACACAAGGGAGAACAGTGGACGGTTAACTTAGCCCGGAAGACTTGCACATGCAATAAATTCCAAATGGACTTTTTTCCATGCTCACATGCACTCGCAGCGGCAAGGTACATGATAAGTTACAGTCATACCATTTATATTACCCAAACGTAAATCTCACTGTTTTCATTGTTGTAGGGAGCAAAACTTGGATTTCACATCTCTGTGTTCGGACTACTACAAGAGAGAAACACTTATTGATACATACTCGGTCCCTATTATACCTGTTGGCCATCCTTCTTCATGGGTAGTGCCATCTGACATAGCAGCGCGGGTTGTTTTAAATCCAAAGTCGAAAAGACAATCAGGTCGCCCGATGGAGGGTCGACATGCCTCATCTTCGAAGAGGACAACCACACAATCGTGTAGAAGATGTGGACAACCAAGACATAATAGCAGGAGGTGTTCCAACCCGCATATGGTTAATGAAAGTCCCAGCACAATTGTCCCCGAGGAATACAGTCGTAAGTGCAGCATCTGTCATGAGATTGGACACAACAAACAAACGTGCTGTGAGAAGGACTCTATCGTTGAATGAATTAAACTCCTTGAGGATGGTGATCAGAAAAGCTTTTGATTGCTAATGTCTTCCAACATCATTTAGACTTTGGGAACCATGCTCGATATAGTTGTGTTATGGTTTTTGTTTAATTTAGTTCTTCATTTAATGTCATCCTGGATCCTTTATTATAGTTTTCAGAATTCGTTGTATTGTTTATGGATTTAAATGTATGAACCGTGTGTTCAACTTTTAATTAAAAACGCTTAAAATAGTAAAAAATAATCATTTCATTACTCAAATATTATGTACATAAACTAAATCAAATGTTATGTACAAAAACTATCTGGGAGCCCACTCCTTCGAGTTAACAAAAACCTCCACAGCCATTTTATCCTGCATGGTGGCCATATCGTTTTTCGTCCAATCGAACGTATCTCTGTTCACCGCGAGGTACTCTGTCAACCTCAAAGTATGGGCACCACAGTTACCCATACAATTCACCACATGAAATACGTTAGAATGGAATGTTAATAAAACCAATTGGAAGAGATTAAGTTTTTGAGACAGTCATACCCTGTATCCTGTTGGGGCACACGGTCTCTGGACACATAATAAAAAGTGAATGACCTATTCTTCTCCTTGTACGTTATATCACCCCTCCGTTTGTGACCGTGAAAGTCCACCACATACAGCATCGAGAGTAAAAATTACCTTAAGCAAGCGAGCTGTATTTTCCTATGGCAAAATGGAACCTCTTGTCTAAACGGATCGAACAAGTAGATATGCTATGTTGTGAGGTCGACGCTGGCCAGGGCCTAATGCGTACGCCCAAGGTTGTAGGGAATCATAACCTATAGGTTTTTGAACAACGTGTTATCAATGTCAACTTTATTTAATATACAAATTGAAACCATGTAAAATAAGCACTTATGGCGTCAACATTGTGCAATGGTATGTTTCCTGCTGGGAGCAATCCACGTACGACAGTAAGGTCATCTTCAGACCACTCCTGTTTCATAATAGACCAATGTTTATGGGGTGGACTGGCCCCAGTTCCCATCATTCTCTCCCACCGTGCAAGTAGAAATGATTGTACAAAAATGTTGTGTAAATATTAATAACAAGTCAATGCATAAGCCAATTTTAAACCATATTATTTAAACACTTACATAGAACTGTGAATTCAGTATGTTGATCCTCGCACCGTAGAAACTGGAGTATGTTTGCTGACGTTTCAGTAGAATATGCAAGTATGCTTCTATGTGCTGAAAATATGCACATTTTGTATTGTTAGGATTTGACCATTTCTGAAACAGCATATACAGACAGTTACGATAAGGTACATACCGTATCCTCCAACTCCAGGAAGTTGGTTTGAAACCGATGGAACCAAGGGGTAGCAACTTGTTCGTGTAGATCCACATCACGTCTTCATAATTGGTGAAGAAGTTAGATAACCAAGTCATTTTACTCAGGTGTTTTAAAATACAATAAAAAGATTGTAATATCTACGATTATACTTACAATTCCCCTGTCGAGTTCCTCTTGTAGGCTTGGTACGCCGTAAGGTGTTCACCATCTACCAATGCGTGGGGCGCCCATACATGTGCTGACGGTGGCATCATCCTTGGTCTCTTCGGTCGACATGGGTCAGTGTATAGGGTCCGCTGTTGCCAACCTAGCTTGCGAACCCGACCCTGATGCCCAAGGGTTGGGGGACTCCGATCTGAATGGGTACGCTGTGATGAGGAACCGTGTCCTGATGGATCCCCCGCAGGGGTGCTCTGTACAGAGGAACTGGGTCCCCGTGGATCACCTACAGGGGTGTGTTGGGAGGAGGTACCTAGTAGATCTGTTGTAGGTGTGAGCTCTGCTGGGGTAGACCCTAGAGATGGTCCGCGACTGTGGAACTCTGTCCCCTTAGATTGAATGAAGAGGTGTGCTGGACTAGGATCGACCAGAGGGGTCCGCTGTAAGGAGGCAAACTGGTCTGGTAAAACTTGAGGTACCTCCTCAATCTCCATAGGTGTTGTCCCTGTAACACCGGTACCACTAGTAACCTTTTCACGTGGTGTCACACCAGCCCGCTGCTGATCACGCTCGCTCTGGGTCTGCCCTATCTTGATGACTACCAAACTCGTCTCTGGGACTAAAGTCTCGGTCTCGGTCATCGAACGGTGGGTTATAGAATGATGGACCTGAACTACAGGGCTGCGGCATCGAACCCTGAAGACCCCGAATCAAATCCAGCAACTCCTGATTTTGTCGATCTCTTTTCTCATCAGTCTTGCGCACTTTGTAACAAATTACAGTGTGTTCAATATATTAATCTAGAGGGGGGTGAATAGATTTTAACTAATTTTTACCCAATTTTTGTTTAAGGTCAATATTACGAAAATACCCTTAATAGTCAATATAAATACAACAAGTGTAATATGGTGCGGAAATTAAATAACACTTGATGTATACGTGGAAAATCCAACCACTGGGAAAAACCACGGGCTGTATAGTGCGCCACACTCGAACCTCGAAATCCACTAATTGAAATGGAGTTTATAACCTACGTAGACCTCGTCTAACACTCCGGTCTATAACCCCCCACTTCTACCACGCGGGCCTTTAAAAGTGGCTCTAGTCCATTTTGTTTGTGGCCTAAGCAACCTTAGCCAATAAGACTTAAATTCTCAATGAAGAGATAATACAACCTATGTGTGAATATATAAAAATACTCAATACATGCAATAAGAGCTAGGCAACCATATATGCTTATCTAGGATGATAATATGTCAATAAAAACAATCCTAGATATCAATAGCTAAATGACATGTAAAATAGCTTAGCTAAAAATAGATTATAAAAACCTAGATAGCTATCACAATACAAAACTCAGTCATGCCGTCACAAACAATCTATATTTTGAATATAAGATATCAATCTAAGAACATTCAAATAATAAAAGAGATGCCTTGATAAATAAAACACTAAATATCAATGGATAAAAGTGAAGAACATATCAAGGGAAGTGTGATGACTAAGACCCATTCAAATAAGCAAACTAACTACGCTAGAAAATGCTTAGATGATCTTTGATGCACATGTATATGGTTTTGAGTGTTTAGTAAATGAGTTCTCTATTAAATATCTCTCCAAAATCTCTCAAATGAGTTTAGGGTTCTTTTGGAGTCAAGAACTTGGTCAGAGAAATGAGAAAGTGTGAAATTTATAGACAAAGAGAACGGGGCATGTGAAAAGACGAAACTGCCCTTGAAATCACCGTTCGACGGTTTCATTCTATGGTTGTGGCAGCAGAATTGAACCGCCGAATTGAACTCGAGAAGCAGGGGATCAATCGGCGACCAGATTCGACAGTTTGGGAAACCGCCAATTAGAACCCAAAAAGAAACCGACCTAAAAATATCTAAAACGACGGTTTTATTCGGCGGTTTTGAAACCGCTAAATTGAGACCGAGATAATAAATGCATCAGGTCTATTCGGTGGTTTTGATTCGGTGGCTTGGCCGCCGATCTTAACCGCAGAACCAATCCAGAGCTCTCTGGAATCAAACGACGGTTTCCATTCGACGGTCATGGCCGCCGATCAAACCGCCGTTTCACCACTGATGGTGAAACCAAAGTAGAAGTCAAGGGCATTCTCCGAAGACGATCTTCGCGCTAAACCAAGCACACTTTCGTGCATGTGCTGACGTTTCCGAACAATGTCTGCAAACGAATTACAAGACACAAAAAACACACAACAAGATACAACACAAAGTGCAAGTGTGTAAATGTGACATTTGAAGAAAATGCACACAAAAGTGAAGCATACATATGCAAACATTACTAGTGAGTGTGTGCAACTAAATCTCTTCAATAAGAAAATAAGCACTAGAGATATACCTTTGGAGTGCTTGTCATCCTTGCGGTCTTGAGTAGGGCCATTGAGCATGATCACCTATCACCTAAGCTACCCTTTACAAACAACCCCAATATGTGGTTTGTACACGAAATAAGCCAATCAAAAACCAGGAATCCTTACACACTTTATCCCGTAACTGTCGGAACACATCCATCAGTTCAGTATATCCACGGTCCTGAAATGATTTTGAACTCTATCAGTACTAAAATAAGTACTCAATTGAAATTAAATAACGCAGCTCTGTTATTTTTATGTACCTGAGGATGCCCTCCAACGCCACCTACTGAATCAGCTTCAGGTCGAGGCTGTCTGGGCAAAGTGAATCGTACAAGCCTACGCCTCCTCCTCCTCAAGGGTCTCCCACTACGACCCTGCTGGTCTGAAACATCCATATCACTGGGTCTGGAATATCGATCCTCCTCCTCCTCCTCCTCCTCCTCCTCCTCATCCTCATCCTCATCCTCATCCTCCTCCTCACTGAGGCCGGTAGCCCTATGTCGTTCGGGATCCGGAAGGTAACCAGTTATATCAACGGCATCGACTTCATACAGACTGCCTCCCAAGTTTATGCCTTTGTAGTACAGTTAAGCCCTCTCAGCAGCCGTCAGCACTAATTCAGTCCGCGCAAACATCTGAAATCAGAGTTACATTAGTGTAATTGTGTACATATTAATAATTATAAATATTAACAACAATAATACTTACCATTTCAGTGAAAATGGTATCCAGCTTTTCCCCCCTTGGTTACTTATTCAACTCTCATTTTAGAATACGTGGGGGGGGGGGGGGGGGGGGGGGGGGGGGGGGTAGATTGTTTCCCCTGCGGGTCCCACATTTTTTGTTGCGAAGTTCGGGGATAACCTCAAAAGCAAATATCTGCATAATAGATAAGTACGATAATAAGTAACAACATCAATCATATAAAAAAATTACAATTAAAGTACGGCTTCAAATTTAATAGTGCGTGCGATACACCGTATAAGTTGTACGTCTCAATGGTGTGTACATCAACGCCCTTTTCTTGCTGCCGTTGTTTGAATTGCTCCCGTCGACCATCCAACGCATGCTTGAAACTATGAATGGACCGCCTATACATGTGTGCACCCCACGGGAACGCATCAAAAGCGTCCAAGTCCTCAACCAGGTGAAACTGCCATAATGAGACTTTATCTCTCTCGTCCACCCCCATCAGTATCCAGTTGAGCATAAACAAGACCGCATCATACTGCTGGTCAAAAACACCACTCCGCACCACTGCTCTCAGCTCTTCAAACTCGATGTCTTGACCCTGAAAGTACCACTCGTGTATGCCATTCTCTACCATAGCATAGCTCGCCGTGTCGGGAATCACTTCGAACTTCAAATCGGTGATTATATAGAACTCAACCTTCGAGAACCGGACCTCTTGCTTGCCTAACAAAAATCTCATCTCATCTCATCTTCCAGGCCATGTGATATAACTCACGCAAAAGCAACTGATGGATAATCCCAGTAGAAAAATGAATCTCACGATGCATCTGAAGGAAATGACCAAAACACAACTCAATATACCGACGTAGGTCTTCGATCTTCAGATCGTCAGGTACACTATCAAAGGCGTTGTCGATATCTTTAATGTCATCGAAATGGTCATGCCTTGTAAGTTTTCCCTTGTACCATGCTCTCACTGGAGTTTTAAGCAAATCCTTTAGCTATTTCTTCGCCTGCATATTCACAGAAAACAAACATATAAGTTCATTAAAAGGCTCGAATAAAAAGGCTCGGGCAGTGTATGAAAAGTCTCGAGTAGCGTTTGAAAAGGCTTGAAAACTTCATTAAAAAGCTCGTGTAGTGTATGAAAAGGCTTAGGTAGATTATCAAAATGCTCGAAATGTGTAACACTTCATTAAAAGGCTCAGGTTGTGTATTCCAAAAGGCTCAAACACTTCATTAAAAGTCTCAGGTAGTTTATGAAAAGGCTCGGGTAGTGTATGAAAAGGCTCGGGTAACATATTAAAAGGCTCGGGTAGTGTATTAAAAGGCTCGGATAGTGTATTAAAAGGCTCAGAGAATTAAAATTCAACTAACCTATTCATAAATAATTAAAAGGCTTGGATCTAGAGGCTCGGAGATTTGAAAAAGTTTGGGGACTATTATAAAGGCTCGGGTAACATTTTAAAAAGCTCAGGGACAGTTATAAAAGGCTCGGGTAACATTTTAAAAAGCTCAGGGACAGTTATAAAAGGCTCAGGTATCATTTTTAAAAGGCTCGAAATTTTTTTAAAAAGGCTTGGAAACCCATATCTTCATCGTCTTTAAAACTTAATTTTTCAGAAACCTAAACCCTAACCTAACCTCATCATCAAACAAACATAATCAACAAAAACAAATCAAATAAAACCTAATCTATATCATCAAAATGGCAGGCAACATCAAGCACAATCAATTTTCGAGATCACAAAGGCTTGAGGAAGAAAACTAACCACTGTAGAACCACTTCGTCGCTGAACTCTGTTAGATGCCATCACTGTAGCTTCGTCGTCGGTCAATTTTCCATCGGATATTGGTCGCTTTTAGGTTTGAGCGCCGGCTGGTTTTCTCTCTCAAGGGTTTTCTCTCAACGTTTGAAAACGAAACAAAGCAACAAAAAAAGAGTATTTTTGTCTGGTCACCCAAATTGGTGCCTTTTAAACTTAAATTACTAAACCACTGACAGTCTTACAAAAGGCGCCTCATATAGTGACAAAAAAATTTTGAACCCTTCGAAAACCTTAACCGTAAATAGTGAATGGGAGAGGGATATATAATATTATATCCCGCAGTCTCCATCATTAGTTTAACACCGTGAGATTCAAGTGAGGCCTAGAGACGGCTTTGTTTTCATCCTCCCTAAGGAAGGTCTCCATAAGAGTCAATTTCAATGTTAACTTCCTAATGGATAGGATTTCTGAATGTATTTTGGGATTGATTGACCCTAAGGCAGCAACTCTCAAGTTAAGTTCATGAGATCTGAAATGATGGGTTACACTCACAAGGATTTAAATTAAATGGTGCATTAAAATCCTGACTAAAATAAATTATGGTTAAATAATATAAGAATAAAGAGTTATTCTGATGTATTATTTAATTGAGAATGTCTCGATCTAACATGCAAGTACTTGACCGACCCTAAGGCGGCACTTACTTGTGGTATATTGGATTGTTGTGGCATAGAAACACTTTTAGGGATTTTTTTTCTTGTTCATTAGACATGTTCATGCATCATGTTTAATTATATGCCAAATATTTTGCATGTGATTTAAATGTATGTATGAATGAATTTTTTATTTATGTTTATTTCAGCAATGTCTTCTGCTTTACTTCAAATTCTTGCGAATGACAAATTAACCGGGGATAATTATACAAAATGAAAAAACAACATTAATGCAATCTTGGTCACCAAAGACCTAAAATTTGTGCTTACAGAGGAATGTCCTCCATAGCCTATAGCCTACATCCAACGTAGCACGAACTGTTCGTGAGGCCCATGAAAAATGGGTTTAAAAAAAATGAAAAGACCCGTATATATTTGCTAGCTAGCATGATCGATGTGCTTGTTTCAAAGCATGAAGCAATGACTATAGCATATGAGATGATGGAGTCATTGCAAGCCATGTTTGTACAACCTTCTAAGTAAAAGCGATAAGAAGTTGTTCGTTTCGCGATGATTGCTCACATGAAGGAGGGATCATCAGTTCAGGTACATGTCCTGGGCATGATGTCCTATTTCAATACAGTTGAAGTCAATAGTGGAGCCATAGATGAGGCTTGCCAGGTGAGCATCATACTAATAACTCTTCCAAAGAGCTTTGATCAGTTCAAAAGAAACTATGGGATGAACAAGTTAAAGTTCAGTTTCAAACAGTTGCTTAATGAGCTCACAACTTTTGAGTCCATGACAAAAGACAACAAAGTTAAGGCCGGTGAGGCAAATGTTGCTGAACCATCTTCTTCTAGATCTAAGAAGAGGAAATGGTTTGCTGGCAAGGCAAAGGCTAAGCCTAAGAAGAAAAAAGTTCAAAGTAAGAAGAAGAGCACCACAATCGACAAGTCAAAAGGAAAGTGTTTCCATTGCGCAAGGTTGGTCATTGGAAGAGGAATTGCCCGTAATACCTCGAGGAACTCTCTAAGAAGAAAAAAGTGAAAGGTAAATCAGATTTACTTGTCGTTGAATCCTGTTTAGTGGAAGATGATTCTTCGCCTTTGATAGTAGATTCAGGGGCCACTAAACATGTTTGTTCTTCTTTACAGTGGACTGATTCTTGGACGGAGCTAGAGAAATGGGCATTCTCAATGCGTGTTGGATTAGGGGATGTCGTTTCAGCTTATATAGTGGGAATAGTTAGACTAGCTTTTAATAATTGTTTTCTTTATTGGACTAGCTTTTAATAATAGTTCCTTTTATTGGACAATATTTATAAAATTCCTAGGTTTACTAGAAATTTGATTTCAGTATCCAAATTATTAGAACGATTGTAGTTAGTTTCTTTTAGTAATAAATCAGTTATTATTTCTAGAAACTGATTGAATATTTGTTCTAGTTTGATTGAAAACAATTTGTATGTTTTAAGACCATTAATTCATACATTACTACTTAACACTGAATTGTTTAAAGTTGAAAAACCTAAAACAAAACAACAAAAGATTTCTCTAAATAACGATACATATCTGCGGCATCTGAGACTTGGCCACATCAACCTTGATAGGATAGATAAACTAGTAAAAGGCGGATCTTTAAGTTAGTTAGAGATCGACACTTTACATATTTGTGGGTCTTGTTTAGAAGGTAAAATGACCAAGAGACCTTTTATTGGAAAATGGCTTAGAGCTACACAACCACTGGAGCTTATACATTCAAACATTTGCTAACCTATGAATGTTAAAGCTAGGGGTAGTTATGAGTATTATGTCACCTTTATGGTGATTACTCTAGATACAGATATGTTTACCTAATGCAACATAAGTCGAAAACTCTTGAAAATTTCAAAGAATTCCGAGCTGAAGTTGAGAACCAATTAGGCAAAACTATCAAAGTGCTATGATCAGATCGTGGAGGTGAGTATCTTGATCAAGAATTTGAGGACTACTTGGTTGAGCATGAGATTGTATCACAACTCACAGTTCTAGGAACACCACAACAAATTGTTGTTGCGGAGAGGAGAAATAAGACCCTGATGGAAATGGTGAGATCTATGATTAGTTTCTCATCATTACCAAATTCTTTTTAAGGATATGCACTACAAACAGCGGCCTACATATTGAATGTAGTTCCATCCAAATCTGTTCCTAAGACTCCTCTAGAGTTGTGAAATAGTCGTAAAGCTAGTCTGTGACATTTTTCGCATATGAGGGTGTCCAGTATATGTATTAAAGAACAAATGAGGAAAGTTGAAACCCCGTTCACAAGTATACCTATTTGTAGGTTATTCTAAAGAGATTATAGGAGGATACTTCTATGGTCCCAGGGAAAACAAATGTTTGTATCAACAAACACAACGTTTCTTTAGGAAAACTATATGAATGATCATAAGCCTCGAAGTAAGATTATATTAAATGAATTAGAACCTGGTTCGACCAGTGATCAATCACCAAAAGTTGAAAGTTGTTGTTCCATCGACATCTGATAGCCAGATGATTCCTAGTCAGATTACACTATCACTTAAACGTAGTGGGAGGGTTGTATGACACCTTGATCGCTATTTAGGTATTGGAAAGGCACAAGGTGTTGTCTCTGATGATAGTATGGATGATCCATTGTCATTTAAACATGTAATGGAAGATTATGACAAAGAGGAATGACTTAAAGCCATGAATCTCGAGATGGAGTCCAGTACTCCAACTTAGTATGGGAACTTGTAGAGTTACCTGATGAGATAAAACCCATAGGGTGTAAGTGGATCTACAAGAGAAAGAGAGGAGTAGACGGAAAGGTAGAGACCTTCAAAGCAAGGCTGGTGGTAAAGGGTTATACCCAAAAGAAGTGGGTTGATTTTGAAAAGACATTCTCGCCAATAGCTATGTTTAAGTTTATCAAGATACTCTTATCCATTATGGCTTATTTCGATTATGAAATTTGGTAAATGGACATCAAGACTACATTCTTGAATGACAATCAGTCTTGATGAGAGCATCTACATGATGCAACCAGAGGATTCGTGTCCCAAGATCAAGAGCAAAAAGTTTGCAAGTTGTAAAGATCCATTTATGGACTAAAACAAGCATTTAGATTATGGAATATCAGGTTTGATACTGCTATCAAAACCTATGGCTTCGAGCAAAACATTAATGAACCTTGTGTTTACAAAATGATTATTGACAAGAAAGTAGTTTTTCTTGTCCTTTACATAGATGATGTCCTACTCATTGGCAATGATGTGAGAGTATTATCGGAAGTAAATGGCTAGTTTGCTAGCCAATTTCAAATGAAAGATTTGGGAGAGACAAGTTATGTTATAGGGATCCAATTGATAAGGGATCACAAGAACAAACTATTAGTATTGTCTCAAGCATCATATATCAATAAGATACTTGTGCGATTCTCGATGGAGAACTCCAAGAAATGTAATTTACCTTCCAGGCGTGGAGTTCACTTGTCTAAAGAATAGTATCCTAAGATACCTCAATAAATTGACGATATGAGATGAGTTCCATATGCGTCAACAATAGGTAGTCTCATGTATGCTATGTTATGAACGAGACCTGACATTTGCTACGTAGTGAGAGTAGCCAGCAGATTCCTGTCTAACCTAGAATTGGATCATAGGGTTGCTGTGAAGCTTATTCTCAAGTATCTTTGGAGAACGAGAAACTATATGTTAGTATATTCATACTAGGATTTGATCCTATTAGGATATACGGATTCTGACTTTCAGGTAAGGAAATCCATGTCTGGGTCAGTGTTCACCCTTGGTGGTGGAGCTATAGTGTGGAGGAGTATCAAGCAATCTTGTATTACTAATTCCACCATTCAGGCCGAATATGTAGCAGCTTGTGAAGTAGCTAAAAAGGATGTATGGCTCTGTAAGTTCTTGAGTGATCTAGAAGTTGTTACAGATTTGGATAAGCCCATGACACTTTATTATGATGATAGTGGTGTTATGGCTAATTCAAAAGAACCAAGAAGCCATAAAAGAGGGAAACATATTGAGAGGAAGTATTATCTCATCAGGGAGATTATGTAGAGAGAAGATGTGACAGTGACTAAGATCGCGTCGTAGGATTATCATACTGATCCATTTACGAAGACCTTAACGGCAAAAGTGTTTAAATGTCATCTAGAGGGTCTGGGATTACAAGATATGTCTCACTTGCTTTAGTGCAAGTGGGAAATTGTTGGGATTTATACCCTAAAGCTTGTAATTTGTAAATGTTATAAATCCATTAATAAAAGAAGTAGTTATTTCATTCAATAAGTATGACTCATACGTTTATATTATATGTGCTAACATCCAAGATTGCTAGATGTAATCTCAAACTGAGTATATGAATTATAGAGAGAAATTTGGTTTGAGACATGCAATCTAAAAAGTCCATAGAAAGCAAATAAAACTGGGTACTTTATTTGTAGTTAATCTATAGCTGCGGTCCATTTCGTAATGTACGGTGGTTTTATCCTATACTACTAATATGGTGATATAAGAATTGAAGCACCTTATAAGATGTGATCATATAGGACTAGGCCACGATCTATATGAATCTATCACCAAGATCCGTTAGTTGAAAAGATTTATATATATCGACAAATGATAGCTATATATGGATGATCTAAATCTTGATTGTCTTGCTGACTCCTTCAAGTTAGATCGTGTCTCAATCAATAACTCAGTATCTTGGAATCACGGTTTGACTTGTGGCTAGGAAGGTATGCACACAATAGAGGAATCCACTCCTTCTTCCGAGAAGTAGATGAGTAGTTCCCTTAAGGGTTGATTCGAGACTTGAACGATTAAGAGCACTCTCCTTCTTCCGTAAATGAAGGAAGGATATAATTATTTATTAGAGAATTAATGGTACTTAAAAGAAAAGAAATAATTAGAGAGATATAATGGACTTTATGACCTAACTCTAATTATGAACTACTTATGGAGAATCATACCATATGAAATAACTATATCGATGGACAGAGATATTTTGGTTGTGTAAAACATCTACAGTTACAAGAGTGCAACCTCGGTTTTTAGTGGAATAACACCGAGGTTAATAATCGTGAAATATTAATTAAAGAGTTTATTTAATTTTTCTAAGTATTATTGGAGCTCAAAACTGTGGGTCCATTAGATCCCCTTGCTAGCCGTTTACGATTATTAGTAACAAGGCTCATGGTGAATTGAATTGTCCAGTTAATTATATTACGAAAGTAACTAGAATATATTATGGGAATTAATTAAATGATATGATTATTTAATTGATAAATTATTTAATAGAGTAATTAAATATAATTAAATAATATGATTATTTAATTGACATATTAATAATTAAGAATTATTAATTGTTATTTGGAGGTTACAAGTTCGAACATTGACGAAAGCAAAGGAATAAAATAATAGAGATTATTTTATTTACTTTAAAGAGGTTAAATGTTCAAGTCCTATTGGTGATCGAATTAAAAAGGATTTATAATCATATTTTGACTTTGTTAACTAAACCCTAGAATCTTGGTATATAAGATATACTTATCTGGAAACAAACTGATCTAACCTTGACACAGAGATAGAGAGAGTGCGACAAGGAGAAAGAAAAAGCAACAAAAAAAAAAAAAACTTGGAATCCGTGACGTTCTCACACACACAGTTGCTAGATCGCGGGTCATAGTTCGAAAAACTTAGTGGTAAAAGATTAAAAAGAAACGAAGGAGATAGATCTTCTAAGGTATGAAAATAAATCCCTCCTCATATTCATGTATATAAAAAGGTCCAAGATAATTTTTTTAAAACCTATCTTTTTTTTTTTTTTTTTTCTTTTTTTCACTGCGACTTAGAACACGATGGTGTTTGCTTACCACAAAGAGGGTGCCACCAACCCTACATTTTCATATTTTTCTCATGTTTTGAAGGATGTTAAGTCCTAGAAAATGAGGGTTTCTAGCTTCGAAGACGAAGTCCTAGTTGTAGTTCTAGTTTTAAATTATTATTGCCTGCCGTCTTTTTCGTGTATTATTGTACCGGTGACTTGAGGCCTGTTTTGGATTGGATTAATTGCTGTGTTTCTCTCATTATTATTGGATATTGTGTTTTGTTTGATTTGACAAATAATTGAATTTTGTCTCGTAATATATTCTTCGGTTTTACCAAAAAAAAAAAAAAAAAAAAAAAAAACAACAGTCGCATTCATTACTAATTTAAACTACATATTAACAATTTATATTATAAAATTATTAGTATGTTCTCTCAAACAATTTTGTTTTTCATTTTTCTCATTTTTCTCATGTGTTTATTTTTGGGTAAATTCTGAAAATCAATGGGGCCATGTTATTTTAACTTTGACTAAAGTTAGTGTATTGAATCATAATATTGTCAAACTAAATGAGTTCCTCCCTCTGCCATGAAACACATCAGGTTTTGATTATTATTTTTTTGACGATATCTGTCTATCTATCTATTTATATCGACCATATATTTTTTTTAAAGTTTTTTATTTTTTTATTTTTATTTATTTATTGTTAATAGGATTCGAACCGTTGATTTAAGAGTTATTTACTCAAGTCTCAAGCTTATCCATCTATTAGCATTATTACACCCCTAGATCTATTGAGACTACAGATATTTTCCTTGTTTAAAAGGGTAGTAGAGAAGGTAAAATTGTAAATTGGGGAAGAAGTGGTCCATTGCAGTAATATACAGTAAAAAGGATGGGGAATTGTGATGGGGGAATAAAAGAGAAATAAGAAAATAATTAATGATACTAGTTTTGTACACATATTTATATGATAGTATTTCATTTAATGGGATTTCATTGGCTAGGAAAAAACAATAATATAAAAATTAAAATGACTTTTTGACTCATTTTTTATATTTTATAAAGAAATTTGAGTCTATCCAAACTACAATAAAACCTCGATAAATAAATGTTCGATAAATTAATAATCGTGTTTAAATAATAAAATCTTCCGGTCCTGACTCAGACATGTGTACTTAATTAATAACATTGCTAAATGCATAAGATAATATATATTTTTTAAAGTCCTTTAGATCCCAACGAATATATAAATTAATAATTGATTAAATATATAAAAAAATATAACACATAAAAATTCATAATACATAACACTAAACTTTTAACTTAACAACTTCCTTAAAAAATAATAAAAAATAAAAACTTAACGACTTCTATTTTCTTAATTCAAATTTTTCTTAAAATATGCATATAAAGTCGTTTGTCTTTTCTTTGTACTAAAACCGAACTCAATTTGATCCTTAATTTTTTTTCAAATCATACACCATATTTTGTATATATTTTTTTTCATTTTGTGGCAAGAAGTTATTTAATGTTACTACTACTTGAAAGACCTCTTTTGAAGAAACACTTGGTAAAACTCAACTGTCATCTGGATCATGATCATCGGTGGGCGTATTCATTACCCCTTGAATAATTTCTTCATCAGTAGGCGATTCCATCATTATATCATTTTCACTAGGATAATTCCAAAGGTGATCAACATCCATCGCATTTCTATAGTGTAGACCAGAAATTGCTTCATGTAATCCATCAATGCCTTAATCTTTACCAACCTGTGGTTCAGAAGCCATATCTTCACCTGAACGGATCTAGCAATGTTGAAAACAATTTGCAATGGTTGTATGCATGTTAGCATGTACTTATTAATTTTTATGTATCTACTTTTATGAATGTACATTAATTTTTTGACATTGTATACATGTATTTATTAATGTTTATGTATATACATATGTAAGTACTTATCAACTTCTATGCATATATGTATCTTGGTCGAAAATATGTATAATACATGTACAGTACAAGTAAAAAAATAAAACTTAAAAAAAAAAAAGTAGTAAAAACATAAAACTCTTTTCAAATTAATAAATATTCATTTATCGATAAATAAATAACCCTTCTAAAATCATAATTTTCCCCGATCCCAACGATATTATTTTATAGGGGTTTTACAGTACATTCAATGGAACAAAACCTGTATATATTAGCAACAAAATGCTACTATATTGGTTTAGATTTGTTGTCGAAAATTTTAAATTACTTCGTAAGAGCACGAATCTATTAGAGTGTAGATTTGTAAATACAAAATCGAACACATAGAGATAGATGAAAAAATTTTACCAAAAAAAGAAAAGAAGAGATAGATGAAAAACTAGTAGAATTCTAAATTTAATTTTAGGTTTGGTTGCATGGTGGAATGGTAATCGGAATGGGAATAGGAATGAGAATGAGAATGGAAAGGAAACTGAGTTTCATGTTTGGTTGGAACTTTAGAATTAGTCTCTAAATCAACATTATTTTGTTTGGGTAACAATGAAATGAAATAGAGTTAACTGTATTTTGACCAAAATATCCCTAATTATAAAACATTCATAATAACATGATATATTATGGATAATAATAATAAATATAAAAGTATATATAACATTATATTTATATATAACATTATATATTATTATTATATATAACATATTATATATATAATAAATATATTATAATAATAATATATATACACATTACATAATAATATATATAATATAAATATTATTATATATATTTAAATATATATTTATATGTAATATAATATATATTATATATTATATATTAGTAATATTAATATTTTTATATATTTTTTAATATATATTTATATATAATATAATATATATTATATATATTATATATTAGTAATATTAATATTATTATATATTATATAATATATGAATATTATATATTATTATATATAATACATATTATATAATATATATTTTGGATAATAATAAAAAAATATAAAAGTATATATTATATTATATTATATATATAATAATATATTTATATATTATTGTTAACCGAAAATTGTCACTAGGGTGAATTCCCAATTAACAACTTTAATGACTAAAATCGGGGTAGATTACAGTCAGAGAGGTATCAAGTAGTTCGGTACCTATGAATTATCAGTGAAGCAAATTAAATACAACAGTGGGGGCCAATCAATCATAAGATAGAAACAAGAACATATATCACACGTTTTATTGATAATTCCCACATAATAAGAATACAATGGAGATTTTATATGACTAAGGTAAATAGGGTTAAAACTCAGTTGGCGTCTTGGCGATGGCGATGGCGATGGAGCTCTCGTGCATGTAGATAAGTGGAAAACGTAAAGTAGGGTTCATCTCTCTAAATTGCGGTCCCTTTTTTGTACGATAACATGTCGTATATATAGTCTCAGTGCTTGTTGAGCACTCCTCTAAATTCGGTCTAGTAACCTAGAGATTTTCAGGACGTTCCATGGCGATTGCCGAAAAGATCGTCCGATTGATTTTAGGAATCAAGCAATCCCTTATTTGGCAGAATCTAATAGAGTTGACTTCGTTTTTAAATAGAACTCTTGAGTGGCGGGAATGAGTTAACTTCCTTGTTAACAAAACGTCGACGTCTCACTGTCCTTCTATGTAGCCTGATCTTACCTTGGTACTTGGTAGTCTATTAATCTGATACTTACTGCTGGCTTGGCTGGCCTAGGTGGGAGCGGGGTAAATGGGCATCTCGCTTCCTACTAGATTATTATACTTAGTATAAATGTATCGGAGTATCGGGATACCGGGATGCCGGATTGTAGGGTACTATAATCTTGCATTAGTGGAGTCCCTAGAACTTGGCTTCTTTGTTTCCTGGTATCTATGAGTCTATGAACCCTTGACCCTGATCTGGACTGGTAGGAGGTTGTACCCGGTCAATTTTAAAGGCGGGGTACCGGATGCCCTTCTACGACATCTTTCTATCTCAGTTATTCCCCAATGTTTGATGAAAAATTCTTCTTTGAACCCTTACCATTTTTGGCGGTTAACAAATATAATATAATATATTATATTATATATAATACATATATATTATATAATATATATTTATATATCATTAATATAATATATAATAATATATTGTTTTTGGAAAGGAAGGTATTTTTGGAATGGAGTTAGGGCATATGAGGGTATTTATGGAATACAAATTTTAGTTTGGAATGGAATGGGCCTTCAATTGGTTTTTGGATGGAAAGCCCATTCCATCAAAATAGTGGAAACACCATTCAAATAGAATGTCATTTCCATTCGATTTTAACTAACCAAACATTGAGAATGGAATTCATTCCATTGTTTTCCAGCCAACCAAACACAATGAAATTCCCTTACCCACTTATAGTATAGAATATACCCAGGGCGGGGGGTGAATAGGTGTATGCCCAAAT
The DNA here is from genome assembly GCA_954870605.1 of Acer campestre. Classification (NCBI taxonomy): domain Eukaryota; kingdom Viridiplantae; phylum Streptophyta; class Magnoliopsida; order Sapindales; family Sapindaceae; genus Acer; species Acer campestre. The sequence goes on along the minus strand of OX940805.1, from coordinate 17,703,210 downwards.
TCTTGAACTTTTTTTCCACACAACCAATATACACACACTTAGAGAGCTTCACAATAGAATTGCTTAAACAAGATTATTTGAGTTCAATTAAACAAGTGTATAAGCAATACAATATAAAGCAAGTAAAGAAACTAAAAACATTAAAATCAACACAAGTGATTTTTACGTGATAAAACCTCAAAGAGGAAACATCCACGGGTTGATACCACAACCACCGGCAAAGCAAATCCACTATGATGAAAAGGACTTACACACTCAAGGCAATCGACACATGATTTCCACCCTAAGCTATCAACTCCTAATCTACCCTCGGGCCTGGTGAATCACTTGGCCTACTTCCTATCCGAGATGTGTCCTACATCTCTAGAAAGCAACTTCCTATCCAAGATTATCAAGTCTTTAGGAAGGTTTCGTGCTTAGCTATCCGGATCACAAGGATCCTAGTCAAACTCTCCTAGCTTGACCATCCGGAGTACCACACTCCTTGCTAAGTCTTTTGTTTGACTATCCGGACCACATGTCATAGTCAAGACGTCTTGCTCTTCACAAAGCTTCACTCACTTTGTAAGAGACTTCCACCTATCACAAGACAATGATCTAAGTGATGCAAATGATGCAAGCACAATCAAATAAAGCAAGATAATCAATCAAGCTCTATGCACATGCTTAGTGATGATCTAGAATATACTATCAACACACAATCACAAATCTATCTAGAAATCAAAGCATGTGAATCAATAAGAACAAGATTTAGAATATTCAATATATCACACAAAAATCTTAGTTCTTAGATCATGAAATTAAACCTAGAAAATATTATTAGGCACATCACATATATCATTTCTAAAATCAATTTCAAGTAAAATCAAGTTTAGCAAATATATGTTCAAGAGAAATCACAAAGCTAAAACTCAATCAACTAATGATCAAACATCCTTAGAATATGATCTAACATCATTCTTAACACATTTCATCTATCAATTTAGAAGATTAAAAGAGATGATCAAAGAGAAAATGAAAAGAAGAAGTTTCACATACAACACTTGAGTCTCGGATTGAAATCTGCAAACTGCGAAGAATCACAAACTCAAATTGTAAGCAATTATACAATTTACACTTAATGTTAATTGAAAGATCTAGAATCACATATTGTTTCACATATAAAATAATCACATTAATTTTGTAAGATAATAACTTACGTACCTTGATCCGCATGGAAGAAGACATTTTGACAACAATCGTTTCTCTCCTCCTTAACCTTTATGCTTTAAACTTTTATGTGTTATTTCGTATATCATAATTAATGGGAATTCTGATTTATATAAAGGTCGGAGAGAGGACGAGTGTTTCTCACATTTAGTTTAACGTAACAATTAATTCCCATAAAATTAAGGGGTCCTTGCAAAAATAGCCCATTCCAACATCCACTTTCAAGGAAATAACCCATTGGGAAAAAAAAGTGCATATCTGGCCATTTCTGATATTTGCTTTTTAGGAAATAGCCTTTTGAAGACAATAATGCCCTCAACAATTAAACCGTGCAAATGATTTAATTACCCTCTAAGAATGTGTAAGGACAAAACTGCCCTTCCTTCATCTCCTTCAGTTTACTGAAGAAAACCAAGACTTTCCTGCTACACGGTCATCTTCTCTGTCGATCGGAATCGGCCATTGACATTGGGTCATCTTTTCCATCGTTAACTTGTGGACCGGAATCCAATCCGACCGTAATCAACCCGATTGTGCTACAGACCGTAATCTGTTCAAATCACATCGTCCTCGACCACCACCTCTTTCAATCGAGCTTCACTGTCAAGTTTGAAATCAAGAAAACACAGTCACTGTAAGTCCCGTGAGGACACTTAAGTTTCCAATGTCATTGAATATCTCGGTCTTTTACTATTGTTTAAGTTTGAGACGTTGTTGATAGAATGAGGGATTGATGGATTTGGATTTGTTGCCTATGAAATGGGGTTTGTGTATGTAGTATTGCTGGGTTTAGTTAAGGTGTTTGATGAAATGCCACATCAAGCTTTTAAGAGGTGCAGTACTGTTGTAGTTAAGAATCCAAGTATTTTGTTGTATGGTTTGGTGGGGGAAAGTTTTAGGTGATTTTGTAAGGGTTGGTGGTCTATGTATATGCGGTTTGTGTTACGATCATGCCATGCTAGGGGACCGTGTATGTACATTTGTTTGTGTTGATGGTGTATGTAAATTTTGTTTGTGCTGATGGTGTATGTATATTTGTTGATGGTGTATGTATGGTGTTATTAGGCTCGTGTTATGGAATCCTTTTAAAAACAGAAAGGGGGCTAAGCCCGGGAGGAATGTTTCAGGCTTAGGAACCATTCCTAGGCCTAAAAGATTATTCCTAGGCACTCACCTAAACTTTTATACTATTACTGTTATTGACAAAAAATCATGTTTTTTTTTTCAGGGTCTAAGGATATCATGTCTTGGCTATTAGTTCAGTGCGGTGAGCATTGGAAGGATAACGTGTTTACTGGTCGTATTTCGTTTTCAGTACGTCTAACAAAAAAAGACAACGGAGCGTACGATGAATTGGTGGAAACGATATACTAGAAGACAGGGGTTAGTAGAGATCAAATTGAGTTGAACCTAACCTCGCATGTGGAAACGGGAGCTAATAAAGTTACATTGTCTATTATGAGTGATGACGATGTAGAGTTCGTGATTGTTCATAAGGAAAAAGCTTGGCCCGCAATTAATGTTGAATTTTTCAACAAACCTGAATTTCGTCCTCCACCAAATCCAATCAACTCAGCGTGTACAGTCTCCCCTGTTAAACCCACCGATATTCCACGGTCTTCAGCGGTTACTCCAAACTATAAATCAATTAGTGAGAGTAATAATCCGTTGGCATCTCAGGCTTCACCTAGATTTATGTCAACAGGCAATGACGAAGCAACGCCAGCATCTACTACCAAGCATACATTTGTGGGTGAAAATGATAGTTCAGAAAGCATCGATACTTCCAGAAGGTCCGATAGTTCAAAAACCAGTGATACAAAAGATGATAGTAGTGGTGGTGATGATGATGATGATGGTGGTGGTGGTGGTGGGCAATCGGCAACAGTTCTTAGAACAGAAGAACGAGGGGTTAGTGGAACACCCAACAATTCTTCACCTTCCATGAACACACGGTGGATAGTATCAGGCTCAGAGCTTTACTCAATTAAAACCGTTCGATCTATGGATGTGTTTGACAATTCAGGAAATCAAGGTCCATTATACAAAGGACAGATGTTCAAGGACAAGATTACATTGAAGCAAGTTGTAGGGTCATATGCATTTGCAGAGAAATCTGAGTATAGGGTTTCATGATCTTCGAATACACAATTCACTGCCGAATGTACTTAGAGAGGTTGTGGATGGGTTCTTCGGGCATGGAAATCGAATAGGGGGACTTATTAGCATGTGAAGGCATTCTTTAATGAGCACACATGTGAGAGAAATGACAACTACAACATTGAATTTAAACGTGTAAGTGCGGCCGTGATAGGGGATTTGTACGCAAGTAAATATCGTGATCCCGGGCGCATCATTCGTCCTAAAGATATAAACCTCTCTTACAATAAAGCCTACAGGTCGAAAGAGCACGCTTTGAATTAGGTATTCGGTGATCTGTAGGAATCCTTTCAAAGGTTGCCGACTTTTTTTTATGTTTTGGAACAATCGAACCTTGGGACTATAACAAAGATCAAGACGGACTCGAAAAACCGGTTGAAATATGCATTCATGGCAATTGGAGCCTCTATAGAGAGGTTCAATTCTGTTATTAGGTCAGTTATCTGCATCGATGTTACCCACTTGAAGGTTAGGACTAAGGGTGTCTTGTTAGTTGCGATGTGCAAAGATGGAAACGGGATGATATACCCTTTGGCATTTGGGTTTGCAAACTCTGAATGAACAAAGTCTTGGACTTGGTTTTTGAAGAAACTCCGTAAAGGGATCCAAAATCTGGAACGTGTGATGTTAATATCGGATCGGCACAATGGTATATTTAATGCAATTGAAACCATATTCTCAGATGCAGCACATGGGATTTGTGCTTATCACTAGGCACAAAATCTGAAAAGATTTTGCAAGTAGAGGGATGATGTGATGTGGCTTTACTACGGTGCTACGTATGCATACCGTATCGAGGAGTTTGACCATTTAATAGGTGAGTTGAAAGAAAAGTGTCGAAAGGTGTACGATGAGCTCATGGCCGTTGGGGTAGAGAAGTTTTCACGTGTATATAGCCCTAGAAATAGGACTTCTTTTATGACTACCAACATTGCTGAGTCAATGAATTCTTGTCTACTTGCGGTCAGAAAACTGCCGATCACTGCAATGGTGGAATGTTTCAGAGATTTATTGCAAAGTTTGTTCTACGATCGTCGGACAAATGCAGGTGAAATGTCTACATACTTGACAACGCTAGCAGACGAGCACATCAAAGATTTGACAGATACAACGAATAAGTCTGAGATTCACCTCATTCACTTCAATACATTTAAGGTAGATGACAAATGGATTCCTAGAACCGTCGACCTTGATAACAGTTCTTGCTCATGCCGTCAATGGGATTTAGATGAGTTGTCGTGTTCTCATGCAATGGCGGTTGCTAGGTATGCTTCCCGTTGTTTTAACTATGTACATTTTTCTGTTGTGGTTTATTTTACAAACTTTAATTTGTGTTTGCTGCTGTGTTATGGCCTAGGTTCAAAGGTAGGTCAGTTAACTCAATGGCTTCTGAGCTATACACAACAGGATTTCTTAAACATGCTTATGAAATGAGTGTCAACCCTATTTCGGATCCCGAATATTGGGACATTCCTGATGCAATCCAAAACCATATCGTATTGTCATGGAAGAAAAAGATTCTGCTAGGAAAACCAAAAAAGTTGAGGGTACCGTCCGCCGGGGAGAAAAGAAAGTTACCTTCTTGTTCAAAGTGTGGAAAAAAAAGGACACAATAAAACAACTTGTCCAGAACCATCATCTAGCACAAGCAAACCAGCTAAAAAAGCTCGATCGTGTAGCATTTGTAAGAAAGAAGGTCACACCAGATTGAAGTACCCGGACAAGCCACCTAAACCTACCTTGATTGACATAGACGAAGCAAAAGCCGTTGGGCCTGCAGTCATCTAAGTGTCTTGGCTGTGACCTGGAGCTGTGAACATTGGATCTTGTTGTAGGGAACTTGTTAACCTGGTTTTTTGAAGGTTTATAGTGTATGTATATATATTTGTTTGTGTGGTACATTGGTGTACCAACCTCAACAGGTTTATATATCATTTGTGTTCATTGGAAATGTTATTTTGTATGACTTTTTGTGATGGTGTATGGTGTATGGTATATGTATATTTGTTTGTGTTTTTGCTGTTACTGGCTGCTGATATTGCTGTAGTACTTGGTTGGGGCTGCTATTATTGATCTTGAAAACAGAGGATGAGTTAAGCCCGAGAGTAATGTTTAAGGCCTAGGAGCAATTCTTAGGCCCAAAATGATTTATTCCTTGGCAACTGTAAGGCCTGGGAATAATTCCTTGGCAACATTCCCAGGCTCGGTTGTTTTTCATTGGCAATGTTCGTCTGTGACACGTGTAACGACGGAGCTCACATATTTACTCGATACGTCATTATGACGTAGTGGAGTACAGATGGATTCCAACAAATCTGTATTCTTAGGCCTGTCAAATCACTGATATTTTAATTTATTCCTAGGTCTTGAAAACTTTCCCAAGCTCAGTTGTTTTTCGTCGCCACGTCATCAGTATAGGAATCGGTACTTTAAGCCTAGGAACAACTCCTAGGCCTATGGTGGATTTAATTTCGATTTAAATAAATTTTTTAATTTTTTTTTTCCGATTGCGTGGGATGTTTTTAGAAAGAGATGTGCACGCATTGGAATTGATTTCGGCACTGTAAATCTAATACGGGAGATCGATTCAAGCAACAAGAACACCAAACAAAGTTTTGACAGAACTCTTAGTCACTTAGAGGTTAATATTTCTATGGGTTGTTTGCTATCCCTAGTGTAATGAGTACCGACGTACTTGTTCCACCGTTCGATGATCAAGAAACTTTACGTACAGTTTTCCATTGATACCCCTTCATCGTTGGACCATGTCGATCATTGAGATTATTGCGGGGCCCCTATAATTTCGTATACGGAGGAAAACTGTAAGGCCTGGGAACAATTCCTTGGCAAAGTTCCCAGGCTCAATTGTTTTTCGTTGGTAACGTTCGTCTGTGAAACTTGTAACGACGGAGCCCACATATTCAATCGACACGTCATCATAACGTAGTGAAGTACAGATGGATTCCAACAAATCTGTATTCTTAGGCCTATCAAATCACTAATATTTTAATGTATTCCTAGGGCTTGAAAACTTTCCCAGGCTCAGTTGTTTTTCATCGCTACATCATCAGTATAAGAATCGGTACTATAAGCCCAGGAGGTTTAAGGCCTAGGAATCGGTACTTTAAGCTTAGGAACAACTCCTAGGCCCATGGTGGATTTAATTTCGATTTAAATAAATTTTTTTGAGTTTTTTTTTTTTTCAATTGCACGGGATGTTTTAGAAAGCGATGTGCATGCATTGGAATTGATTTCAGCACTGTAAATCTAATACGGGAGATCGATTCAAGCAACAAGAACACCAAACAAGCTTTTGACAGAACTCTTAGGCACTTAGGGGTTAATATTTCTATGGGTTGTTTGCTATACCTAGTGTAATGAGTACCGACGTACTTGTTCCACCGTTCGATGATCAAGAAACTTCACGTATAGTTTTCCATTGATACCCCTTCATCATTGGACCATGTCGATCGTTGAGATTATTGTGGGACCCCCATAATTTCGTATACGGAGGAAAACTATAAGGCCTGGGAACAATTCCTTGGCAACGTTCCCAAGCTCAGTTGTTTTTCGTTGGCAACGTTCATCTATTACACATGTAACGACGGAGCCCACATATTTACTCGATACGTCATCATAACGTGGAGTACAGATGGAACCCAACAAATCTTCTTCTTCTCATTAAAGTCTGGATCCCTGCACTGATCCTTCCTCTTCTTCACTTGTCTTCACGTGTTCCAAAACAAGCAAAGTTAGGGTTCTTCATCTTATTCGATTTGTATACCTGTTGAAGGCAAACTTGTTGGCTTCACCCATACCCAAACCCTTCGACATTTTTTCCTGATTTACACAACAAGGTTTTGCCTGATTTCCTTCCTCACATTTTTTCAATTTACATATGTAAAGTGTGAGAACACCAATGGGAAAGAATTCTGTTTATGTGGTTTTCAAAGGAAGGAAAACATATGTGTTTAGTTCTTGGCCTGAATGTCATGAACATGTATATGGTTTTCCAGGAGCATATTACAAGAAGTTTAACTCAACCGATGAAGCATATAAAGCGATAAGTAGTGTGAATGTTGGTGAGAAGGTATCTGAGAAGAGTGAAAGTCATTCTTGGCCTCAATCTTATGTGAATGTTGCTGAGAAGGTATCTCAGAAGAGTGAAAGCACTAGTGTGATGTTGTTTTTTTTCATATTCGTGTTTATTATTGGTGTTATGGTAGGCAAGTTTGTTTGACATCACTTTGTTTGTTCTGTTCTACTAGTATGAGTAATGAAGTTGTATTTTGTTTATGCTGTTATGTTTGTTTACTTAATGAAGGAGCATTTTATTTGTTCTGTTCTGCTAGTATGAGTTACTGAAGGAATATAAAATGCACCTGTGAAATGTGTAAAGCATGTGAAAAGAAAACCAACTTCCATTACAATTACCCCACTTCTGATAAAATATATATATATATATAAAAAAAAAAAAAAACTTAACAAAACATGATAATAATCCCATAATTAATAATAATAATAATAATAATAATAATAAAATGGTGGTACATGATATTGTGTTTTTGTTCAGGGTGATGGTGGAATGTTGAAGTCCATCAACTTCTTCTACATCTGTTCAACAAGTTGGTAGAGCCCATTAAGTTCATTGTCTCTTACTTCAATCTCAACATTTAAGTTGATGATTTCAGCTTTCAGATTCTGAAACTTGCCCATCAAAACAGTATAATCATCACATAGCCATTTTGCATTTTCACGCTCCTTCATAATGGTCTCCTCAGTGATTGCAACCCTTTCATGCATCACTTTGAAAATGGCATTCATCCTCTGACTGCTCCTACCGTTTGCTTCCATTTCAATTTGTAAAAAGGAAACTTAGTGACTTTTGTGACCAATATGTAACTGATATTTATAGTGGAAGAAGAGGACCTATACCAATGAAAACTAAAGAGTCACCTTGACATTGATTTCATTGAACAATGAACCATTGTAACCTTTCAAATACCCAATACAAAATGAACCAATGTGCCTTACCAGTTTTATTATACAGCTATTTGTGAAAAAATTGAATTCATTTCCCAGTTTACTGCAAGCCTGGGAACAATTATCCAAGGCCTGATAGATTTGTTCCTAGGCCTAACGGACTTTTTCATGATATGGAGTTTTATGTGACTGGGCGTGTAGGAGTTTTATCTCCTAGGCCTAGAAGAGTTGTTCCCAGGCCTAACAGAGTTTGTCACAGTTCATATATATATATATATATATAAGCATCTAGTGTTACAGTGAAGATCACTGAATTTCAATATTGATTTTTGAGAGTTATTGATAAATACATCAGTTAACAAAGACGGTGACTGAGACCATTGTTGATGACTACAAGTATCCTAAGCCTGGGAACAAATATCATTGGCCTAGAAGAGTTGTTTCCTGACCTAACAGACTTTTTCACAGTTCATATATATATATATATATGCATCTAGTGTTACAATGAAGATAATTTTTTAGAGTTATTGGATAAATACATCGGTTAATAAGGACGGTGACTGAGACCATTGTTGATGACTACAAGTATCCTAAGCCTAGGAACAAATATCGTAGGCCTAGAAGAGTTGTTTCCTGGCCTAACAGACTTTTTCACAGTTCATATATATATATATATATATATGCATCTAGTGTTACAATGAAGATCATTTTTTAGAGTTATTGGATAAATATATCAGTTAACAAAGACGGTGACTGGGACCATTGTTAATGACTACAAGTATCCTAAGCCTGGGAACAAAAATCGTAGGCCTAGAAAAGTTGTTCCCAGGCATAACAAACTTTTCCTACGCACAAAATACATAATAAACATTCCTAACAAAATTCAGGAGCACAAAACATTCTCAGCCTAAACACAGGATTCCGAAGCTGTTCAACTCTATGGGGAATTACAGACTTGTCCATTGGTATAAATGTCACATGCAACGGCTTTACGAAAGTTTTTGATATTCTTTTGTCCAAAAATTGATTTCCATGGAGTTGGTACTCCAGCCATAATCAACTCAGCATACTTCATTACAAAGGCACCACAACTGCTTCTGTTAAATGGGATATGTCAAACATAAGTATCTTTAGGAAATTAAATAAAGTGCATAAACTGTCAGGCCTAGGAAGTCAAACATACCCATCATCTTGTTGTGGAATGACATCACTATGCTGAGATTCAACTGTGAATGGGGTGGCATGTGGCTCAATCTTCATTTCTTCGTAGTAACTGGCATGCTTCAAAATAGATGGCAATAGGTACAGCAGCCCACGAATGTCCTTTAGATGATTACTAAATCCGCTCCTCCGTTCATTCAATGAGTCGAATAATAGTACTTTTCCTTCCTTCAAAAGTACGTGGCATAACACCCAATGGTTGGGAACGTGGCACAGAATGATCACCTATATATACAATAGATTAGGCCCATGGTGGAAATATATAATGACAACGCAACGTCATTTCCAGCAACTTACTGAATCTAGTTGCCACCAAGGTTAAGGGTACAGAAGGTCATGCCCTGTAACATGTCTGAGGATGTCTGGACTTGGTTGGTAATCTAAAGGAACGAATTTTGGGTAGTCTTCCCAGACATTCACAGATTTAGGAGAAAGATCGCTGATCTTCTTGCCCCTTTTTTTGCCCTTTGTTTTCTGCTGCAGAGAAGGAGGAGAACTAGTTTCTTCCTGTTCAGTTCTTCCCTGTTCATCCTTCTCAAATTGTGCTATCTCCCTCAACTTGTCCAGCAATTGCATTTCAACTGACCACTTAATGTTTAAGATAGTCTGTCATAAAAAAAATACATTCATTAAGATAATTATATATCAATCAATCATAGGCTCAAAATTAAATGCATTACAACGTATTGTCAGAAACATGCATAAATACATTTTCATATACCATATCATTTAACAAGGGTGATACTTACAAAGAAAGATGTGGTAACCAATCCAATATGAAACAAATAACACGGTGTGTTCTAATATTAATCTAGAGGGGGGGTGAATAGATTTTACCAAATTTACCCAATTTTCGCGTTTAGTCAAATTACGAAAATGCCCCAAATTAGTCAAAACAATAACAAGTGTAATATGGTGCGGAATTATAAAAGACACTTGATATTTACGTGGAAACCCTCACGGGAAAAACCACGGGCTGTATAGTGCGCCACACTCGAACCTCGAATCCACTAAATGTGTAATGATTACAACCTAATCCCGATCAATAATCAACACACCTACATAATCCCGGTATAAGTGGACCTAGTCCATTTGCTTGCAATCTAAGCAACCTAATCCCGAAAGCTACATGCAAGACTTACTTCTCAATGAAGAGATTACAACCTATGTGAATATATGATGATATTCAATGAGCAAATAAAGCTAGGTAACCTTAGATGCTTATCTAGGATGAATAGATAACAACAAATGCAATCCTAGATGTCAATAGCTAAATGACATGTCAATAAAGCTTAGCAAATCATAGATAAAAATAACCTAGATGTTGCTATCAAAATACATCACTCAAACATGTCAACACAACAATCTCTATTTTGTATCTAGAATATATTCTAAGAGCATACAAATAATATAAAAGATTTCTTTGATAAATAAAACACTAAGCTTAGATGAGATTAGTGAAGAACATACCAAAGCAAGTGTGTTGAGCAAAACTCATGCAAGCAAGCATCCTAAATATGCTAGAAAATGCTAGATGATCTTTTGATGCATATGAGAATGGTTTTGTGTGTATAAAAATGAGTTCTTGATTTCTTTTCTCTCAAGTTTCTCTTTTTGAACTTTAGGGTTCTTTAGAATCAGAGAACTAAGTTAGAGAAATGAGAAAGTATGATATATATAGTCATCAAGAACAGGGCATGTGAAAAGACAAGATTGCCCCTGAAAGCGCTCAATCGGCGGTTTCATTCTGCGGTCGGGGCTGCAGAATCTGACCGCAGAATTAAGCCCGAGAAAGAAACCGACCCAAAATATCTAATTCGACGGTTTCATTCGGCGGCCAGGCCACCGATCATGACCGCAGAATTCATCCCGAGAACAGGGGAGAAAACGGCTGTTTCATTCGGCGGTTTCGAAACCGTCGAGTAAACCGCAGAACATAACCCGAGAATAATAAATGCATCAGGTATGAAACGGCGGTTTCAAATCGGCGGCCAGACCGCAGATCTAACCGCAGAATCAGAGCAGAGACCTCTGGTCCAAAACGGCGGTTTCATTCGGCGGCCAAGGCCGCCGATTAAACCGCCGATTCACCAAAAGTAGTGAATCCAAGGAGAAAGCCAAGGCTATCACCTAGAGCGGTCTTCGCGCAAAACCAAGCACATAATCGTGCAAGGGCGGACGTTTCCGAACGTATTCGGGAAACGAATTACATGACACAAACAAACACACAACAAGATATAATCAACCAAAGTGCAAGTGTGTAATGTGACATGTGAAGAGTATGCACACAAATGCAAGTATGCTAAGTGTGTGTGTGCTTCTAGATCTCTTCAAAGAAAACTAAGCACAAGAAATATACCTTTGAGTGCTTGTCACCTTGAGGTCTTGAAAAGGGCCTTTGATGTTGGTCATCCATCACCTAATCTACCCTTACAATTCAAACCCCAACTTGTGGTTTGTTCACGAAATAAGCCAATCAATAATGGGAATCCTTACACAATATTCTGCATGTAGTTAAGTTCACTGCTCGATCGCCTCCTCCATAGGATATCAAAGTAACTATGAATGTAGTGTGTATATTGAAGATGCAGACCCCACGAAATAAGTAACATAAAGCCTTAATAAACAGGAAGAAATGGATAGTTAATTATGTTACCAAATATGATATCCACTTTTCGACGTTGATCAGGTCTTGAAAATGTTGACGTGTCATTGGAATCATTTGACCTGTATAATAACTATTACAAAATGAATACAGTACATTAGCACAATTATTCAAATGTTTGTTTACATAATAAACACAATCATGGCAATATAACAGAATACAATAATGGAAAATTACCAAACTGGGTCATCGCTCTTCAAAAAAGCAGTGAAGTCAACTGAGTCTACATCTTCTAAGATGTGATATGATTTCTTTGTCCTCTTAGGCATCAGATCTGTATACGGGTCAACTAGATACCTTGAACGCTTTCGAGCCCTCTGTTTCTCGAAGTTTTTATACTCAACATTAGGGTTGGCCTCTGTAAGTTCTACAACACTATCAGGGAGGTACTGGCTAATAAAACACATGGACGGGGATGGATATTCTTCCAAGTCAATGATGGATTTTCCCCCCAAGTCCTACATAAAATTAAATATGTAGTAAAGTAGAAACCATATACATAACATAAACACTAACATTATGTTATAGATATACATGACAAAATCACAATCATTTATAGAATGTACCTCGATTGCAGTAGCCCCAATAGCCTTATCCACCTCCACAACAGCCTCATATTCCTCACCACCCTCACCACGCTTAACAGCAATAGCCTCTTTCTCAGCACCAATAACACCAACAGCCTCACCCTATTCTTCAAAAGCAACCCTATCACCATCACCCTTACCACCAAAATCCTCCTCATCAACATCCTTATTAGCAGCAGCCTTACGACCAACATCCTCCTCAACAGCAGCCTCATCACCGGCACCCTTACCACCAACATCCTCCTCCATAGGATCCTCATCAATAGCAGCCTTATCACCAACACCCTTACCACCAACATCCTCCTCAAAACCAGCCCTATCACCAGCAACCTTACCACCATCATCCTCCTCATCAGCAGCCTTATCACTAGCACCCTTACCACCAACATCCTTCTCCATAGGATCCTTATCACCAGCATCCTTACGACCAACATACTCCTTCATAGGATCCTTATCACCAACAACCTCATCATCTTGCTCAGCACCATACTAAACATCAACATGAATAAATTAGTGGAATTTATTAAGGACTAAACTATTATATATAAATAATAATATAATTTTCAACAACTTTATATCTAACCTTCATCTTCTTCCTAATCTTTGCAAATTCATTTATACAAAAGGTAATGATACGTTTCTCACTATCAAGCATAGCAGCATATAGTTGTGGGATTGTGGGAGGCACCTGAATTTTGCAATAATTAAAACAATGCATACAATTATAACATACTAAAAGTCTAAAACCAAATACTGTACATGGAATCATACCTTAAAATCTACATCGGAGAACAGATGCTTCTTAGAAAGGGGGGAAATAATCTTTGAAAGATGCATTGTTATTTCTCCCCACAGAGGCTCCTATCTTCTTCAGAATAGAAGCGCCAATACCATCACTGTCATTGCTTGTCTGATAATCATCAACTCCATCATCATTACCAAGAGCTTCTTCCACTTCAGTTGGACTTATTACTATAGCCAATTTCTCCCTCTTCTTTTCAGGTAGTGGTTCACAAACGTATTTCAACTTCAATGATTTGAAGTAATCTGTACCCTTTTCATAAGTTTCAACTTCCCAAGGAAATACAGGCATCTGAATATAAGGAACAAACAATTGTTAGCGAATTCCAACAAATAATTAACTAACTAAAAACAAATGGTCATTATGTACACACCGATAATGTGAATCTTGATTCAATATCTGAAATCCTTGCACTAAATTCCCATCCAGTGAACCGTGGATACCCCGTACCAACATGCTTTCCGATGGTATTTTCAAAACGAGTTATGCTCTCCATGGCCCATACCTATACAATTTAAACTAACTAATATCAATCAATGTTTTTCAATCCAAAAAAGTATGAAACGAGAAACACTAAAACAAAGTTTGATAACATGCTTAATTTTTCTAAAACTTACCTGAAGTACTAGAGGGAACACAGTCAAATTATAGGTATAACACTTTGATTTCTTTATGTTCTCTACCTCAGCCTGCAGCTACTTCCCTTTGTCTTTATTTTCCCTTTGCCTTTCCCTTTCTCTTTCACTTCTTCTTCTTCTATTGATTTCTTCTTCCCCTTCTTGGTCTTTTTTTTCTTATCTTCTTGTTCTTGTTCTTCCACTTCTTCTACTGACTTCTTCTTCCCCTTCTTGGTCTTTTTTTTCTTATTTTCTTGTTCTTGTTCTTGTTATTCTTCTTGTTCTTCTTGTTCTTTTACTGACTTCTTCTTCCCCTTCTTGGTCTTTTTTTTCTTATCTTCTTCTTCTTCTTCTTCTTCTTCTTCTAAGTCTGTATTCTTATTTTTCTGCACCTTTCGATTCTTATCTTCCTTCTTTGATTGACCTCTCAATTGGGTGAGCCGTTTATTCAGTACACCCTTTAAAAAATATAGTGTAAACCTGAAGATGTAAGCACCCCGTGGAAAATTTTTGAATTATTCTTCCTTTTCAACCAATGAAAACAACTACCCCGAGATGGCTGTGGTCCGACCGTCATCCGTGCCAAAGAATTGGCTCACCATATATATATTGATCATCTTGTATGCATCTTCACTCTGTTCGAACGTCATTTTCCTCAAAGTGGCGTACAATATCTCTGCAGTCGGCCTTTTTCCTTTGAAGATTCTTCTAAGCATCAAATCCTCTCTTACTTCGCTGTTATTAGCAAAACCTTTGGGCAACTATCTCATATTCAAGCCGCTGCATACACAAAATTCTTCTTGGCCGAAACGGGCTTGAGAATTCCCCAACCCAAACCACATCTCATCTTCTCTTTGTCCTTTAGGGTGAATGATCTCCCTTTTCAAAATATTATGGATAAGTTACTCGTAAAGTGTCAATGATTCTTTCAAGTCCAAGTATATGCCGAAAGGGCCCTGTTTGAATTTTTCCTCCAACCTAAATTTCTAGAGGACGGACTTCAACTCTGTAATGAAAAATGGATGTCTTCCACTGTTTACTCTCACGGGAACCCAAGTCTTATGGTCTGGGAACCGCCACAAACCCGCATTCGAACTTCTCGGCATCTAAACAATGAAAACAAAAAGATAACATCAGTCCAAACTCCCAAGCTTATGAAAATAAGTCCTAGGCTCACAATTAAGCATGTATCTTCAGTCTCAGGCTCAACATCATTACCAGGCTTACAAAAAAGATTCAAATAATACACAGAAAACAAAAAACATCAGTCTTAGGCTCAAAATAATACATACATAAAGCATCCATCCATCGGCCCTAGGTTTATGAAAATAACTCATATACTCAACATATACATTCACCACCATTAAACCTAGGCTCTCTAAGTGCAAAATAAGTCAATTTCAGTCTCAGGCTTATGAAACAAGTCATAGGCATGTATCTTCAGTCTCAGGCTCAACATCACTACCAAGCTTACAAAAAAGATTCAAATAATACACAGAAAACAGAAAACGTCAGTCTTAGGCTCAAAATAATATATACATAAAGCATTCATCCATCCATCGGCCCTAGGTTTATGAAAATAACTCATAAGCTCAACATATACATTCACCATTAACTCTAAGTGCAAAATAAGTCAATTTTAGTCTTAGGCTTATGAAATCAAGTCCTAGGCATGTATCTTCAGTCTCAGGCTCAACATCATTACCAGGCTTACAAAAAAAATTCAAATAATACATAGAAAACATCAGTCTTAGGCTCAAAATAATACATACATACATCATCGATCCATTAGCCCTAGGTTTATGAAAATAAATCATATGCCCAACATATACATTCACCACCATTAAACCTAGGCTCTCTAAGTGCAAAATAAGTCAATTTCAGTCACAGGCTTATGAAACAAGTCATAGGCATGTATCTTCAGTCTTAGGCTCAACATCACTACCAAGCTTACAAAAAAGATTCAAATAATACACAGAAAACAGAAAACATCAGTCTTAGGCTCAAAATAATATATACATAAAGCATCCATCCATCCATCGGCCCTAAGTTTATGAAAATAACTCATAAGCTCAACATATACATTCACCATTAACTCTAAGTGCAAAATAAGTCAATTTCAGTCTCAGGCTTATGAAAACAAGTCTTAGGCATGTATCTTCAGTCTCAGGCTCAACCTCATTACCAGGCTTACAAAAAAAATTCAAATAATACACAGAAAACATCAGTCATAGGCTCAAAATAATACATATATGCATCATCGATCCATCAGCCCTAGGTTTATGAAAATAACTCATATGCCCAACATATACATTCACCACCATTAAACCTAGGCTCTCTAAGTGCAAAATAAGTCAATTTCAGTCTCAGGCTTATGAAAACAAGTCCTAGTCATGTATCTTCAGTCTCAGGCTCAACATCACTACTAGGCTTACAAAAAAATTTAAATAATACACAGAAAACATCATCTTAGGCTCAAAATAATACATACATGCATCATCCATCCATCGGCCCTAGGTTTATGAAAATAACTGATATGCTCAACATATACATTCACCATTAAACCTATGCTCTATACGTGCAAAATAAGTTATTTTCAGTCTCAGACTTATGAAAACAAGTCCTAGGATTAAAATTATGCATATATCATCAGTCCCACCCTCAACATCATTACTAGGCATATGGAAATCATTCAATATCAACATCAGTCTAAAAATACACATTCAACATCACTGTAGTTCATAGCCTCATAGGCTCAAAATACATATTCAACATCAGTTTTAGGCTCAAAATAATACATGCATCATCCATCCATTGGCCCTAGGCTTTTGATAATCATTCCTAGGCTTAACATATACACTACATGCAAAATAAGTCATCCTTAACTCTGCAAATGTTTTCATCCCTCCAAAAAAACAACATTGATTGTCAGTCTAGTTCACACCAATCATCAATAACAAGCTTGCCCTTCAAACATAAGACACACCCTCCACCCCAATACACATACAAACACTTCAAATAAAACACAAACACCAAGAACAATCTACCATCCCAAAACATAAACAAAAAACTCAAATTTTAACAAAATTCCCAAATAAAAAAGTAGTTTGAACAAATTATTACCTTCAAATTGTCTCACTCTCTTTGCGTTTGGACTAGGGTTTGGGTGCTTGGTTCAATGACAACGGCGACGAGGACGACGACGACCAAGCTTCTCCTTCCTCTGTGTCACTGTATTTCTGGGTTTGCGAACAACCACTGACTTCCTTTTTTGCCGATATCCACACAGAGCAAACCAGCAACGATGGAACGACTCTCTCTCTCTCTCTCTCTCTCTCTCTCTCTCTCTCTCTATTTCTAGGTTTCAGTTTGCGATTTGCAAAAAGTCAGAGCAAGAACGACAACTAGTTTTTGTTACTCTAATTTTGAATCCTGATGTGGGTTTTGTTAATTTTGAATCGTTATGTAACTGTTGGTTTTGTGGGAAATTAGATTGGGGAGGGTAGTTTAGTAAAACATGCAAGTTTTATTGAATAAACTATTTAACAAGGGTATTTAGGGAATTTCCTGTGATTGGTCTTTACTTTAAGGGTATTTAGGGAATTTCCTGTGATTCCCGTTTAAGGGTATTATTGTAAATTGGATTCCCAACGGATTATATATGCACTTTTTTTCCCCAATGGGCTATGTCCTTGAAAGTGAATATTAGGATAGGCCATTTTTGCTAATATCCTCTAAAATTAATGGTACATTGAGAAACAGTTTCTCAAACCAATACATCGACATGTGCATAATTTGGATAATTAATCCTTCATTAATTCAAGACTTCATTAATATAAGAATTAATTTGATAACTTATTCCCACATTAACTTAACATTAAAACCAATAGTTATTAGGACCACAAATCCTACTGAAACAAATAACTCGAGGTGTGTTCTAATATATTAATATCAATCTAGAAGGGGGGTGAATAGATTTTAACGATATTTACCCAATTTTCGCGTTAAGTCAATATTACGAAAATACCCCACTCTAGTCAACAAATATAACAAGTGTAATATGGTGCGGAATTATAAATGACACTTGATATTTACGTGGAAACCCTCACGGGAAAAACCACGGGCTGTATAGTGCGCCACACTCGAACCTCGAATCCACTAAATGTGTTAAACGATTACAACCTACTCCCGGTATATAATCACACACCTACCTAATCCCGGCATGAGTGAACCTAGTCCAATTGATTGTGTGACCACCCAATCCCGGTGTCCGACCTAATCCCGGTCTATCACAACAAGACTTCAATTGCTTGCGATCTAAGCAACCTAATCCCGGAAGCTACACGCAAGACTTACTTCTCAATGAAGAGATTACAACCTATGTGAATATATGATGATATTCAATGAGCAAATAAAGCTAGGTAACCTTAAATGCTTATCTAGGATGATTAGATAACAATCAATGCAATCCTAGATGTCAATAGCTAAATGACATGTCAAATAGCTTAGCAAATCATAGATAAAGTAACCTAGATGTTGCTATCAAAATACAACACACAAACATGTCAACACAACAATCTCTATTTTGTATCTAGAATATATTCTAAGAACATACAAATAATATAAGAAATTTCTTTGATAAATAAAACACTAAGCTTAGATGAGATTAGTGAAGAACATACCAAAGGATGTGTGTTGACCAAAACCCATGCAAGCAAGCATCCTAACTATGCTAGAAAATGCTAGATGATATTTAGTTGCATATGAGAAGGTTTTGAGTGTGTAAAAATGAGTTCTTGATTTGATTTTCTCTCAAAAATCTCTCTTTCAAGTTTAGGGTTCTTTTAGAGTCAAAGAACTAAGTTAGAGATATGAGAAAGTATGATATTTATAGGCATCAAGAACAGGGCAAGTGAAAAGACAATTTTGCCCTTGAAATCACCGATCGACGGTTTCATTCTGCGGTCGTGGCCGTAGAATGTAACCGCCGAATTGAACCCGAGAAGCAGGGGTTCATTCGGCAACCAGATTCGACGGTCAATCGAAACTGCCGATCAAAACCCAAAAAGAAACCGACCTTAAAATATCTGATTCGGCGGTTTCAATTCGACGGCCAGGCCGCCGATTAAACCGCAGAATCAAACCCGAGAATAATAAATGTATCAGGTCAATTTGGCGGTTTCGATTCAGCGGCCTGACCGCCGATCGTAACCACAGATTCAGTCCAGAGCTTTCTGGAATCAAACGGCGGTTTCATTCGGCGGTCAATGGCCGCCGATTAACCGCCGTTTCACCAATGATGGTGAAACCAAAGGAGAAGCCAAGGGCATTCTCCGAAGGCGATCTTCGCGCAAACCCAAGCACATTATCGTGCAAGCGCGGACGTTTCCGAACATATTCGAGAAACGAATTACACGACACAAACAAACACACAACAAGATATAATCAAACAAAGTACTAGTGTGTAATGTGACATGTGAAGAGAATGCACACATATGCAAGTATGCTAAGTGTGTGTGTGCTTCTAAATCCCTTCAATGAAAGCTAAGCACAAGAAGTATACCTTTGGAGTGCTTGTCACTTTGAGGTCTTGAAAAGGGCCTTCGATGTTGGTCTTCAATCACCTAATCTACCCTTACAATTCAAACCCCAACTTGTGGTTTATCCACGAAATAAGCCAATCAATAATGAGAATCCTTACACCTACGTTCTCCCACGTGGTCCATATAACATAATAAAAATTAATAAATAAAACTTACTTTGTAAAAGGACACATGTGGGATTACAAGAAAAGACTTATATATATGTATACGCAATCGCATCTTTAAAAATTATATATCCAATTCATGCCTTACATAATTTGGTTTTCGTAATATCATGATCAAACAATCTATTTATGTGAGTCATGGCAATTGTGTGTCAATGAAATGACACAGTCCCTTCCATTTACTACGACACTAATAGCTTGATTGTCATGAACCGTAAGTGAGAAACATA
Source organism: Acer campestre (assembly GCA_954870605.1). Classification (NCBI taxonomy): domain Eukaryota; kingdom Viridiplantae; phylum Streptophyta; class Magnoliopsida; order Sapindales; family Sapindaceae; genus Acer; species Acer campestre. The sequence continues at coordinate 17,682,969 of OX940805.1, read as the reverse complement.
GGCTAGCAATAATGCCTAAAATTTATCCAACATAATACCTTGTTTAAAACTCTTTCATTATCATAAATGTACATACATGATGAAAACAGGAAATAGTAGAAACAACTTTAATGAGATCTCAAAAGAATGTCTAACATAATAAAATAACATAATAGATCCAAATAACAATATCAAGGGTTACATCCAAGACCCATACTAATAGTGTGCTCTTTGAATGTCTTTGGTGGAAGCCTTTTTGTTAATGGATCAGCAATCATAAGTTTTGTGCTAATATGTTCAATAGACACTCTTTGTTCCTGCACTTCTTCCTTAACAGAAAAAAACTTCAACTCCATATGCTTAGCACCTTTAGAATATTTATCATTCTTGGAGAAGAAGACTGCTGCGGCATTATCATAATAAATTCTCAACAGCCTAGAAATAGAGTCGACAACTCTAAGTCCCGAGATAAAGTTCCGTAGCCATAAACCATGAATTGTGGCCTCAAAGCATGCCACAAACTCAGCCTCTATAGTGGATACAACAATGATAGATTGTTTTGCACTTTTCCATGAAATAGCCCCTCCAGCTAACATAAACACATAACCAAATGTGGATTTTCGGCTATCAGGACATCTAGCAAAATCTAAGTCCGAGTTACCAATCACCTTAAGATGATCGGTTCTCCTAAACGTGAGCATATGATCTTTTGTACCCTTCAAGTATCGCATCACTTTCTTTGCAAGCTTCCAATGCTCCATTCCTGGATTACTTTGGTATCTACCCAGAACACCAACAACAAAGCTGATGTTTGGTCTAGTGCAAGTCTGAGCATACATCAAGCTTCCTACTACTAAAGCATAAGGAATTGCTTCCATTTGCTTGCATTCCAATTCATTATTTGGACATTGCATAAGGTTGAATATACCCCCTTTTTTGAATTGGAGACTCCCCAGCTGAACAATTTTCCATTCGAAATCTCTCCAGAACTTTGTTAATATATGTTTTATGAGATAGCCCTAACAATCGTTGTGATCAGTCTCGAAATATTTCAATTTCAATTACATAGGCTACCTTACCCATATCTTTCATCTCAAAGTTCTTGGTGAGAAACTTCTTGGTTTCATGTAATAAACCAATATCACTTCTGGCAAGCAAGATATCATCAACAGACAAGATCAAAATTATAAATTTACTTTCACTGACCTTCAAGTAAATACACTTATCAATAGTGTTTTCTTTAAAACCGAAGGAGATAATAGTATTATGAAACTTAATTTACCATTGCCTAGAAGCTTGTTTAAGTCCATATATTGATCTCTTAAGCTTGCAAACCAGATTTTCCTTTCCCTTTAATGCAAAGCCCTTAGGTTGATCCATGTAAACTTCTTCATCTAAATTTCCATTTAGAAAAGCAGTCTTTACATCCATTTGGTGCAACTCTAAATCGAAATGAGCTACCAGAGCCATGATGATTCTAAATGAGTCCTTAGATACAGGTGAAAAAGTCTCTGTGTAATCAATGCCTTCTTTTTGAGTGAAACCTTTGGCAACGAGTCTAGCTTTATGTCTTTCGATATTGCCTTTACTGTCACGCTTGGTTTTGAAAACCCATTTACAACCAACTTTCTTGCATCTGTTAGGCAACTCGATAAGATCCCAAACTTCATTATGTTCCATTGATTTCATCTTTTCTTTCATGGCATCAATCCAATTAGAAAAATCATTACTTTCTATGGCTTGTTGGTATGAAACTGGATCATTATCCATCCCAATATCATAATCAGATTCTTGTAGATAAACCATGTAATCATTTGAAATTACCGATCTCTTTTCTCTTTGAGATCTCCGTAATGTAAATTCTCGTGGTTCTTCTACTATTGGTTCAATAATGACAATTTCGTTATGAAGTGGTTTATCATTTGATTGTTGATCGTTATTATGGACAATAACATTTCGATCAACAATATTTTTAGAAGCTAAAGGTAAAAGAACTTATACCCTCGCTTCTTCATTTACCGTATTTCGTAATTGTGTCCTAGTTTCTTCAATGGACACATGACGTGGTAAATCACTTCCATTAATGTCACTATCCTAAAAAAATCTAGCATTACCGGTTTTCATTATTCTCGTACTATGGTTAGGCAAATAAAACCTGAACCCTTTGGATTTCTCTGGATAACCAATAAAGTAACCACTTACTGTCCTGAAATCCAATTTCTTTTCATGTGGGTTAAAAAGTCTAACTTCCGCTGGACATCCCCAAACATGAAGGTGTCTTAAACTTGGTTTCCTTCCAGCCCATAACTCAAAAGGATTTTTTGGAACTGACTTACTAGGAACCCTATTCAAAATGTACACAACGGTCTTTAGAGCTTCACTCCACAATGATATAGGTAAGGTAGAGTTGCTTAACATACTTCTAACCATATCCATAAGAGTATGATTACGTCTCTCAGCAACACCATTCCGCTGAGGTGTTCCTGGCATTGTATATTGAGAACATATGCCACACTTTTCTAGAAATTTAGCAAAAGGACCAGGGTGTTGTCCTGACTCATCATAGCGACCATAAAACTCACCACCTCTATCGAATCTTACAATTTTTACTTTTCTATCTAATTGTCTTTCAACCTCAGTTATGTAAACCTCAAGGGCATCCACCGATTGAGATTTTTCATTCAACAAATAGATATATCCATAACGTGAAAAATCATCAATAAAAGTGATAAAGTACTTTTCACCACCAGAACATGAAGTGGTGAAAGGTCCACAAATGTCAGTGTGAATAATCTCAAGGAGATTTGTACTTCTTGTGGCGCCTTTCTTTATGTGCTTGGTTTGTTTTCCTTTAATACAATCAACACACACTCCAAGATCAGTAAAATCTAGATTTTCAAGAATTTCATCTTTTACTAACCTCTGGATTCTTTCTTTGGAGATATGCTCCAAACATTTATGCCACAAGAAGGAGGACATTTTAGTCATAAGGCTATGTTTAGTTCCAACTTTAGGATGCAAAATCATCAAAGTCTCAGCAAAGTGGTTATTAAGTTTCAACTTATATAAACCATCACTTAATGTTCCAGAACCAACAATGGATAAATTTTTAAATAAACTAAAACATTTATTTCCAATTGAAAATATGTACCCATCAACATCAAGTCTACTCAATGAAATAAGGTTTCTGGAAACAAACGGTACATATAAAGTATGAAATAAGTCTAAATTAAAACCACTATCTAAGACAAGTCTGAAGGTTCCAATAGCTTTAACAGGAACCTTGGCCAGATTCCCCATCATAATGTATTGCTCATTTCGGAGTATGGTTCGGGTTGTAAGGAATCCCTGCATCGTATTAGAAATATGGACAGTAGTAACAGAGTCAATCCACCAAGTATTAGAAGGAACTTCAGTAAGGTTTGATTCAAAAATTACGTAAATATTCATACCTTTCTTTTCAAACCATTCCTTTCGTTTCTGACAATCTTTCTTGAAACGTCCTTCCTTTTTACAGAAATGACATTTCATGCCAAAGTCCTTCTTTTGAACCTGAGAAGCATGAGCAAGTTCATTCTTGGAAAATACTATTTTCTTGCCTTTTATAGGCTTTCTTCCTTTATGTCCAGATCTTGAGCCTTGAGTTGTAAGGTGAACAGTTTGCATTCCTTGTTGCTTAAGCCTTGCCTCTTCTTGAACAACCATATTAGTTAGTTCATTCACATTCCATTTATCCTTAATGGTGTTATAATGGATTTGGAATGAACCATACTAAGCAGGCAAGGAATTCAGAATAAACTGAACAAGGAAAGATTCACCAACGGTCATTCCTAAGGCCTTTAGTTTTACAGTTAGGTTCGTCATTTCCAGGATGTGGTTTTGCATCCCATGAACCCCATTATATTTCCTTGTGGTCAGTTGGGCCATCAATGTCCCAGCAAGGGATTTGTCAGCAGTTTTGAAACGCTCTTCCACAGCTTTAAGGAATTCTTTCGCGCTATCACTTTTTGGAAGCGATGACTTAATATTTTCTATGATAGTCATTCGCATAAACCCAAGGCAAAGTTTGTTTGACATTTTCCAAGCATCATAAAAGGTTCTATCCTTATCATTAGTTTCATCAGTGGACTCATCAGGCTTTTTAGAATCGAGTGCATAATCAACATCTAAAACACCTAAGTGAAATCGAATATGTTCACTCAAGTCTGAAAAGTTTGACCCATTAAGGACAGGTATAGATGAAGCATGGGAGTGCAATACAACATGAATAGATACTGCAATAAAATAAATGCTCACTACGTTATTTAATGCTTTGAAATTTTACACATTAAATTATTATATATGATGAACTAAATAGTATCATTATGATATAACCTTTGGGTCGATACCACAATATACAAAAGTGTTCACTCATAATTTAAATTTCATTAGTAATAGGATTTATTGATTATGCAACGTAATATTAGACAGGTATACTACCTTTAGGTATCCATTCTCATTCTAATTCATAATACACAATAAATTATCCTATTTCAATTTCTTAAACTTTGGTAATAATTAACCTTTGGGCTGACTATTATTTACTTTATAAAGAAATTGTAATATAATGTTAATTTCATTAATACATTGATATTAATAATTTGTGTTTTTTTTTTCAATCTTGTTTGGGCTACTTTGACAGCTTACCAATATCTTTACAAAAAAAATTATAAATATCAACAATTTTAACATTATTTATTAAACATGCAGCGGAATTATAATAACTAAATAAACTTTATGTATAATTATAAAAATAATCATACAATGACATGTATATCTTTTAATATACGTTTATATACATTCATCATAATTATTAAACATTAAACAATAAATTAAGTTGCCAAAATATCAAATTTATATGTATGACCATAAATATAAATAACATGCTTTTTCATTAATAAAACTACAGACTTTAAATAACATAACTTATATCTAATAAGCTTAATAAATCATCACTAATATGATAAATATCAAAATTATCAATATCAAATCATTAAAACTTAAATTTTAAAATTATGAACATCAAATTACTAACTACGTACTTTAATATCCGTATATTTTAATTGCAGTAAAAACAATCATCAAATTGATAGTTCATAATTTAATACAATTTTGTTTTAATTGCAATAAATAAAATAATTATTACGGCAGTGAATTAGTTGCAATAAACAAAACATTTCATAATTTTATTTTATGTTTACTTAATATTAAATAGATAATGATGGAAACAATACGTGATTCAACCCTAAGCTCTGATACCACATGTAAGCAATTATACAATTTACGTTTAATGTTAATTGAAAGATCTAGAATCACATATTGTTTCACATATAAAATAATTGCATTAATTTTGTAAGATAATAACTTACGTACCTTAATCCATGGAAGAAGATATTTTGACAACAATCGTTTCTCTCCTCCTCAACCTTTATGCTTTAAACTTTTATGTGTTATTTCGTATATCAAAAATAATGGGAATTCTGATTTATATAAAGGTCGGAGAGAGGACAAGTGTTTCTCACATTTAGTTTAACGTAACAATTAATTCCCATAAAATTAATGGTACGTTGAGAAACATTTTCTCAAACCAATACATCGACATGTGCACAATTTGGATAATTAATCCTTCATTAATTCAAGACTTCATTAATATAAGAATTAATTTGATAACTTATTTATCCCACATTAACTTAACATTAAAACCATTAGTTATTAGGACCATAAATCCTACACAAATGACTCTGAAAATGCTTGAAATTTGTAGCTCTCATCAATACCAACATTTTTGGCTTTTGGATTCGTATGAAAGAGTTATGATCAAAATAAGAAACCTAAAATCATGAATAATTCTGCAGAAATTTTCTTTTCAATTTTTTTCTTCTTAGAATGAATGAGAGGGAATGGAGGAGATTTAAAAGGAAGAGAGAGGGGGAAAAACGACCCAATCAGCTGCAGCCACATCAACTCCACGTGTGGGGCACGTGTACCACACATGGGTAGAGAGCTGCCCTGGCCGTGTGGCACACGTGGTCGATCCACACATGGCCTCCATTGCTTGACCTTTGGCCGAGCAAACTCCTTCGCGCTCCTCTCGCGTTCTTCAGCCGTATTTGGGCATCTGAACTCCGAATTTGAATCCGTTTTCTGATTACAATATGTGACTCCCTCACGCACAACAAAAACTATGAAACTTTGACAAAAGGTTGAGAATTCATCTCGGAAAATGACAATGAAGACAACTCAATGAATAAGAATGCAAAGTAGCATAACTACGTCGTATGGACTCGAAACTTAATGAATGAGTAACCGAAATGACCGGGACTCAATTAAGAATCAAATAAGATCATGTTCAAGTCCAAAATACAAGAAACATAAACAAAAAAATACTATGCAACACAAGCATGCCATATCTAATCGATAGTGAGAAAACATGCAATTCTACAAGATTGTCAACAATGATATAAATGCATGTGCATACTAAATGTCTGTGAAAGTGTTATACCAAATGTTTGAACTACGATGCAAGGACACACATGTATGAATTGTGTGTGTGTGCGCTTACGCCTTGCAAGAGGAAGAAGAATATTGATACCTTAGCATCCAAGTATGCAATGTTCTCCTTGAAGATGAAATTTGCACTAGATGTTGCTTCTTCACCTTTAAGGCTTCTTTCTTCCAAGAATCACCTAAGCAACAACTAATACAAGTATAGAGAGTTTTAAAATGGAATCAAGTCAATAAGAATAAAGGATCTTACACACAACCTTAGTACTAACCTAATTAACAAGAAATGATCAATTAAAATTAGGGTGCGGATATTGATACCCATAAATATGATAAACACACCCATATTTATAAGTATACCCATGTCTAAAATTTAAAATTAAATCATTACTATAAACACTCATCTTAATGTTAATTGTACCCTTATTTAAATGAATGTATTCATTTTAATACATTTTATTTATAAACCCTTTTAAGTTATAAACACATCCAATTTCACTTGTTGAGAATTCACAAAATTTTGATCGTTCCAACAATGGGATATGTACTGATATCTTTAAAAAAAAAAAATTACTTCTCTTTTTTGTTTATTGATAAAGTTCATAACATAATAATAATAATAAAGAAATATGTAGCCACTCATATTGATCGTACAACTTAGAAAAATCTATTTTCTCGATTGCCAATATGTCTAATAGTATTATTATAATAATCCTACTAGTTGTTTTGATGCTTCAAACACGACAACCAACTTTTGCATTTCACTTGGGCCCTAAGTATATAGTTTCCATAATAAACGCATTCAAAAACAATGATGATCCACTGGTTATGCATTGTTGGTCGCATGATGACTACCTTGGTATGCATTTGCTCTGGATGAAGAATGAATAGCATTAGGAATTTGGTGGATGGTGAAAGACGATGGATTCTATTTCTTTAGTGAGGAGAAACAAAATATAATCAAAATTTATGATTGGTGATGAATTGATGCATTGTATCTGTACCCACCAAATAAATAAGCCAAATAAAGAGTCTATATATTTAATAAAAAAGAAGCCAAATAAAATCTATATATTTATTAGAAAAAAAATAAAAAAATAAAAAATAAATAAAACCTAGCCACTCTTTGATACTTGAAATAGTATTAGGGTTTAATTAGGATTTTTTTTTTTTTTTTTTTTTTAATAAAGAGATATAGTTAAAGATATATGTGTAATTAATAGGTATACAAAGTATTTGGTTTATTTTAATTAAACTAATTTGTCCTTATTGGTAAATTCGTATTTGAATATTTTTATAATTAAATTTTTTATTAAAATATGAGTGTGATTATTATATTTATAGGTGTCAATTTCGGCACCCTTAAAATTAAGATTAAATTAAGCAAACAAAGAATTAAAATCTAACAAATAGAATTGAAAACCATAACTTCCTAAGGTTTAAGAATCGACTACTGTTTGGTACTTTATTAATTTTCTAATTAGAGTGACATTTAAAACTCAATTTATTGTTATCTTATAATTTTATCAATAAGCTCATTTAATAAAAACCTTAATTTAGATTTTTCTTCGCTTAAAAATATAATTCCTAGCATTCTATGTGTCCAAATTAATTATAATATATATATATATATAAAACAAGGCATCAAAGAAAATTATAATTAATTTATAAAACCAAACATAGATTAATTAAATATATACTTAACTATTATTAATACATTATATTAAATATGAATTATGAAGAGGTTTATGGCTCTCTGTCATATCTTGATAGACATCAGCACTGGATGAACTTCCACCACCAACATGAACACTTTGACCTTCCCTGAATAAAGAGCATAAACTACAATGAGTCATGCATGTCATGTCCTATATAGAATTAAAACCAAAGATGATGCAACACAATAACTTATTAAATCTGTTTAAATTGAACTTACTATATCTGATAAAAGTCTCTGATCTTTGATTATTTCTGAGCTGCCCCTGGATCCAGTTTTCTTGGTTTTGTTTTTCTGCTTTGATTCCTTTTCAGTACCACTGCCACTTCTTTTCAAGAAAGCTTCGCTTAGCCTATTCTCTGCACCCATAAAAAGGAGATTGAAATTTGGTCTATTGACTTCTTTTTTATTGGCTGGTTCCAAGTTGCTTGTTATCCTGTCAAGCATATAATCATTTCTTCGATGGTTGGCTTCATTGCTTTGTTTGTTCGGAAGATCCAACCCCGAATAAGACTTTGCTATATCTATTGAAAAACAAGAGTGATCACTAAATTGATGACTTGTCAATGTACCCAATTCTCCAGATTGCAAATTTGATTGATCTAAATGCTCTAAATCTCCGAAGGCAGCAATAATGTTGTCAGCTTTTGTTTGAAAAGGTGGTACTGAATTTCTCATGCTAAGTTTCTGTTTAGGACTATGCAACGTTTCATGCCATCCAGTCGCCACTGCATGATCATGAATGCTCTTTCTGTTGCCCCTAGCAATTCCCTGTGATACTAATTGCATTAACTCATTATTTTCACTACCATCTGAAGAAGAAGGTGTGATTTGGAGAGACTGTGTTCTCTGATTAGCAATTGCACAAGCAAGATGAGTATCGAATTCGCACAATTTGCATCGGTAGAGCCAACCATTATAGCAAGGCTTTTGGCATAGATCACATTCAAAGTCATATGGAAGTGAATATTCTAGTTTGAGTGTGTGAGAATGGGAATAGATAGAAACAGAAAGTGGTAATGCAGAGCATAAAATGTGATAGCAAATGCCACATTCTGCACAAGTGTAGTAGAATCCTGTGACATTTTGTCCACAAGCCTTGCACTTGAAGGAATCTCTGGCAGATGAAGGCATTACAAGGAGGTTTAGATAGTGTATAGGGTGTCCGGGATGTCGGATTTTTCTTGGGATGTTGTAGCACGATTGATGGAGATTAAATGGGCAAATTTTGCACCGGTAGAAGTACTCCTTCCCAGATAATATTTTGAGATTGCACCCAAAACAACTAGTGTTTGCAGCTGGGGACAAGTTGTTACTACTACGAACCAGTGGATGACGATGGCTAAAATGGCAAAAAGCGGCATTATGATTCTCCTTTACTACTTCCATCATCTCTCGTGGCCTGTAACTCACCTTGATTCTTGAATTTTCCTCTCTATGTAATGAAAAATGGGCATTAGAATGTTTCTTGGTTCAGGGAATATCCGTTAGCCAATGTTTCAAACAACGGCAGCGCGCCCCACGAGAGACAAATATGCCGGCCGCAGGTGATACTTGTTGCTTACAAGTGAAGGTCAAGTTTGTGACCTGTTATTAAGCTGTGGAACCAATTCATAGCTTGCCATATGTCAACATTAAAAACACAGGCCGGCCGGCTAAATAAAATACGGTTTTAACTTTTAGTATGTGGATTACTTGGAAATTTTCGACTGAATAATTCCAAAATCTGGCATCAATTCTGTTATTCTTGGCAGAGCTGTAAAGCCACCAAGGAGGCATCATCACGGTAACCAGATACAGATATCAAACAGAACGTCAAGAGGATTGATCAGGTGTGGGTTCCCGGATATTTAGAAATTAGAATGGGAATCCTGTAGAAAATAAAATGAAATTATATAATGCATTATTGTTGAGGCAAAGGCTGTAAAGCCATCAATGTGTGGTCATAATTATAATTGCAGTGATACTTGGAGCTTCAATTTCAAGTGAGTTGTATTGTGAATTTCATAATTTGAGGAAATTAAAATTAGAAAATTCAGATGAAGTTCCTCTTGGACTTTTTATTAATGTTAAAACCAGTTTATACAGATGTTTTCCTAATCTATTCATCAGAATATACAAGATTAGTATGTATCCTCAAAAATATAAATAAGGACCTCTTAGAAGCTAACCCGAATTTATTCACAGTAACACAATAATATACAACAGGGGATGCCACCAACCTATTTTTTTCCAAAGCACATCAAGTATTTCGAGACTCAATACCAGCTTCAGCTTTGGCTAAGCTCTCATGATTTTCATCCAACAAATAATCAGAGAGTTCCAATAGCTGATCTGCAAGCGGAGAAATACCAAGGTTGCGTCCATCATTGTAAGCGTGTGCATTGAATGTGATCTGAAACACATCGTGTCTGAAATCCTCCTGGTCCTTGTACTCCTTCCTCCTCACCTTATCCCTGATTGTGGATAAATCCATCGGATCTTTAATGATATCCAGGTAATCAGGAGCCTCTTTCTTTGACACTGATTTCAGGAAAAAGAAAGACACAGCTGTGTTTGCTCTGAGGGTCTCCAGAATTCGCTCCAAAACATTTGACAGACCGACCTGCAGGATAATTTATTAGGAATTATATTCAAAATAATTCAATTGTACACAAAATTGAATATGTCATCATCATTTTTGTCCCAAATTTTAGCTCTTCAAACTTCTTCCTAACTTTCGGTTCAATTAAGAAATTTCACTACTAAAAATGCCTAACCTTTTTTTTTTTAACTAGAACCAATCAAGATTAACAAAATTTTAAGGTAAGAATGACCAAGCAGAGTACCTCCCCCACTCTACGTTGCTTTGTTGGAGGCGCATGCTCTGTGCCATACCTTCCCAACTCAACAACAGGTCTCGTCTTAGCACTTCGGTCTCTTTCTGGCATCCTTCTATCATTTCTTCTTGCACTGTAATCCTCTAAAAACTCATCCCTAATCTCAGGCTTTTTCTTCTTTTTCTTGTTCGCTTTTTGGCGATCTTCTTCCTCTCTTTCTCTTCTGATAGATTCTTCATATCTTCTGATTTCAGCAACCCTTTCTTGCTCTTCCAACACCCTCATTTCTTCCTCATAAAGCCTCCTTTCCCTCTCCTCTCAATCTCTCCACATTTATACTCTTCTCTTCCTCTTCCCACAACCTCCTTCCCTCTCTAGCTTTCCTTTTGGCAGACTGATTTGTCAACTGCAAGTTTTCCTGCTTCCCACATTTCTCAAAACTCGACAACTCGACGATTTTTTTAGTTTTCCTGTATTCAAGATGTGTGGTCCCATCCTGACTGACCCGGTCCAGATCAACAACCTCTTTAGGTTGTTTAAATACAATTTTCTTCTGCGGCTGCTCTCTATCTTTATTAGTTGGCAGACATATCACAATAGAGGGCTTGTGAAATTCAACTTGTTCTCTATCAGCATTTGTTTGGGGTCTTAAAACAATATAAGGTTTGTGAGATTCAACTTGTTCTCTATCTGTGTTTATAGGGGGTCTTATAACAATAGAGGGTTTGTGAGATTCAACTTGGCCTCTATCAACATCTGCCGGAGGCCGTATCACAATAGAGGGCTTATGAGATTCGAACCGAGTTTCTCCAGGTTTTAGCTTGTTAGAAACTAAAATTCTATTAGCCTTGGAAGTAGATTTATTAACAATCTGGACATCAGCGTTAACCAGTTGGTCAGGACTTTGAGGGGTGCAAGAGCAAGTTTATCGGAAGCATTATTAGTAGAGCCACATTTGAATTTCACTGGGAGAACTTTTGCCTTTGTACTAGGAGTTTCATCCTCAGGAGCTTCAACCACAGCAATTTTTGTTGCACTCTTATATATAAGCTTCTTTTTCAGACTTTTCAGCTGGGATTGACTTGATGGATCCAATGAATTAGATTTTCCTGAAGCTTTTTCTGAATCTGCAATTTCAAGCTGTGTTTCAGGATCAGCTCCATACTTGGGGCAGTTTTTGTTGGTCCTCATGTGTCCAAACTGGTAAAGAGAAAGGAAAACAATCACTATTTACAATATAATCCAGAATACCACAGAAACTTTATGCTAACTTAAAACAAGTACGCACCTGTCCACAAGTGCCACAAAACAAACCTTTCCCTCGATGATTTCTTCTCCTTAAAAACCTGCTTCAGAACAAGAGTAATTAAAGACGGTTTTTGCAGCAAAACAAAAATTTATTGCAAACCCTCCGATGTTCTTAACAGGAAGAAGCATGAAACCAGAGTACAAAAATATACAGTTAAATTTTCAGGGCAGATACATACAGCAATCAGCTAATAGTTTTAGTGGTTGGACCAAAAAGAGTTACATGACCCTCCAACCATAACAATTTGAGAATAAACACTTATCAATGTCAAAGACAATGTTGACTTATTGATGATTGACAGATTGATGGGGATTTGATTGATAATGTATATACTAGCTGATTGTTAGGGGTTGGGGAGCTGATTGGTAGGGATTGATTATTAGCTAATTGTTAGGGATTTGATAGTGACTGATAGTTAGCTAATTGTTAGAGATTTGATTATATAATAGTAGTATATATAGGACATCTGTACTAAAGCAAAAACCAGACAATTATAATAAACACAGCTGTTCACATGGTATCAGTGCCCTAAAATCAATTCTAGGATTTGCGTTTTTATTTTTTCAGTCTGGCCTTCATTGCCGAAATTACTTCCTATTCGGCCTTCATTGTCGAAATTGCTTCTGTAATCAGCCTTCATTGCTGATTTCGTTCCCGCCTTCATAGCCGGAATCGGATCCTTAGTCAGCCTTCATTGCCGATTTTGTCCCCTTCTACGGCCTTCATAGCTGGAATCGAGATTGTTAACTTAACCATTTGTTCTAATTAATTATGGCATTTGAATTGGCCACTTCTTCAGTACCAGTATCATCATCTATCACCAACCAATCCAATAACATGCTCAACAAGGAAGATATCGAAAAGCTAAGGCACTTCCTAGGCTCTCTTGAAAATCCCAGTGGTTCCTACTCTCTGGCTCACTCAGGTAAGTTTACTAAATCCTCAGCTCTTAATGTTTCTAAAAGCTGTTATTTAAATTCTGAAATTTGGATCATTAACTTGGGAGCCACGGATCATATGATTAATAATGCTAGCCAATTCAATACCTATAAAACTAGTCCAGGAAACAGAAAAATTAAAGAAGCTGATGGTACTCTTGCTACTGTGGCCGATTATGGCACCATATATTTAACCCCATCTATAACCCTGAAAAATGTGTTACATGTCCCTAAACTTTCAGTGAGTATTATCCATACACAAAATTAACACAGACCTTCGGTGTTAAGTAACATTTTTTCCTTCATACTGTATGTTTCAGGACCAACGTATGGGGAAGACGATTAGGCACGCTAAGGAGCAAGATGGATTGTATTACCTTGACACACGTAGTGGTTATGGTGGTGGAGTTTCACTTTCAAATTTTTTTGCAAGCTTGTCGTCTAATAAAGCTAAGTTGTGGCTTCATTGTCATTTAGGACATCCATCTTTTTCTGTTTTAAAGGTCATGTTTCCATCTTTGTTTGATTATTTAAAAATTGAAATGTTACACTATGAAGTTTGACAATTGGCCAAACATCATCATGTATTTAAGCAATAATAAAGCAAGTTTTCCATTTCAATTAATTCATACAAATGTATAGGGTCCTTCTAGAGTCCCGAATACATTAAGGGCTCATTGGTTTGTGTCTTTTATTGATGATTGCTCACGTGTTGCATGGTTATTTTTTATGAAAACTAAGTCTGATATAAGCTCCATACTTCCTGTTTTTTTTTTTTTTAAATGATTAACACCCAGTTTGGAGAAAAAGTTAAAATCAATCGTTCTGAAAATGGAACAGAAATTTTTAACCAAACTTTGGGGTCTTTTTTCTAAAAAAAAAAAAAAAAGGGAATTATATATCAGTCCTCTTGTGTTGATACCCCTCAACATAATGGAGTCGCCGAAAGGAAAAATTGCCATCTCTTAGATATGACTCAAATGTTATTGTTCCAAAACAAAGTTCCTAAGTCATATTGGGGGGAGGAGGCTTTGACTGCGGCTCACCTCATTAATAGGATACCTTCTAGGGTCTTGGATCACAAGGACCCGATTTCAATTCTAACAAAGTTTTTTCCGCAAATTCCCCAACCAAATTCAATTCCACCAAAAAATTTTGGGTGTCTTGCATATGTCCATATTTTGGCTCATCAACATAGCAAACTTGATGCTCAAGCCTTGAAATGTGTCTTTATTGGGTACTCCCCAACAAAGAAAGGGTATAAGAGTTATCATCCCTCGTCCCAGAAATTTTTTGTCTATGGATGTTACTTTCAATGAGACACAATCTTATTTTAATGGTCACTATCTTTATGGGGAGTGTGGTAGTCAAGATAGTAATGAGTATATCTTTGAATCTCTAGATCTTGAGTATGAGCCTAATTCTATTATTGATCCAGTGGTCGAGTTGGTTGAACAGGAGTCTATCAGTGAGTGCAGGAAATGAGAACAAAACTATAACTCAACCACTACAAGTGTATACAAGACGTAACAAATTCATCTTGCCTTTGCAGTTTACTCAAGCAATTGCCCCTCCGGTTAGTCCTAACATAGAGCCCAAAACAAAAACCCACATACACATACAGCCGATAATTCCTGACCATGACCAGCCAGTTGCTATGAGGAAAGGAGTCAGAAAATGTACAGAACATCCCATCTCAAAGTTTATTTCTTTAGAGAAACTATCTCCTTCACACAGAGCATTTGTATCCAAGTTAATGAACCAAATTCCAGTTCCACAAACAGTTTAGGAGGCATTAGGAGATGAGAATTGGAGAAAACCTACGGGTAAGGAGATGTTAGCACTCGAAAAGAACAAAACATGGGAGATCATGGAGTTACCAAGAGGGAAACCCCATTAATGAGTGTTCACAGTAAAATACAAGGCAGATAGGTCACTATAAAGGTATAAGGCAAGGTTGGTAGCCAGGGAGTACACATAAAGATACGGTGTGGACTATCAAGAAACCTTTGCTCCCGTTGCCAAAATGAACACCGTAAGAATTCTACTTCCCCCCACAGCGATTTTGGGATGGTCCCTACAACAGTTTGATGTCAAAAATGTCTTTCTCCCGGGTGATTTGGAAGAAGAAGTGTATATGAAGGCTCTATTAGGGTATGATAGGAAACTTGGGAAAAATAAAGTATGCAGGTTGAAGAAGGCCTTGTATGGTCTGAAGCGGTCTCCAAGAGCTTGGTTTGGTAGGTTCACTAAAGTCATGACAGAGATGAAATACAATCAAAGTCAAGGAGACCACACATTGTTCATTAAGAAGTCGGCTCATGGCAAGATTACTATTTTGATAGTTTACGTTGGCGATATTATAATGTCAGGAGATGATATCGAAGAGATAACCTTGCTCAAGAAGTGTTTGGCAAATGAGTTTGAGATAAAAGAGTTATAGATGCTAAAATACTTTCTCGAAATTGAGGTAACTCACTCAAGAGAAGGTATATTTATCTCACAACAAAAATATGTTTGTGATCTTCTAAAAGAACCGGGAATGCTTGGCTATAAACCTGCATACACTCCGATTGAACAGAACCACTAGCTTGGAGAAATCAAGGAGCCAAAAGTTGATTGCGGACGATATCAAAGGTTGGTGGGAAAGTTGATCTATTTATCACACACAAGACTAGACATAGTATATGCTCTAAGTGTGGTGAGCCAATTTATGCACGCTCCTAAAGAAAGTCACCTAGTAACAGTCTACAAAATCCTGAGATACCTGAAGTCTGCACCAGATAGAGGAGTTCTTTTCAAAAGAAATGGGAGCTTAACATTAGAAGCTTACACGGATGCAAATTGGGCAGGGTCACACTCTACTTCAGGATATTGCACATTTCTGGGAGGAAATTTAGTGACATGGAGAAGTAAGAAGCAACTGGTAGTAGCAAGGTCCAGTGCTGAAGCAGAATTTAGAGTCATGGCCCAAGGGATTTGTGAGTTACTCTGGATCAAAATCATCTTGAGTGACTTAAGAGTTCAATGGGAAGGTAGCATAAAGTTGTACTGTGACAAGAAGTCAGCAATTAACATCGCCCACAATTCAGTTCAACATGATCAGACTAAACATGTTGAAGTGGATCGTCACTTCATTAAAGAGAAATTGGAGAGTGGACTCATTTGCACACCTTATGCATCTACAAAGAGTCAGCTAGCTGACATTTTTACTAAAGGTTTGGCAGGACTTCCATTCTCCAACATGAGGGGGAGTGTTGACTTATTGATGATTGACAGATTGATTGGGATTTGATTGATAATGTATATACTAGCTAATTGTTAGGGATTGATTGGAGCTGATTGTTAGGGATTGATTATCAGCTAATTGTTAGGGATTTGATAGTGATTGATTGTTAGCTAATTGTTAGGGATTTGATTATGTAATAGTAGTATATATAGGACATCTGTACTAAAGCAAAAATCAGACAATTACAATAAACACAATTGTTCACGGACAATAACCTACATTTCATAGTTAATAGCCTTAATATTAGGACATTTCAGCTCAACTCTGTTCTGGTCCCAATTGCATGGGACTGTATTAAATTGTAATGACAAATCCATGAGAAAAAAATTCTTATTCCTCAAATCTATTTTATACACAGTTCTTTAAAGCATATAGAGGGTTATGTCACAATTCAGCAAACATGAATGTACAAATTTATGTATAGCAAACAAACACACAAGGATAATCCAACCTAGAACCATATGAAGCTAAATATATAAGATAGGGGGCCACCAGTTAAAGACAGAGCCTTGAAATCCAAATGATCAAAGGATAAATCTCCAATACTTTCTTCAACAGGAGCACAAAATACATCCATATTTGAAGACCATGACAACAGAGTATATATAAGAAGTTTAAAGCCCTTTAATTTTGCTCCATTACGTTAAGGCATTGGACAGTAGCATGGTACAAAGAGATTGAACTTACTAAACTACTCATAGAAACTGTTAAAGAAATACATATTATCATTTATACTATCCAATGATAATCTGCCATGCAGAGAAACCAGGAGGACTCGGGTTCTTTGGTTGCTGTGACCAGGAAGGCCAGCTAGAATGATACCACAAGGAAGAACCTTATATCCCTATATAAGGGTTATTAGCTAAATTAATATTAGACCCTTGTTTCTGTCTATCTGCTTCTGTATCATTTTCTCCGATCTCCACCGGGCTCGGTGCAGCAATCACATTCCACACAAATCACAATTGTGCAGTGAGAAATAGGACATTTTCTGTAGTTCAGGTATTAAGGATAATCCACATAATGCATCAATTGAAGAAGACAAACACGTTACTTATGACACATTCAAACCAGTTGCAAAATTGTGATTTTCTTTCGTTCTTTTTTAAGTAATCATATATAAAAAGGTATATATGCATAAATTCATTCATAAGTACATACAAAGTACAAACAATAAATAAATATTCATAAATTTGTATTTGAATATATATTATAATCAAAAAGAAGAAAAAGAATAATAATGGATAATTACCTTAACCTTATCGCCCAATATTTTGAGTTTCTTGAGTTGACCCACATGTGCTACACCATTCTTTTTCATTGATTTCACCTTTCCAGACACATTTCTTTTCATAGTTAAACTTTCCTCCTGCCACCAAAGATAATACAGTCAGCAATACCCACAAAGGCACAAACAAACCTACCTTTCACATGCTGCAAAAAGCTATTGTAAAATGATAAAAGATAACCCTGGGTGTAACAAAACCAGTACACCCTGGGTGTAACAAAACTGAAGTACAAAATACAAATAACTGAAGAAAATAACTGTGTTAAATCATGCTTACCTCCTTTGGATCTCTAATGTTTTCCTTTGCAGTGTAGGATCCAATCGGTTGGAATGCACTACTTTTCTTAGCTATTTTGTCTGGCTTCTTAACCCGCTCTACAATCTCAAGACCAGAAATGGATTGCCTGGCAGGAGCAAATCCAGCTTCCTCTGCCACAGCTTTTGTTTTGTTCTTCTTTTTCTTCTGCTCTGCCTCATCATCTGCCAAACAATTGAATGGTCAACTATATAACATTACTGCTAAATTATTTTCCACCAATCACTAATACCATATTAAGTAATCAACAAAAATTTCCATTTGACAGCTACTTTTATTTAGTTGTAGACCAGAATAACAAACATAATGGAAAGGATTCAACCTCCACAGGCTCATCGGTATTCTTAACTTTTGTGCCACAACTCATTAAAAAGATCCAATTAAGGCAAGGCTTGCATGTGTCAGATATTTTCTAAGTTAGAAGATATGTAAATACTGCTATAGCCCAAAAATCAAGTTGAACATCAACTTTCGTAGAGCTTATTTGAAGTAATAGCAGGCACACAAACAAACAGTTGGGTTTTGAGGTGGGGGGTTGGGTAGGCTGCTTTGGAAACATACTTCAAAGCCTACAGGCTTCAGCTAACAATTGCTCTTTGTAAGTTATCAGAATAAGTACTTAGAAACCAAATAATTCATACCATCCATGAGCAACCTGCGTGATTCAGCCACTTCAGCTGCTTCATCCTCAATCTCCTCTTCTGCCTGTGCTAGAGATGGATGCCTTCTCATTTTAAACCCCTTAACACCATCTGCTTTGTCATGTTTTGATTCATAGTTACTTTCTTCCCTCTCTTCACATTCCTCTGCATCAAGCAAATTTTCTAGGTCCCCGGCAAAGGAATCCAGGTCACTATTTTCTTCCGAGTCACTTCCATTTTCATCATCATCATCAACAGCTGAAAGAAACTCAACTTGTCGATCCCAAATTTCCTGACACTTTTCTCTGGTCTGTTGTTGCAGCTGAAGAAAGGACATTCGCTGTCCACGTGCATACGTGCTGATAGTTGTTGGATCAACCTTGACTCCAGATGTAGCTTGCTCACTTGAATAAGATGCCATCTAGTCTGTTTTGCTATCATTTCCTCAGGAACATTGAACTTAAGGAGAACCTGGATATCAAAGGAACAGTTAGAGAGCACAATGATTAAGTATACATATTATCCAATTTTCCAGCAGGTTCATGCAAAACAAACACAACACTACAACCATCTTTATTTATTAATTTCTAAAAAATAAAAACATACTCTCATCTTCAACCATTTATATGGAACAGAAGAATTCAGACCCCTGCATGGATTACATTACTGAATTTAATTTTAAAACTTTATTGGCTTTTTTTTTTATAAAAAAAAAAAATGAAATTACGGTGACATATTTTTGCTAATTCTATGCATTCCCAACATTTTAGGCTCTAATTGACTTTTAAAGTAATCATGGTTAAGGAATTATATTGAAGTACTAGAGTATATCAGTCTTTCTTTCCTCTCCCACATACAGTCCCAAAAGCTTAAAAGAAAGATCACAACAGTAGAGTTTCAATTCTAACAAGTTCTGTCATGTGTGTAACCCAATTTCATTAATGGATTTGTCAGTTGGATACAAAACTACAATAACAAACAGATGAATCCATATATGAACACCAATACAATTTAATTAACAGAATGAGGGGTTTTTCCAGGATTCAAATGCACGACCACACCATCAAATAGGTTCTAATACTATTTTAAATACAATAAAACCCAAAAACTTAAGCCAATAGGAAAGAGCCGACCATCTATTTTTCAACTCCATTTGTATAGCATAGATCACCAAGAACAATCCAACCCAAACATTTAATTTCCAGAGCATCCCGCCTCCTATCTCTTGCGAACAAAAAGGGGAATTCGTGAAAATATGACTGATACATTAGAAAGAAATCTACATGCTGTGAAAGTTCTACTACACACGGATATTATATATAACAAATATTCAATACCATGACACCTAAGCACTTTTTAGGCAAATTCCATTTATTCTAGTTGTTAACCGCCAAAAATGGCAGGGGTCCAAAGAAGAATTTTCCATCCACGCTAAGATTATTTGAAGTAAAAGGACACTATAGGGAGTATCCAGCTACCCAAGAAAGAAGCCAATATGTCCAGGTATACACTTTATGAATCCAAATCAAGATCGGGGTCACCTAGGACCCCAAATAGCCGGAAGCATGAAAGTCAGGGTCCTAAGTACCCCACTACTGCATTGTCCAGTATCCCGATACCCCGATACCCCGATCCCTCCTAGAACCGGTCTACCATGCAACAGGAAGGACAACATACTTCAACTTTTAAATACAAGGAAAGTTGACTTCTCCTATCGCAAAGGAAGGAAACAAATCATTTGATTATGGGATCATTCCCACGCCTAAAATGAAGCCACCATTAATGTCCCGTTAATTGCTTAATTGATTGATTGATTGCCAGAGTAATGAGCAAGAAAAGGGACCTATAAATACTACAAGACTCTCGAAAGAGAGGGATCCAATTTTTTTAAATCCACAACCCTATAGTTTTCTACTTATCGACTAGCACGAGATCGCCATCGCCAATTGTTTCAGAAATCTCCTACCTAAACCTCACTAAACCCCCATTGTATCAAAACCTTGTGTTATCGCCGTTGTATCTTGTATTGAACGTGATTGATCAGTAAAACAGTATTATTTCTTCATCTCAATAATATTTACAGTGCTAATTGGAATTTGACCCCTCTAACATTTTCCTGCTAAAACTTTTTGGCGCCGTCCGTGGGAAGTATCCTCCCATCTACTTACAAAGAAGCCTGGTTCTACCCAGAAGGCCATAAGATGAGACACCGATCCTCTCAAGGGCAGCCCGATGGGACCACAATCTCTCGCTTCCACCTAGAGAGTCCAAAGGAGAGGACGGGAAGGGGATCAAGAAACCATAATCCGGCACCGATCCCTCCACCAAATGCAAGCTCCACGCCCCAGGACCCGGCTATCCAAGAAATCAATCGGGATATCCTGGAACAACAGGCTGCCGCCTATGTAGAGAGTATCCGCCTCCGGATGATTTCCCAGGGGATACCCTTTGAAGCACCGAAGACCGTAGGAGAGACCGGACCGGGTACCCGAGTACCAATCTTTGACAGGCTTGGACCACCACTTCCAGCTCCAAACTGCCCCGTAGGTTTCAAACCCTGACAGGTGAAATCAGGGGGATGATATCCCTCCTGGGAGGAACCGGCCAACAATCCAGAGGAAAGGGCTCCTCATCCCGATGCTGTTAGTGGTAGTACTGGACCCAGAAGGAATCCCCGAGGAAACTGCCCTCAAAAGGAGGAATGGAAGGAGGCAACCGTGGAATCAAAGACCTTAGACAACAAAGGCTCAGAGGCTCGATCCAGAAACGTTGGACCCAGACACCTCGAAGATCAGATGGCCAAGATGGCAAAGGAACTCAAGAAGTTGAGGAAGGGAAAGCATCGGGGAACATGGAAGAACCCCTTGGGAGAGATGAATGCACCCTTCTCAAGAAAGGTCAGGGAGGCAGAGCTACCCCCAAGTTCAAAATGCCATCTGAGAAGTATTCCAGATCAGAGGATCCCGTGAGCTACATGGAAAGTTTTGTACACCAGATGGAGATGGGATGTTCGGGATGTTCAGGATGTTCCCTTCAACCTTAACAGACTGTGACAAGACTTGGTTCAGAAAATTACCACCAGGTAGTGTAGATTCCTTTACACAGCTTACCAAAGATTTCTGTACTCAATTTCAGGGAATCAAGCCTCGTCCCAAAGACCCCGTCCTCCTCCAATACGTGATTCAGGAGCAGGGTGAGATGCTAAGGTCCTATGTGGAGAAATTCTACAAATAAGTGATCCAAATAGGAGTATTCGCCAAGAAGAAGACCTTGGCCAACTTCCTTTGCCTAACATCCACCTGAAACTTACCAGGAGGCCTATGATAGAGCATTGGAGCAAGTGAAGATAGACGATCAACTCCGGATCAAGGTCGAGCATAATGAAGCCCGATCAGCGAGGCGCCCAAAGAAAAAGGCTCCAAAGCCCGCGCTAACCAAAAAGTTCTAGAATCAACCTCCCAACCGGTCCACCTACCGGTCACCTCCCAGCCTGCGCTAGACGTATGGAATTGATTATCAAGAAACATTTGCTTCTATTGCAAAAATGAACTGACTGTTGGTCTTATGTTATACTGTAGGTCATATGTTGTACTTATGAATTTTTCCCCGGATCCGGTAAGCAAACTTGGAGTTGAGAGGAGAGAGATCAGGTGCGATCTGGCTTCATATTTGTTTTTTTATTTTTTTTATAATTCTTAAACTTAGCTTTTAATGTTTTTTATCAAATGACAAATTACCCTACCAAGGGTTAAAATTAACAGACTTGATGTAACGGTAGGGGAAGTCTTTGACAGTTTTTCAAAGAGTTGATTTTGAGTATCAAAATGGCAAACCTCAAGTAGGTTGGGTGTAATTTCAAATGACTATTCTTCCCAATCTGATAATGTCAAGAGGGCAATCCAATTATTGCAATTCCGAAAGTTTTGTCATCAATTAATGGAAACAAATATGTTCCCCACTTTCAAGTACACAGGAAAAAGTTCCAATGTTGAAAAGGATATTATTACATCTAAATAAACAAGGGATCTGGATATATGGGGAACTCACATGCTCTGGAGACACCAATCTTCTCAAATCACCCTCAGATGGTATGTTGAAAGTGCGCTTCATGTACCAAACCTGTTTTCCCTTACTATCCCTCTGTAGGTTGCATATGCATGTAAAGCAAAAAGTCAATAAAGCACCAAGTGGATATCCAAGCAAACATATATTATATGAGTGAAAAATATTATGAATACATTTAAAAGCAAGATTACCAGCAAAAATGCACATTCCTTCATTTTCTTCCGGATTATTGCTTCTGACAGGTTAGGAAAGTGTACAGCCAACTCATCTACACCACTGCAGGGAGGCAAGCCATGTTTTCCAGCAGCAGAAAACTCACAGTACACATACACCAACAGTCTATTTATGCTATAAGTCTGAATAGTCTTTGATCCAGGTGACATTACCTCAATGAGGGGCTCCTGCAGAAAATAATTAGAAAGAAATAATAAATTAGTTTTGAAATTAGAAAAGATTCATTATATATTTATATTGAACTCATAAATTTGCATATCAAATTGGTAATACTACTCATGAAATGAAAAGAAGGTAAAAGATAATGCTTTAGTAAAATTAAGTTGGTCATTTATTTTTAACTGATACAAAAAACTCCCTTAACAATCAGATTGTCAAACTGAATGTCTACAAGACATACAACATTGTTTCAGCTTTAAACAATCAAATAAGAACAAAATCAGGTAGTAGTTGAACAGCATATCAGAGCAAGTAAATTCCAACATAAACATAAACATGATATGAGATATATAAGTCTTGCTATATAACCGATCACCAAGGTTTCTTGGGGTGCCCCACTGCATATAAATTGATTACATCATGTGTAAAAAGCGAATCAGTCAAATTGAAAGTATAGCGGCTCTGTCCAAGATAGAACATTTGGAGAAATAACCGGCAGATAAAGATGACAAAAGAAAATGCAAAAAAAGAAGAAAAAGACAATGACTTAAAAAATAAAAACACCGGATTCCAATTGACAACTTTACCTAAATTAGTCATACAGTTCATAAAATTGCCCCCGATAATATATGATAATAAAATAAAGTCAATCTCAAGTCTTTGTTTCACTCCCCTGCTTAACACTACCAGCCTATTATCTTTGCTGATCTGCAGTTGCATATTATAGTTAATATATCTCCAACATGGTGCCTAATCTTCAAATAATTTGTTCATATAAAGTCAACATTAACCTAATTGATAGAACATGTACCCTTTATTGTCGTAAATTACATGCATTGTGATGAAACCCTCAATATCAATAAAATTAGATAGGCCATATCGATGCAGGGATGCATTAGAAGAATAAGCTATAACAAACCTGCTGTCCAACAACAGCCATTTGTCAATGCGTCTTATAGAAATCTTTCCCTTTGCAGATCGGATCAATAAAAAATCAGTTGATGCCACCGTATGCGGAAATACAGGTGCCCTATACATGTTTGTTTCAAGAGATGACTGAATGCAACCAGCTTTTATGTCTCCAAGGAAAGGGGACTTATCACCAGGTTCTAGTATCAGAAAATTCCCCAAGCAGCTGTTTCCATTGCACGATACGGCGCTGGTTTGATCACTTGAGGATGATTTTTGATAATAAGTGCACAGGTTAGCACCCATTCCAGCATTGCTCAGCAGTAGAGGTCTTTCCTCTCAATACCTGCAAATAGATACAATAATTGGGTATTCTGTGAAACTCTATCCCTATACAAAAAAACTTTTATTACATTCAGAAATGAATGAAAAACTACATTGGTTGGAAATGTAATACATTGTTATTCAAGAGGAAGTCTTCCAATATTTCTCTTCTAACTTTTTCTAAGGGTTAATAACTCAATTCAAACATGACCAAAAAAATAACTTCCATTAATGAGAAGCAACCAATCATCATGTCATAAAAATTAATGAGTTCTTTAAATTTCTAACACTTACATGGGCTGACTTTGTGGACTTGTCACCAACTTATTAAGTTGAGTTTTAATAACACCAAAAGTGTGTTTGTTCCAAAAATACCCCTCAGACACAAGACACGTCATTTTTTTATTTTTTTTTGGAAATGACAGAGAACTATAGAAGGAAGTTAGAGAAAAAGTGGATCTTAAAACTAAAACAAGAAGAAAAGAGATAAAATAGATTTTGAAACCAAAATAAAAAGAAAAAAATTTATAAAGATTTGAAGAAGAAAAACGGAAAAAAAAAACATATTTGAAACGAAAGGGGAAACAAAAGAGAGAGAATAACTCTCAACTTCAAGACTTTGTGACTTATTAAGTCTCAAAGTTTTGATTGGCCAGGACTTCGAGACTTGATCTCGGCTAGGCTGAGACTTAATTAAGTCAGCAAAGCCGAGATTTATGTAGTCCAGACTTATGTTCTTGACTTTGTAGTTCAAATTTATGTCTTCTTTTTTTTTTTTTTTTTCCAAATCTGATTTTTCAACCAAACCAATAAGTACCGATTCAATATTTAATTTCATTCTAACAAATTTCTATGTTTTTAAACCACAAAAATTTAAACAATCCTAAAAAACACAAACCCGAAATTAAACAAAATACAACTTTAAAGAGATATTCATAGAGTGTCACTAAAACAACAAAGCAAATCACATATTCGAACACCAAAGAAGTTTTTTTTCTGAGAAAAATGGCATTTGTAGAAAGATTAAAGAATCAAGATAGGGTGATAAGAAAAATGGCGAGAGAGAGAGGAAAGAGGAAAAGGTGAGAAAGAAGATGGGGAAGTTGGGTTTTTTAAATTAGGCAAGGGCATTTTGGTCAGTTTCATTACTTTAGTGCTAAACTCAACTTATTATGTTACAAAATTAATTATCACATGACTTACTGTCTATTTTCCTTTATGGGATCCTATGTTTTGCAATGGAAGCAATGATTGTACATAACAACTCTTAGGGCGACACATCAACATATTAGCCATGTACTAAAACCAATTGTACATGTGAATCATAATAGAATTAACAAACTCAAGCCACCAACATATTTCCTTCTCTTCAGATCAGCTTTACTATCTTGATGTATAACTGAAACTAGCTACAATTTATAAAAACAGAGCATAAGACGTGCAAAAGGAAGCTTCCCTACATCTCAAGAAAAAGGATGTGCATCATCAATTCAACTTTGAGCAGGAAGATCGAAGGTCTATGTGCATATGCAAATTAGAGCCCATATCCTGAGCATCTATGAATAACCAATTATCTTCGCCATTTACTTTACTCTTCTCTCAACCCTGCTCCGTTGATTAAGAAAAAAAGGGAAAAGTTCTCATCATCATTTTACTTGAGAAACCCAGACACGAGAAAGAAGAACATAGCGGCTCAAGTAATGTGGACACAACCTGTTCATATTAAATGATTTTAACAAACATATGTTACCTATAAATATGTTTGTATTCATGTATGTATTAAAAAATAAATACCCTATTTTAACAGACATATGTTACCTATAAATATGTTTATATTCATGTATGTATTAAAAAATATATACCCTACTGAATTGCATAACAAGTAGATAACCATCCACAATCAAATACCCATGTACACAAAAATGTGATGCATTCTTGATAAAATTTCATCAGTATTGTGAATCAGCTCTTTCATACAGTGAGCCACAAATGTATATCAAATTCTTCAGCGTGAGATCAATAAATAATTGAGCATCATATAAATAAAAGATGTGGGTGTTTCACCAGTTTATAGATAGGCGGAATTTCTTGGTACATCAAACAAGAACAATTATATAAACTTGAAATAAGTTGTGGTTGAATAACAGGTAAAAACAGTTTGAACAACTATAGCATTGTGAAAAGACATCATTCATGAGCTCACGTTATGCAACTCTCAAAAATCAACTATCTCTAAGCATTGTTATCAAGGAACTCTATTTTTTTTTTCACGGAAATTCCCTAAACCTTTTTTTTTACACAATGCAATTTAAGAAAGGAATTACTTACAAAACCCTACAATCTTAGTAGTTGGGAAACTTGTGGGACATACTTAGCCAAGTAGGTGGCTGCAAGGAGAGTCCAAACCTTTGACCTTTTTGTTGGAAACCAAAGGTCATACAAACTACCCACCCTTGGAGTCCACCTTATCAAGGAACTTCACTTTTAAGTTTTTGACTGCCGTCTCAACTTTAGATTAAGATAAAAATAAGTTAGGGTAATTTTTTGTGCTTTTACATTTCTTTTGTAAAGCACACACTTCAATTTAATTTAAAGAATGCCTTGCTATTTTCTTATGCTATTCTGTCTATTTGTTATGGGTTCAAATTTCCATCCTCATCAGCTATTTCCAGATTTATATCCAACACTATGGTGAAAGCACTTCACATGTCCAGTATAACACTCTAATTTAACTAGGGTTTCATCAGCTATTTCTAGATCTATTATGCTTTTTGCTCTGCCAAGTTACAAGATTAGTGTGCTACTACATTTTCGTCATATCCTTAGAATTCCCACCGGTTGGAATTGTGTAAAACTTTCAGGACCAGACCTGACTAGAGAAAGACCCAATACATACATATATGTATATACACACATATACATATACACAACATACATACTAACTATTGCACGAAGGTAAGATAACAAAATCAAATATTTTCTGCATTTACATCATAAGAAAGCTCAAAAATAATAAACAATATACTGAAAATAATGCAAGATTTCTAGAACAGTAATACATAGCATTGTCCCAAGAGATGCCATCAAATACATATAAACTATGGTGTAATGACTACTGATCATTGGGAAAAGATTAAGATCCATAGAGCCTCATGAGTCATGAAAAAAAAATGAAAAAAAAAAAAAAGTGGTTCAGTGGCATTATGCAAGTGAAAACAATTTGTGCAGTTAGAATCAGTTCTATACATGTCTTCTATCCATATAGGTATATGATAATGATAGAACATATAACGCAATAATGTAGATAAGAAATGGAGAAAGACAGACATACCAAACAAAAAAGAACGTCACTTACTCCATCAGAAATATGTGGCCATCCTTCACAGAAAGATCAGACTTCTTAAAAGCTGCAGGAGGGCGCAAAGACTTATTTTCACCAGGAAGCTTTTGTGCCCTTGGCAACAAATGTATTTTTGTACGAACAAGATGAAACAAGGAATTCGGCTGAACATTTTGATTGGCAAGAGACTTATGGTCTTCAAGCTCCTATCCCAAATAAAATAATTTCACAGTTTCTGCTGGCTTGAAATCTATAAGAGCGATAGTGTCAGTTAAGCCCTCCCCTTCTTAACAAATTTCAAAATCTTTAACTCCATTCAGTAAAATCACCAATTGTTTTTTTTTTTTTTTTTTTGAAAGGCCAAATCACCAATTGTTTAGGACATGAATCATAACCTATTAATGATTACACACATAGAATGGCAAATGTGTGGAAAAGAAAATGATAACCTATCTTCTTTGAAGCTTTTGTTTTTACAGAAGAGACAGTTTCCTCAGCATCCACATGCAGTTTACTTCCTTTTCCGCCCAAGTTCTTTACTATAATTTTCATGGGCCTTTGGGTAGGCAGCTTCCCTTGTTGTTTGACGGCCACCTCATTGTCATGGGGATACCATTAAGCTTTTGGCCGGTGAAAATAAGTTATATCTTTACTGCAATACAGTAGGTTAAAGTAAACAGATTAATTGTAACTGTCGAGTACTGAGTACATAATAAAAAAAACATGCAAATTAACAACATTTTTTGCAAAAAACTAGGAACGCCCCAACTCATACTTATAAACAAAGAATTCCACAAGATTTCAAAAGCATAAGGCATTAAAATAATTGCAACACCAATATATAACTATTCATACTATTGGCTGAGAAACAACAGAAGCTGCAAAGCCAGGGCCATTATTCAGGTGCATTGCAAGTGAAAACCAGAGTTGAGACTCTATACCACATGGCTTCCTAAGTTAACCATGCTGTAGGTGGACGAATCCTAACACAAGCTCCCCTCATAATTTTGCTCATCATCCCCATAATAATCTACTCACTACGGTAGCTTTTAAGCTAAAAGATAGAAAGCCTTATTAGAGTAGGTTTTCATTCACTTTAGAAGATAATTCTAAAGTGAGCTAAGGATCAGTTCTTTAAAGCTGAATTTTATAGCTATTGTTGTCTAAATTAGCAAATATGGAAAAGAGAATAATAGATCAACTATACTTATGATACTAACCTTTTACAAACAAAATCATGCAATCAGGTTTTCATGCAAACAGAGAATTCCAGGTGGATGCAAGGGAGTACAGAGAGTAGTATAAGTGAATGTCTACAAAAGATTGTCATAAGGTAATGAAAAACATGTAGCCTTCCAAACGTATAAAATAGAGATGGTATTTGACGATTAAGGGAGAAAAGTCTAATTACAGTCATGGAAAATAGAAAAGAACTTTCATTTTGGTTAGCTGTGGATGACAAATTTGTTGTCACTGACCACATGAAAAGCAGGGCCTGGTTTTTTGCTTAATAGTGAATGAAAATTTAATATCCAAGATAAAATGGGATGCATTCTTCTTCAAAGACGCTAAAAAGAAGTATGATGTTTCTCATAACAGACTCCAAGAACCACACCCCACCCCACTCCCCCAAAAAAAATAATTCATATAGAAGAAGAAAAAATGACCGACTAGAGCATTTAGAATCATATTAACCTAACTCCTATATTCATTTGTGTACAATAATTAGGTCAAAGTCCATTCAACATAATTATTAGACGATGTTATTTTACCAATAAAAGGGAAAATAAATTACGCTCGAAGGAAGTTACAAAAAGACACTAAACGATATGAAAAAATCAATTTATGTGCCTATCGAGCGAAATAATTTTTTATTTTTTTTCAAACCACATTCCAAATTAAAAGAAAATGAAATACAACCAAAGTTCCAAACATTAAACTAACTTTTAAAATTCAAATAACTTTTAATTGGTTTTATTTTTTTGTAAGAAAAGTATAATTCAATTTGGGCCATGCAGGACCAACCACATCTGAAATAGAAATAACAAGATTAAAAAATATATATATTATACTTCTTTCGCTGATTAAACTCAAAATTTACAGGGGAATAAACCAGTTATATAGATAGCAGACATCTCCCTTCATTACTGTAAGTAACCACTAGACCTAAAAGTTGATAGGAAAGGGCCTAACTATAGTATTTAAGCACTCTAACACACCCCCACACATGCAAGACCAACGGGCTTGCCACTTGGCTTCAGCCCAAACAAAAACAAAAACATAAAAAACATAAAAAAAAAATCAAATATAATCACATGGGGGATTTGAAACTAGGACTCCTGGGACGACTAGGCTCTAATACCATGTAAGTAACCATCAAATCTAAAAGCTAAAGCTAATAGGAAAGGGCCCAACAATAGTATGTAAGCACTATAACAATTACTAACCTAGTTATAGAGAACAAAGAATTGTAAACCATTTAATAAGATAAGAGACCTGCAAAAGATATAGCATTCATCCTTGCTCAACTTTAGTTTCATTGTCTGCAGTTTCAGTGCAGGTGCAGAATGATGAACTCTAATACCATGAGCTGTGCGTTTGTTAGCATTTGATTGCAGTTGCTGGGAAATTTTCCCATTCATATAAAATTTGTCATTGGCAATATTAAATTGCCAGTCAGATTAATGCTGACGACCAGGTAGCTCAAAAGAATCTGCCCTGTCTGGCTTTACAGATCGAATTACAATCATGGCTCCTGCATGAAGCAGAAGATGTTTGCTATCCTTGTTATCCAGAATTTCAAACAGCATCTGCTCATCTTGAAGATCAAGAATTAGCTTAGGCTTTCCAAAAGCTTCCTGTGGTTCCCCCTGTGGTTCCCATATAATATTGTCTAACCATGATCCTTCCATCATGTCTCTATTTTGCAATGTAAGTATGCTAAATTGCTTTACAGCATCACTTTGACAAAGCTCTGCTGCAACATTGTCCCTTCTAACATCTTCAATATTAAGACTATCCTTATCCAATCGAGATTCTAACCTCAAAAGCTGTGGGTGACACCTACTTTCTGTGGATACATGATCTATGTGCTCTGAAGAATTTCTTGATCCTAAAGGATCCAACAAAACAGGAGTATTTTGCATAACATTATGATGATTCTTCTCATCTGGGTTCATAGACAGCACATTATGTTGCCCAGACTTGAGTTCTGTTTCCCCAATAAAATCAGTATCCATTTCAGGTTCAACGATTTCACAACTCTCCACAGAACTGTCCCTCACGTCAGAAGAATTGTCCCAGAGGATCTTTTCTTCCCAGTCATTTTGATCAAGAGGGAAGAATTTTGGACTCAAGATTGATTGCCATCCCACATAAAGATTTACCATTAAATCTTCTTTCATGGGTTCTGCACTAAGACAAGAGTCCTTTCTTAGCTCATCAGAGATAGGGAGAGCATCTTCAACAACACCAAATTTTGCAAATTCTGAACTATCATCACTAAGAAAGGAGATATCCTGTTGAACTTCATGTGCCTGTATAGAAGAAAAACGTTTAACAGAGCCCTTCAGATATGCCTCTTCATCCTCTTCAACAAGATTGGAAAAGTCCATAATGTTGTATTTATCTGAAAAGATCAATGGCAAGAGGGGGAATCAGATAATTAATGTAGGAAATAGGTGAAGAAAAACTATGAATATCAGTTGACAGAAAATAGCAACACCAATTCAACAAACTATTGAAGCTGGAAGACAATATGCCAGATTATAAGACCACATACCTCTATGAGTGTAATACCTTTGGTCTCCTTTTCCCCGTTTCTTCAAAGGTTCTTGAATACAAAATATTTCAGAAAACCGTAAGATCACTAACCCATCTTCTACAAACAAAACTGGCAGTGGAACGGAAACTTGGTCATCTATTGGCTCTTTCAGTATATCAACAACCTCCTGCAGCAACAAATGCAAATTTCAAATGAGTTCCCTCCAATTCATCCAGCCAACCATCTTAAAGAACAGGAGTAAAAATCAATAGCTAAGCAACAGAAAAAATCTGTTGTGCACTGAACATTTGACCCCAACAATCAGAAGAAGCAATTTACCAGCTCACACTTAAGCTATAAACAATAAAATCACTCCCGACCTACTTCATTTTATTCAGTAAAATGGAGCATTTTCTTTTGATACAAAGTAACAAAATATGCAAAAATGAATACACAAGTATTTACACTCTTGACAATAGACAAACTGACATCCATATCATGGTAAGAAAAGAGGTTCTATGGAGAACTATCCCCACCAGTCAGATGGCATATTTACGCAGAAGAAACAACCTGGCAGACAATGTGAACTTTATCATTAGTTTTGCCAATTTTAGCATCTTCTCTGACCCATTACCATCAAAAACTTGTCCTCGTATCATGAGAATATCTCTCATACCTATAGTTGCATATAAACATGGCAGAGACATTTCTAATGATCAATACTTAATTTGCTGGTATATATGGATTTCTGCTTTCAAAAAATATCAAGATAAATTTGCAGTAGCATCATGTGCTAAATAAATAGAAAGTCGTTTTCTTTGGATTCATAAACAGAGGATACTGTTAAGAGGCCTTCAAGGACCAAAGGAGAACAAAAGTGCATCAGTAAATGTAACAATAATGGTAGTTAAGGTCGTCACACTGCAGAGAGCGGCAGTGACAATGCTAGTAGATAACAGCAGAATGAAGGATGGCAATTATAGTGGTGGCAGTGCAGAATAAGTCAGAGGCAATTGTGATGGGTGAGCCATTCACCACAATAGGTGGTTGTGGCAGAAAAGGCAAAGAAGGTAATGATAACAATGGCAAAAATATAATGGTGGCACCAATAGTTATCATTATTTTTATTTTATTTTAAAGCTGGCAGCAATTGTTATTTTGTCATTTATGATCATATATTCATATCAATGCTGCTGATTGGTATTGGAAGCAGCAGTACCAATGGTGCAGCAGTATTGTAGCTGTACTATTACTGATTTATTTCAGATGTACCAGCAGTGAAAGTAATTAAAATACATAAGTAATTGATCAATTACTAATGAGACTTATAGTGGTCCTACAAATATCAAGATTGAGGTGACAGCAAAGACATGATCTTGGAAAGTGGCAACTAATTAGGCATTGCTGATAAGAGTTAGCAATTCTTGATGGTGGTTCATGTTCAATCTATTTCGAAATAGGGGCATTTGAGCATAATCGTAGATTTATGTCAGTTTACAGTACCATTTAATAATCATGTAATTAAATACATAACACAATACAACTTGCATAACCCATTTATTAAAGAAGTCATGTACGTCAAAACAATTAATTGACATAAAACCTATCCAATCACTCAACAGTGGACTCCATTGGGGCTGGGAGGGCCATGGCCCCCCTAGAGCCAAAGAAAATAAAAATAAAAAAACAGAATATATATTTAATTATTTATATGCCATGTCAAATACGATCAGTTTAAATAATTATGTTGAAGATGACACCACCTGCATATTGAATAGATAATACAAATCGCCAACTGACCTCATTAATATCTTCTCCCTCAACTGCCATATCTTCTTCAGTATCCAAAGAGCCAACTTGTTGCTCATCCTCAAAGATTTTTCTCCTTGCAGAACTGCCAAACCACACTCACCCTTCTCACCTGAATGAGTGAGTGACACAAGTCATTCAAACAACAAAAAGGGAAGTTAACTAAATACTCAAGAACCAAGGAGAACATAGTATACACAAATAGACTAGTCCAGAGCCTTGCCAATTGGTCCCTGCATACTCACATCTCATTTGACTTAAATTAAATTTCAACAAAGAAAAAGCAAGAAGTGTAATTGATGAAGACTTGTTAACATCCTTCTTTTTTCTTTTTACTAAGAAACAGAATTGTATTAATGAGGGACAAAATACAAGGAAGAATTGATTCGTAAATCCATCAAACCAGAGTGAGAATTAACAGGAAAAAAAAAAAAAAAAGGCAAAAAGGGCCCCATTAGAATCTCAAACACGCACACCCCCATCTAGTGAGGTTTGACCAAAATCAGAAAACAACCCTGCGATTTTGGAATCAGTAAAAAATCCTACCAGGGTTTTTGGTGAACAGCCCTGGGTTCTTTATTATCTACTTCCAAAAACAAAGTATTGATTTTGATTTTAGTCACCCTCTGGGGGTGTTTTGGAATTCTCCCATATATATCAGTGCATAACATGGCCAATGATCGATAATAGCAGCTTCCTTGTTCAAAATAAATAAGAAAGAAATATCACTTAATAACAGACATGTTAAACATTAATAGTCTATAAATGTTATCAATGTTATTACACTCGTTTATACCCATTTAAAATCCAACACATAGCTTAATGAACAGGATATGAAATGTGGATGAAGCATTGCTTAAATAAGTTCACGGAAATTGTAGTAGAGTATGTAAATGAACCCTTGAAATTAAATATTTCAAGACATCACCAATATACAATAACCTAAATTACCAAGGAATCTTTAACCATAAAAAGAAATTAAACAACAAAAATGTTCTTTTAAGACCTTGGTTTCTGATGCAGCAAACACCTGATAATTACTTAACACATTAATACATGTAATTCTCGAATCACCAATCTTTCCTTAAGCTTAGAAGAACATAAAACCAAACTTTTTTACAAGATATTCAGAGAGAAAAAATTTAAAAACAAACCACTAAAAAGCACTAAAGGACAGTCAACTACAGAAGTTTTAGGCAGAAAAAATTGTGTTAAAACGAAATCTTCCGCAACCCATTCCCCACTTCCTCTAAAAGTTCTAAAAATAGACAAATACAAAAAGGAAAAAATGGACAGAGAAGCATGAATGTAAGATTATAAGAATACTATCTATTAAATAAATAGAGGAAGTAGTGACTTTAAAATAAGACTGATAAGGATATTGTTGAACTTCATTTTCTTTCCTTTAGCTCCGGAGAACATAAACTCCAAACTTATGTATGAGGTATTCACAAAGAAAAGATCTAAAATCAACCACTAAAAAGCAATGAAGGGCGGCCAACTAAAAAAAGGCAGAAATAATTATGTAAATATGAACATCTTCCGCAACCTCCCCCCTTTTCTCTAAAAGATTTCAATATATATATATATGAGAGAGAGAGAGAGAGAGAGAGAGAGAGAGATTAATGTAAGATTTATAGAGTAGGCATTATTAAACATCAAACAGAGGAAGCAAATCAAAATTAAACCTGATAAAGATACTGTTGAAACTTCAATTTCTTTATCCACCACTTCATGTTCCTTTTCAAATTCCTCATGCTCATCATAATCTTCATCGTCAAATAGAGAAGTTGTAGGTTTCAGAGTAGTCAATGAAACTCCAGCAGAAAAAAAATCCTTTTTTGGTAACAAATAGTCCTCCTCACTTGCAGCTTGAGTCTCTGGCCCCTCATACTGCTCATCAATATCTTCGTAATCAACAGCATCTTCAGCCTTCTCACCATAATCTAGAACGAAAACCAAAAATTTAACAAGTATCAGAAAATTTGGGCAGAGATAAGCAACAAAATAAAGCAATGATTTAGTCCATCACTTGATTTTAGTAAAGCTAAGAAAATACCAGCACCTCTCCAACCCAAGCTGGAAACTAAATTAAAGATGTTGATGAGACAGATTGTCGAGACCGTTAGAAAATCTAAAAGAATTGTGGTATAGCGGTCCAGACCGCAGATTGATGGTAGCAGTTTGAATGACGAGAGACACAATTTGGGTTCCTGAATTATAAGGAAATTGAAACTGTTTTGGAAAAGAACTTTAGACTATTTTTATTTATTTTTATTTTAGTTATATTGTTTTATTTATGTTTTAGACTATTTTTCTATTTTAGACTAGTCATGTCATAGTTAGGATAGAAGATTAATTCTATTATAAATAGAACTATTATTTTTAGGTTTGGTATCTTTTGAATGTTTCATCAATAAAATTGACCAAGTTAGGGTTCCTCTTGTTTCTTTTGAATTCGGCTTTTCTCAGTTAATTGCTTAGAATAGTTTGGGCTAGGGTTAGGTAAATTCTGTTATCTGATTCTACAGAATCAATCGCTTAATTCTGTGAGTGGTTTGATTCAAATCTATCTAACTTTGGGTACAAGTTAGGGCTTGTTGTTGGATCCTAATCAAAGTCCTCAACAATTTGGTGCTTTCATTGAGAGAATTCGACGGCATAAAGATCAAAAAAAATAATAATAAATAAATAAATAAAAACGGTTTCTATTATTCAAGGCCATAGGATCTAGGGAGGATTCTATTATTCAAGGGAGTGGATCGAAGACTAACAAGCAGCGGTTTGAAGCCTTGGAGGAGAATCAAGATCGGATTTTCAAGTCCCTATCGGAATTGACGACATCCATAGCGCATCTGACTAGGTCAAACAATGATGCAATCGAGAGACTTGAACGATAGTTGGCTGACAACAAGGGAAAGGAAACGATAGACAGACGGACTCAAGGGAACGGACGGAGATCACGTAGTTCATGGCGTGAGGCAGAATTCTCGTCAGGTGAGGTAGACGAGCCCAAACTGACCGGAAATCATGAAGGGTTTAAACGAGGAGGACGTGTGGAATGTGGGCTATTAATGGTGGAGCGTTGGTTGCATAACGAGGTTTTTGAGGGAGAGATTGATGATGAATCTGATGAAGATGCGAGATTTGATAAGAGACCTCGCGGCCGAAGGCCAATTTATGGGCAACGAAGGGAACCGTGGAGAGGTGCCGCAGAATATGAAGGTGATAGGCGGAGAGAAAGGCACCATAGTCGGGGCCCTAGAAAGCCGAAGGTCGATTTTCCGCATTTTAATGGTGGAGATCCACATGAGTGGTTGGACAAGGTGGAGCACTACTTTTAGGTTTACGAAGTGGCAAGGGCCAATCGGGTTTCTACTGCATGCATCTACCTTGATGGAAAGGCTAATAGTTGGTAGAGATGGATCAAAACTCAATATGAGCAAGATGGTAGACAAATGGGGTGGACGGCTTTCGAGCGAGAATTTTTGACTCAATGGGGACCATCACCGGTTGTCAATCATCATGGTCAGTTGGCCAAGCTCAAACGGGAAGGAAGGGTTTCGGTATATATTGAGGAGTTTCGCCGATTACAGATTCTGGTCAGGGGATGGTCAGAGGAGTCATTATTGGGGACATTTAATGAAGGGTTGAAGCCGTGGTTAGCGAGGGAGATGAAACTGAAGCGACCTCAAAGATTGACCGAAGCAATGAGGATGGTAGAGATTTTAGAGGATAGTTACTACAGTGACAAGAAGTCGTTTAACGAGAGTTTTGGGAGTAAAAATTTTAAACCAGAGTCAAACAAAGATTCTTGGAGGGGAAAATGAGCTATTGAGGACAGTTCCAAGAAGGAAAGCAAAGACGTAAAAAAACTGACAAAGAAAGATGTTCAAGAGAGAATCAAAAAGGGCATGTGCTTCAAATGCGGAGAGAAATGGAACAAAGACCATCGGTGCCGAACTGGGAAGGTATTTATGATCATTGACTCAAGTGATTCAGATAATGATGTTATCAATAATGAGGAAGCCACTAGTGATGAGGGAGAGTTGAGGGTGGCTGAATTGGGAGAAAATAATTGTGAAGCCGAGTTGTCTTTAAATGCCATGACTGGGGTTTCGAAACTATCCACTATGAGGCTCATGGCATGGGTTGGTAAGTTCGAGGTTTCGATGCTGGTAGATTCTAGTTCCTCTCACAATTTCATCAACGCGAATATCGTAAGGAAGATTGGACTGCGAGGGGCTGCCATAGAACCGTTTGATGTAAAGGTGGCTAATGGGGAAAAACTTAAGTGTGAGGAAGTGGTTCATGAGGTGAAGATGAATGTGCAAGGAGTTAGGATTACTGCTGATTTGCATGTGTTATCGCTAATGGGAGTAGATGTGGTGTTAGGCAATGCTTGGTTGAAGAGTATCGATAAGGTGGTTACAGATTTTGATGCCATGACAATGGAATTCAAATTGGGCGGAAGAAAAAGAACATGGGCTGCTTTGCCTCTTTAAGAAATTAAACAATGTGAAGCTCAGATGATAGAGAGGCTTTGCAAAGGGGGTGCCCAATGCTTTGCAGTAGTAAATGATGGAGACCGACAGGAGGGGAAAAGCGAGAAAAAGAATACAAATGAGCTGCAAAACGAATTACAACAGCTGCCCGAGAAGATACGTAAGGTAGTGGCAAATCATCAACAAGTTCTGGAGGTGCCAACTAGCTTACTACCCCCCCATCATTGTGATCACCGCATTACTTTGAAAGATGAGGCGAAACTGGTCAATGTGCCTCCATATAGGTATGCTCATTTCCAGAAAGATGAGATTGAGAGACAAGTAGAGGAGATGTTGAAGAATGGATTGATCAGGCAGAGTCAAAGTCTGTTTTCGTCTCCGGTGTTATTGGTAAGGAAAAAAGATGGGACTTAGAGATTTTGTACCGACTATCGGGCTTTAAATGAGGCAACTGTGAAGGACCGATTTCCAATCCCGACAGTTGATGAAATGTTAGATGAGTTACACGGGGCGTGTGTGTTCACCAAACTAGATTTACGAACTGGGTTCCACTAAATTCGGATGAAGGAGGAGGATGTGCACAAACAGCCTTTCGGACTCATTCGGGGTTATATGAGTATCGGGTGATGCCATTTGGGCTTTACAACGCACCTTCTACATTCCAGGCAGCTATGAATTCTATTTTCAAACCTTACCTGAGGAAGTTTGTGCTAGTATTCTTTGACGATATATTGGTTTATTCAAAATCAATGGAGGAGCATCTAGAGCAATTGGAGTTGATATTGGGGATACTAGAGCAGCATCATTTTTTTATTAAAATGTCAAAATGTGATTTTGTGCAGGAGGAACTGCAATATCTTGGGCACATAATTTCAGGTGCGGGGGTGAAGGTTGACCCAAGAAAGATTGAGGTTATGGTGGACTGGCCGTTGCCAAAAGATGTGTCGACTCTGAAAGGGTTTCTAGGGTTAACAGGTTACTACCGGAAGTTTGTGAAGAATTATAGGCTAATTGCAAAACCCTTGATTGCTATGTTAAAGAAAGACAGTTTTGAGTGGACGGAAGAAGCAAAGAAAGCTTTCGAAGATTTGAAGAGGGCCATGACACAAACCCCTGTGTTGGCTTTACCCGATTTTGAAAAGTCATTCGAGGTCTATACCGATGCGAGTGGAGAAGGGATCGGGGCAGTCTTGGTACAAGAGAAGAGGCCTTTACCTTTTGTTTCTAAGGCTTTAGGGCCAATGAAGAAGGCTTGGAGTACTTATGCTAGGGGGATGTTAGCAATAGTGCACGCGGTAAAGGTGTGGAGAACTTATTTATTGGGCAAGAAATTCACCATTATCACTGATCAACAAGCTTTGAGGCACTTGTTAGAGTAGAAAATTGTGACCCCGGAGCAGCAGAAGTTTTTAGTTAAGCTTCTTGGGTTTGAGTACGATATTGTCTACCAACCTGGTAGGGAAAACAAAGTAGCTGATGCCTTATCCAGAAAAGAGGGTAGTTCAATATTGTGGTCTGTATATGCGGATGATGAGGCAGGATTATTGGCACTTAGTGGGGCTGAATGGCGTGTTTGGGATCGAATTAAGGAGGCCATGCAATTTGATGCTTGAACATTGGATATTTGTAAGAAGTTGGAGGACCACAAGGGTGGTGTAGAGAGATTTCGCTATAAAAATGGGCTATTGTACTACAAAAACTATGTATATGTACCGAGGGTACCGGGGTTGAGAGAGGAGATTTTAGCTCATTTCCACAATAGCAAAGAAGGAGGTCATTCGGGGGTGGTTGCGCACTTATGTAAGGATCAAACACTTTTTCTATTGGGAGGGCCTTAAAAATGAAGTGAAGAAATTGGTAGCCGAGTGCGATATTTGTCAGAAGGTGAAGTATGACCAGAGGCGCCCTATGGGGTTGTTGCAACCATTATCGATACCAGAGAAAATTTAGGAGGACTTGACCATGGACTTTGTAGAGGGGCTGCCTAGTAGCGGTGGTTACGAGTCAATTCTGGTCGTGGTGGATAGGTTGAGCAAGGGTGCCCATTTTATTCCGCTCAGACATCCTTTCACCGCTAGTAGTGTGGCTAAGGCGTTTGTGGATAATGTGGTGAAATTGCATGGGATTACGAGGAGTATCGTGACTGATAGAGGGAAATTATTTATGAGTTCTTTTTGGCAGGAATTATTTACTTTGCAGGGCAGCAAGTTGAAGGCAAGTTTCTCATATCATCCGCAGACTGATGGACAGACAAAGGTGGTGAATCGAACTCTTGAGCAGTACCTAAGGTGCTATTGTCATGAGGAGCAAAAGAGATGGAAAGAGTACATTTCATGGGCTGAGTACTGGTACAACACATCACATCATGCTTCAATTAACATGAGTCCATTTGAAGTAATGTATGGGCGACCGCCACCAATGCTAAGCACTTATGAGAAAGGAACGGCTCGAAACGAAGAAGTCGAGAGAGAGTTGATGGCTAGAGATGAGGTTGTAGCTAAGGTAAAGAAGGAGCTTGAGAAGGCTCAGGGGAGAATGAAGAAGTATTATGACCAAGGTAGAAGAGACGTATCTTTTGAACCCGGAGATTTCGTGTATCTCAAACTCCAACCGTACCGGCAGAAATCTCTAAAGAAAAAGTTCAATGTGAAATTGTCGCAACGGTATTATGGGCCTTTTAAGGTGTTAGAGCGGATAGGTGAGGTGGCTTATAAGTTGGAGTTGCCGTCTACTTCTAGATTATATCCAGTGTTCCATGTTACCGTGTTGAAAAAGAGAGTGGGAAACCTGAGTCTCATTTCAAGTGATTTACCGGCGTTTGATACAGAGGGTAACTTGTTGATACGACCTATAATAGCTCTCCGATATCGCAATTGGAAGAAGGGACGTGGTATGACAAAGGTGTGGCAGGTTTTGGTTCAATGGCAAGGGGTCCCTACAGAAGAGGCTACTTGGGAAGACTATGACGAGATGGTAGAACGTTTTCCAGATTTTTTCCTTGAGGACAAGGGCATTCTTGAAGAGCGGGGGAATGTTGAGACCGTTAGAAAATCTAAAAGAATTGTAGAACAGCGGTCCAGACCGCAGATTGATGGTTGCAGTTTGAATGACGAGAGGCACAATTTGGGTTCCTGAATTATAAGGAAATTAAAACTGTTTTGGAAAAGGACTTTAGACTATTTTTATTTATTTTTATTTTAGTTATATTGTTTTATTTATGTTTTAGACTATTTTCCTATTTTAGACTAGTCTTGTCATAGTTAGGATAGAAGATTAATTCTATTATAAATAGAACTATTATTTTTAGGGTTGGTATCTTTTGAATGTTTCATCAATAAAATTGACCCAGTTAGGGTTCCTCTTGTTTCTTTTGAATTCGGTTTTTCTCAGTTAATTGCTTAGAATAGCTTGGGCTAGGGTTAGGTAAATTCTGTTATCTGATTCTACAGAATCAATCGCTTAATTCTGTGAGTGGTTTGATTCAAATCTATCTAACTTTGGGTACAAGTTAGGGCTTGTTGTTGGATCCTAATCAAGGTCCTCAACACAGATAAACAAATAACCACAACAAGGTTTCAAATCAGCAACTGGGCATGCAATAAACACTAATTAGGGCAAGTTCTCCAACTGTGCAAATTTAATACATCATCTTTAATTTACTAGTTGTTAGACAAGCAACACTCTGAGAGCAGAATTACACAAGCCTTAGTCACATAAGTCATTAACAAGAGCAGCAAACTAGCTTGGAGTAGGATTCAGTTATTGCAAATCAATTTGACTTCAATGATAATGATAATTGTCCCTCAATCACAATCACAAATCATGACCCTTAGTCCATCAACTCTTTGGTAAAGAATAGGATTTCTGATTAATGATAATTGGAAAAATGAAAGTAAGGCTCTGTTAAAGCAGAAAACAAATCCACCGAACCTATAACCAAAAAAAAAAACCCAAAGTATACATACAATTGAAAAGTACGCAGAAAACACTAAGCTTACAAATAGCTGTCAATAAAATTGTAAAGCCTTCCATTTATCATCATTTCTATACAAGTGGGGTCGAGTTGTCACAAGCACAACCTTAACAAGCTCAAACTTTCAAATATGTATTCTTTTTTTGCATTTATAACAGCCTACTATTTCGGTATGTGATAGATATTCTCTCAATTTCCATTCACTTAAAGCACTGATCAACATATTTTCATCTCTGCTGCTAGAGAAATTCATCCTAGTGCACCAAATCACTACGGTAATCAGAATAGGTAAGTACTAGTTTGAGTAAAACCATGCTTCTCGTGGTAATACACCCATGAGTCACAAATCATTGTAAAAGAACCAACATGGCATTAAGCCTAGATGTAGAATATCCCTCAAGAAGATTTAATGAAGAAAAGTAATATAAGAAATAATTAGTTAAAGAAACAACGATACTAACAGAACATCAAAAACTGCATGAGAGAGGTTTTCCTGGCAAACAACATCACCTTGTTCAACAGCACCAGCTGGTGTTTGAGGTGGTTTTATACTTTTATCGACAGCTGAAAGTATAACAATCTCATTAGTATTATAACTTCAAAAAGCAAAGTTAAGACTTGTGTCCCAAACCAACAATATTGCCGGAAAATCACTAAAGGTGCATTTGGCACGGACATGGGACAGGACAAGGTGGGACGGAACAAGACATGTTCCGTATTGTGTTTGGAATGCCTGGGACAGAACTGTAGACTGTACTATTATGCATTTGGTATGGATGGGATGGGACAGGACAAAAGGTTCAAATGACCAAAGTACCCCTATTGTGATTGAAAAATATTTTTAATTAAAAAATTTATAAGATTATTTAAGATGGATAGTTAGGATCAAATTAATAAATTTTCAGATATTAAATATTTAAGATATTCAAGAAGTTAAAAATAATGCAATTTAAAAAAATATATTTTTTTTAAAAAAAAAAAAATTATCTCCACCATTCATATTAGTGATGGATGATGAAGATTAAATAGAATTTACCCAAAAAAAAACACATATATATATATAAAATAAAAAAATAAAAAATAAAAATAAAAAATTGAGGTGAAGATCCAATCTAGGATTGATCTCCACTCTCCACCAACATATGTTTCAAAATCTTTGTCCAGCAAAACAGCTCAAACCTCATCATTGAACATCCAGAGATTTAATCTCCAGCAAAACAGCTCAAACCTCATCAATAATTAGATTTAATCTCCAGCAAAACAGCTCAACCTTTTTTTAAATTAAAAATTAAAACTTCATCATACCAATAATTA
This sequence comes from Acer campestre, assembly GCA_954870605.1. Classification (NCBI taxonomy): domain Eukaryota; kingdom Viridiplantae; phylum Streptophyta; class Magnoliopsida; order Sapindales; family Sapindaceae; genus Acer; species Acer campestre. The sequence continues at coordinate 17,639,735 of OX940805.1, read as the reverse complement.
GATTAAAACACATCCAAATCTTTATCAAACCTCTTCTTCATCAGATTTGAAAACAAAGATCTTCATCAAACCTCTTCTTCATTAATCTATAATCAAATTATATACACAAAATCTTTAAAAAATCTATAAAAAAAAAAAAAAAACAGATGTAGGTGTCATGATTGAACATCTTCCATGGCCTGTAAAAGGGAGGAACTGAGATGGAAATGGGTGAGAAAACCCCAACTCTTGAATATTGCCCAACCATCATCGTCAACACCAAACCATCGGTTCAATCAAACTCAGAACCATCCATCACCACATCCACCACCGGATTCAACCAAACCTAGCCACAATCTCACAAACCCCTACAAACCTCGCCGCCGACGACGCAACCTCAGATGATTTTGTATTCCGATCGCTGTGAATCGAAAACCCCAAATCGAGAACCCTAAATCGATTTCTCAAAATTGAAATCAACAAAAGCCACCACCTCCAAAATCGAAAGAAGTCAAACAGAGAGACAAGCGGGAGAGACTGAGATCTTTGCTCCTCGCCAGCGGCTAGAGTGAGAGAGAGAGAGAGAGAGAGAGAGAGAGAGAAGCGTGAGAATGGGGTGGGTTTTATTTTATATTCGGTATTTTTGTAATTTTTGGAAGATTTGAGTGCAAAAATGTCTTTTCCAGACTTGTCCCATGCATGGGACAAGTCTGGCCGAGGGTCTAAGGTGGGACAATTTTTCATGGTTTTTGTCCCACGTTGTCCCATCCCATCCCAAGCTAATGGCGTGCCAAACGTGGGACAACTTTTGTTGTCCCACGTTGTCCCGTCCCGTCCCAAGTACCAAACGCACCCTAAGAACAATAAAATGTAATTACGACTTCCATACATCTATATCTGTGAGAGATGAACCCAACTTGTCATCCAGTGCAGCAAGATGCTCCTTAGCATCCTGAAGAAATAATGTATATTTAGCATTTGATGGAATCAAAGAAGTCACATATGCAACTTTGCAAAATAAAAAATAAAAATAAAAATAAAAACACCAACCAATTTGGAAAACATAAAATTACATTATAAACCAGGCAGCCCTTCAACACTGAAAATGAAAAAAGAATGTTTGGTGAACTCAAGGCCACCACTTAAGTTGCATTTTTGCATGCTGCATTAGAATCTAAATTGAAGTGGGAACACACACTCACAAGGTAAACGTCAATGGCTCAATATAATCCAATCTAAATTCATCTATTTCTCTTAATCCTTTCCAAATTAGACTAGAAATCATCTCCACTATGATCTTAAGAAAACATATTATATTTCTCTCATTCCAAACCACCCAAAAAACAGCCATTACAGTTCATTTCCACAAAATTGCAGCATTTTTGCCTCCTTTAAAAGCCTTTGGTGATTTTTCCAAAAGATTCCTCCACGAAGCTAGAATAGACCAGTAAAGATCCGCTGAAACAAGCATACAGTTTATTCCTCAGAGGATAAGAGACAATGCAGGAAAAGATGGTGTATACTCTCCGAACTCATTTTCACAACACACACCATTGAGTGAATAGGCATATGTTTGAAGTTTGATATCTGCCATAGAATTCTATCATTAGTGTTCACTATACCATGACCTATAGTCCAGACTAAAATTTTTACCTTACATGGAACTTCAGCTTTCCAAATTATGGTGGTTGGATAAAATGAAGATGGTCTTGGGTCATCAACAAGGGCATGGAAAAAGATTTGACAAAAAAAATAAATAAATAAAAAAAATGACGCTGATCAAGTATCTGTACTCTTATATCCTCCCCCATCTCTTCCAAGGAAGCGCTCTCAAGAACATGTAGGAGATCAGCACAATTAAAAAGTCTCACTTTCGTTGAGGTTCCTATGATATCTAAAGTCCCAGCTTCAGAAACCACAAATTCTACAATTGGTAGATTTTCCCCTCCCGTTAAATCTATAGAGGTGAGGAAAAACAGAAAAAAAAATGCAGCATGTCCTCGCAAATATCCTCCCAGAATCTAATCTTCCTCCCATTCCCACCACCAATCTTATAATGAGCTGCTAATTTTGCGAGATAAACCCAAGGCACCTAATATTACCTCTAGAGACCAGATTGAATTCCCAACCATTCAATGAAGATTATACTTACTTCATATTACTGCTTGCCAATGACACTAGTTTTCTGAAGAAAATATCCATGCCAATTTTCCCAATAACATACTATTACTCTGCACCAAGTTGCTAGTCCTAATACTCCCTTGGAAGGAGGTTGAGTCATCACCTTCCAACTAACCAGATAGTCCTTTTTCATTTTTCCACCACTCCTTCCCGAAAGGGATCACATATAAGATAGCATTTTTACATAATCCCACATCTTGCTACTAAAACATTGTAAATGCAAAAATTTGAAAACAAACTCCCTCATAATTATTAAAGGCGCACCTAGAAAACAAGTGTCTCAGCTCTCAAGGCACCTAGATGGCGCCTTGAGTAGGCAAGGCGAGGCGCATGCCTTACCCACTCAAGCGCCTCAATTAAAATGTTATAAAAAAAAAAAAAAATAATACATTTTTTAAATAGATAAGTAATTTAACATATATCTGATTAAAACCCTAATACCCTATCAAAAAAAAAAAAAAAAAAAAAAAGCCTCTCCTAAAACAAACCCTAACAACTTTTGACTCTTTGAGCACTCACCATCTATCTCCAGTCTCAACCAATTATCTCCATCAACTTCTTCACAGAGAACTCTTCTCTCAATCTCTCCTATTTTTCTCTTCATCTCCTCTCTACTTTTCTGTTTTTATCTGCTTTCAAAAAATGTTTTACTTCTTTGGTACGGTAATTTTCTTAAGTTTGGAATGTGCCTTGCTTTACACCTAGGCTCCAAGAAGACTTTGGCACCTCAGTGCGCCTTCACCCTTTAACAACTATGAACTCACTAAATCATTGACGATTTAGGTGGCTAAGGGGTCATTTGTTTTTTTATTTGTGGACTGAATAGATCTGAATTTTACTAAAAACTGAACAAGGACTAAAACTTGAAATATAAATGACATGTTTGTTTGTTTTTTTTTTTTTAACGTGTGAATATATGTGTTGATTGTATCCTTATGGCCACTAATTGTTATGTACTTATCATAAATAATAAGGATAGCTAAAAACAAGTAATTTAATAATTCCTACTCAAAGTCCAATTCTAACTCATTAACTAATAAGTGAAAAAACCAAGCGACCCCTAACTCATAAGTATTCAAAATTTGGTAACAGTAAGTCTCATATCTGTAACTATTTAAAATGAATATTTAGACTCATTAAACAAGAGAAAAAAAATTGGAGGCATATCATTATTGGAAATATTGATTTTTTTTCATCCATTTTATTAAATTTTCTAGAAAAAAAAAAAAAAAAAGCAACAAAAACAACTCTTGAATTTCACTTTCTGGTCTCTTTCCCATCTTATTTTTAGGATAGCCATCTTCTTACCCAACCAACCAAACTTTCTCCAACAAGAATTTCTCTGCGTCATTATTTATTTCCTTTCTTTTTCAGATATAAAACACTGTATTGAAAGCATCAAGAGAAAAGAGGACGATTACCAGCTGCTTTCACAAGGATTTAACAAATATCCAAACAAATACACAAACTAATACTTTTTTTATGCCAAACATGCCCTAAAAATCACAACATGAAAAAGAATAATAGAAGTATGTGTTGGTCATTGAAAAATAACATGCAGAATATCACTTGAATTGTAAGTTAAGAGATATAAATACTAAGGTAATCATGGCTCAAAATGCACAAATTGTAGCATTTATCCTACACAATATTAAAAGCCATGACTGTCTAAGCATTAAGCAGAAAAATCCAACAAATTCCCGTAAACAGTAGGACTATATTATCCAAGTGCATAATTGACACAGAGAAGCATCAAAGTACTGATAATTTGTTTATATGTATTATTACAGAATATGTTGTTTGTGCATATTGTGACAGAATTACTTTATCCACAAGTATTGTGACAATATATATGAGGAGAGAAAGAAGATCACCTTATCAAGGTAATCAACATCAAGATCACCAGCATTGTCAACATTTCAGAACATAAATCCCAAAAGCTGGTTACCAACCTCCTCATATTCCTCCTCATCATCTGCCAAATGAAACATTCAGATAAATTTGAAGACAAAAGAAAAATCCAACAGAAACCTATAGGTGTTGCTGCTATTGTATTAGAAATACATAGAGATTAATCGTAGTAGAGAAAGACAAGAAGCAAAAATCAAAAAATCATGATAGGGTACCAAAAAAAACCAACACCTTAAATAAAGTCATTCCACAAACATGGTTATCATGATTCATGTATGCATCAAACCAAATAATTTTTGTGCTTCCCAATGCGCTGTAGATTACTTTTCTAATCACCATAACATAATCCAAAAGTAAATGAGTAATCAGGCTAACAGTTAAATCATTCCCCAATACAACTTCAATTTAACATGCTAAGAATGCTCTTCATAGACTATCCAGTTACTCTTTGCAAGATGAAAACAGGTGCATGAATGCTAATGATTCCATGAAAACATGTTTTTTTTGTAAAACAATTGTTAATCAACGTGATCATATCAATATAAGTTCATTTCAACATATTCAAGTGTTTCACATAGTGATTCTTAGCACAATAAATAATTCATCAATACCACCTTTGGTGGTTGGTTTGTGAAATTGAAGCACCTATATAAAAACTCGTAGGCTTTTATAATCAAGTCAGTTTTCCATCCTCTACTTATACCCATTCCATTAGTCTACAATTAACGCCTTTTTCATAACAGACAAAAAAATAATGGCATTATGCATTAACCTGACATCAGAGAATTCAAGAGACAACTTAAATAACACATTAACAAAGATGACAATAATCGAAAAGTAACTGATGTTTAAAAACCAACTCACCTTCATCACGACCATCCTTGGAATCCCTATCTGAATCGTAGCCACCCATTTTACAATGATATCTTACAGTGACAGCCCTACAGTACAATCACAATGAAAACTCAAATCACATAATGTCCGCAAAAAACAACCAATAAACAAGTTTAAAGTTTAACTTTTAACCTCTAAGTCAAAAAAAAGATATTACACATAGAAATATGAAACACTTAACTAATTCAGTTTTCTCTTCTTCTGTTAGTTTAAAGCAAAAATCAATTTGTTCTAAGACTAAACCCTAGCAAACATGCCTCCAATTTTCTACAGAGACATAAATTCCTTGTAAAACAGATACTACGGACTTGCTTTTTGTTGGGTAATTAGGAAAGAGAGGAATTGGCAGATTTTCTAAAAGAGAAAAATGCTCCTGAGGACTCTATGCCAGTTATTGAACCTATGCTCTACACAAGCCCAAGCAAGAGGATAATTAAATCAGACATTGGCAGATTTAATTACCTATTTAAATATTGGAACAATTTAGATTCAAAACTAACACATATTGGCTCACATTGGACATCAGCATGCCAAAATACCAATAATTTTCTAAAAAGAAGTGTCGAAGATGTTAGTTTTCTTGCCATGATCAGACCCTTTGCATTATATGCTTTATGTAATCATTAATCTACATTAAGTAAAACTGGAAAGTTAACAATGTGATTTATCTTTTTGACATTTTGAGTTTTATTTCTAGTCATATTACTGTGTTAGCCAAGAATGCATATTTGTATATCTTCAACAAAATCAGAGTATAAAAGACATAAAACAAAAATGGGTCAATATACGAAAATTATTTGTCAAAGAAAAACCTAGAGGAGGTTGGGGACGGCTAAAATGTTGGAGAAGGCGAAGAGAGTCGACGATGAGGTTGGTGAAATGAAGAGGACGTACTGCTCTAGGTTATGTTGTCTTTCCAGAAAGGGTTTCTACTTTCAGTTTGAGAAAGACACACGTCACTTACGGAGCATTCGAACAATTTATAGATTTCCCATATCTACATTTTACATGTTTTTTTTTAACGTCACACACAGAGTATTCGAACAATTTATTATAGATTTCCCATTTTTAAGGCACGTACTGTAGCGGTTTTTCAATCGTTTTAGTTTTTGTTTTCTAAAAACGATTTTAAATTCGTATTTGTTAACTGTTTTCCATATTTTTATTATTTTTTTTATATAACGAAAACAAAACAGGTATTAAAATGGAAAAACACGGAAAACAACTTAAACTTGTTTTTCATTTTGTTTTTGTTTTCGTTTTTCAAATAAATGCTAATTATTATTTTTTTCCTTTTTTCTTCTCCTTTGACAGTTGCTGCTTCTCTTCCACTTCTTCTTCTTTCTTTTTCGATTTAATATTACAAACCTCCTCTGACCTTTTAACTATTGTTGGATGTATAGGTAAAGATGTGTTTATTTTAACAACATCCCCTGAATTCTAACGGAGTTAATTGTTCTGTTAAGTGGTAGGGACAAACTTGTACATTCCATAACAAAATAAAAAGAAAGAATTAAAAATTTTAAAAAAAATCCATCTCTTTTATCTCTCTCTTTCACGGCCTCCGTCCCTCATCTCTGGCTCTCCCTTTTTTTTTCTTAATATCCGCCTCTCTCCATCCTCTTTATCCCTTCTATTTCCTTTCTCTTTGTGGTTTGATTAGAGTGGGTTTTAGTTGGATTTTCAGTTGTGTTTAGTTATTGTTGTTGAACTCAAAAAGAAAAAAAATTAAAGGTGATGTGTGGTGATGGAGTTGTCGACGGTTGAGTTGTCGACGACGGTGGGATTGTTGATGATGGAGTCGACGATGGTTGAGGTCGTTGACGTCTGCTCCCTCTTCGTCCTCTTCATCCTCATCGTGTCATGGAGATCTAAGATCTCCATATCTCCACCTAATGAAAATGGCGTGCCTCCACTGTCAGATTGAAGGATCTCAATCGCACGGTGGTGATTTACAGACCGCGATGCCATCGGACGGTAGAGATCTGCCATCAAGTTCTTAAATTTTTTTTTTTTGAATTTTTTTTTCCAGAATGTTCAATGTAGTAGAAAGATAATCAAATATGATCAGGAAAAAAAATTGCTAGTAGAAGAAGAGAGAAAATAGATTTTGTGTGTCATTTGTTATGTTTAATGTTGTGGGTTTTGTGTTGATGTGGGTGATTTTTATTTGGATGCTTAATGGTTCGGTTGTGTTGATTTTATCTTTGTTAAGGATTTTGTTTTTGATTTGGAGATTTATTATGCCTAGTTGGTGAAAGAGTATGGAGATGGGGATTGGGATTGGGATTGTAAAGTTGGAACTTGGATGATAGCTGATGATTGATGAGGGAGGCCGTGAATTGGTGTGAAAGAGAGATAAAAGTGATAGATTTTTTTATTTTAAATTCTTACTTTTTATTTTGTTTTTGAATTTACAAATTTGCCCCTATTACTTAACAGAACAATTAACTCCGTTAGAACTCAGGGGAGGTTGTTAAAATAAACATATATTTACCTATACATCCAACAATAGTTGAAAGGTCAGGGGAGATTGTTAATATTAACCCTTCTTTTTCTTCTTTTTCTGCTTCTTCTTCTCCGATCTACGGCACCAAGGCTGGAAGAGGATCTCACCTCCTCCAGCCTTGGTGCCCCCAATCTGTTTTCGGACAAAGAAAGTCACCAACGACCAGGAATCCATCCCATAGCAGCAACATACAAAATTTTCACAACCTTATGTTGTTAATCAATGGCCTGATAATCAAATATAGATTAAATCATATTTAATGGAGTTAAAAGAACCATAATCTATGTCTCCCCAATCTCCGATGACATAGATGATTAGAGGAACCTCATTTACTTAGAAGGCATAGACAACAAATTGTCAAATTTCAAGTTGTTAAATGTAATTTAAAAACCCTTATATAGCACAAGAAACTGAATTCATTCACCCAGCCTCTTCACTTCTTTGAGCTAAAAAGAAGAAATCATTTTATAAAACATTCTTAACCAGTTGAATTTAGAAGCACAAGCACGAATTTGGGAATCAATAAGAAACCATAAGGAGGATCTTCTGAACAAAGTTGGTAAGTATGGCAAGAGTGATCGTGCCAATAGAACAGCTAATGAAGGATCTTGAAACAAAACTAGTATAAACCACCCAGTTGAGGTCACTGTAGAAACAAACCAATTGTTACTAAAAGGATTTTCAATTTTATTTCATACTTTTTTTTTTTTTTTGAATATACAACAACTGCCGGGACCTGAGCTCTACTAGCGTAGTCCGAACTACAGCTCCCACAAGCGGGGAGAGAGCACTCACAATTGGTGGGACAACACCCACCCTTGGGATTAATGGCCAAGGGGGACAAATAATATATATATATATATATGTACATATTGGGCGTTGAACAGTGGTAGTGGAGGCTCCTAGGGGAGAGTCCAACCACATTGGTAAGAGGCCCAAGTGTTAATTTTATTTCATACTTATTACACTTCACCCAGCAAAATCTAATAATGTATTACTTAATGACAATTTTTTTATATTTTGGATCGATTATTGTCAAATTTTGATATTTTTTGGTTCATCTACCGGATGCGTTTTTATGTTTTTATTTTCAAAATACAGTTTTCAGCATATGCTAATAAACACGTTTTTGGATTTTGAAATTGAAACCAAAAATATTGTTTTCATTTTTGTTTTTCTTTTTGAAACCAAGCAATTGAATAACGTTTATAGGACACGCCCTTATATTTTACATGTTTTTAAATACTAGGTTTGGTGGCACATGCAAGACATGTGATTGCATTTATATTTAAAAAAAAAAATTACAATGCATTTATATTTATATTTATATTTATAATTTTTGTGTTTTTTTTTTTGTCAGTTTATAAGTTATTTAAGATAGTTATACTCGATAAAGTGAAACGATTTTGCATACCTCTACAACTCTGCTCATGTATTATGTTAACAATAACAATAACAATTAACAAATATGTATGTGAATGAAAACCAAATGATTTTTCTAGAAATAAGACACTCCAAGAATTTATAAAAGAAAACATCTCAATTAAACATATGAATATAAGAATGAAAATACAACAAAATTGAATAATCTATTTGCTACAGAAATTACGAAGAACCAAAATGACATACTTTGTGTAACTCACTTAATATAAAAAAGATACAATCAATATTTGTATCACATAATCTACCAAGTGCCAACCAACGCAAACCAAAATTTAAAAAGATTTTAACCCCATAAATAACTTATAATTTGATGATAAAAGTTATAATATACCTAGGTATATAACATATTCATTTGCCTCATTAACCAGATTGCAATGCCTCTAGTTTAAAATGTTTCATTGTTTATCCTGCACGTAAATATTATGTTACTTTAGATGTCTTACACAATCAAACAGAAAAATAAAACAATTCAAGAGGTTGTCAGTCATTAACGTCAATTACCAATTAGTAAACTAAATTGAGAGTCAAGAAAATTTATGATAAATATATCAAATGAGCATCTCGGAATTAGATATTAAATAATACATACCCAAGTTTAGATCTCATGCATAGCTAAAAGAGTTTAAAAGGTTTTGGAACTGTCCTTAATGGATTTCCCTCAAAACAAGCCTACAATACAATTCAACACCCACAAAACAAAAATCAATTATAAAAACACAAATCACATAGTAAAATTATTATTATTATTATTTAACATAAACATGACTAAAACAAAACAGAAAAACTAAGAAACAAAATAACTGGGAAAGTCATCTTTCCACATCTGAATCTTTCATTCCTTCTAAAGGACAAAGCCATGGAGAGGTTATGGACCACTTCATTTGCATTGCGAGAAATAGCCTGGTATTTTAAAACCCCAACCTCCTTGAATAAGAACCGTAACATCTTCGAGAACAAAACTAGCAGCACTCCATTGGTAACTTTGATCATTCACAACTAAATAACTTTAATAAAGTATCCACCCACATAACTCATGCGATCAAATCCGTTCGGGGACTAGTTCCCTCTTGAATTCATCTATTTCTGGATCCACCCTAAAATATATGAAACTCAATTTAGTATCTATTGAGATAATTCAATAAACTTTATTGTATATCAAACTTAGAGGCCAAACTAAAATCATTTATCTGGTATATATCCATATTTTTTCATCTATAACTTTATTTCTTCTTCTTAAGCAATTCTTTCTTTTTCTCTCTAATTATTTCTCTCCGCTATCTTCTTCTTTTCTTCTATTTTCCCAAACCTCACTGTTTTATTTTATTTCTATTTACTTCTTTCTTCCTTGAGACAAAACTAGATATGCACATTTTTCCCCGGGGCCCCAATTCCCCGCGTCCTCATCCTCATTTGTGGATTTTTTTTTTTTTTTTTTGGGGAGGGGGGGGGGGGGGGGGGGAATAGGGAAATGGGGAGGGATGGGGATGAAAATCATCCCCAAATTGAAATGGGGATGGGGAGGGGTCATCCCCATTTCCCCATTTCCCCTAAACATATATAAATATAATTATAATATATATATATATATTTTTTATTCTTTGGAAAACCCTAACTCCCTAAGTATATATACACATTTTATATAAAATGCACTAATGAATTTTATTTTGTATTTGTAATGGAATATTTGTTTTTTTAGTTTAATTTGTAGGTTTTAGTCAAATGGGGAAATGGGAGAACGGGGGAAACGGGGAAATGGGAAAAAATGGGGAAAATAGGGAATTGGGGATGGGGATGGGGATGGATATAAATCCCCCCAAAATTCCCCATCCCCATTTTCCCCAAATGGGGAAACAAGGGGTATGAGGGAAGGGTCTGGGAAGTGGAGATGGGGATGGGGGGACCTATATCCATCCTCATTCCCTAAATGTGCATCTCTACTCAAAACAGCTCTCTTTCTCTATCTAAATCTTGGTTTCTCTCATCCTAATTTTCAATCTCATGGTTCTCTCTCTCTCTCTCTCTCGGTTTCATCTTCGTTCTTTCTCCATTTCTATTTTTTGTTCCCTTCTCTCTCTCCTCTTCAATTTTCTTTCTTTTATTTCCTTTTCTTATTTTATATTATTATTATTCTAATTATCCAACTGCTTGCCACCTTCCTCTCTTCTTGTTTTGTTCATTTTTTTTATTCTTATTTTATTCTATATTATTGCCACCTCTCACCAGCTTTTGACACCTCCAATTCTCTTTACCACCTCATTGCTTCATGCATTCCCAATGATTTAATTATTTTTCTATTTGATCAGAAACCACCGCTTGGACTTTAAAAAAAAAAAAAAAAAATTATTGCCTTTCATTTTACACACGTCCGTTATATAATCCATAAGTCATAAAGTTTCACACAAATCACATTCCCACCCCTGTATAATTCCCTTTTCTTTTTCAACACATTAAATATATAGAAAATTATATTTTCATCCCCGGTTCCATTTTACAATTTAAAATAATAAAAAATCATTACTATATAGTCCCTAATGTGTTACTATTAGTAATACCTGTCTATTAAGTAATCCTACAAACTCAAAAAGTTATACTTGTCATTTGACGTTCAACACAAATATAAGGGATGCAACAATTAAAATCTTACTAAACCTTGTCCATCCAGTACATATATAAACTTCATAGGTCTTTGTTTACCATCTTTAAAAAAATTTATCATTCCCAAGTGATATACTTTTATTAGGTTATCTGTTGTTATTGATATATCAATTTTATCCTTCCCGTAGTTGAGTCTCATTACAGTAACACTACGAAGACTCTGTAACATTGGCCTAGTGGCTCGAAAATCCACAGTTTTTTCCAACATTAATTCCATAGCTTACTGGTTACTACAAAACAATAAAGAAAAACACAAAAATATAAGAGTCAATCAACAACATTTGTAGGAAAAAAGATGGAAATTTTCAAACTTTAACACTTATGAAAACAGAAAAGTTAAAATGATGAAAAATCTTGAGTCGTCGGCCGATGATAGTGAGAAGTGGTCTGAAGAAAAAAGAAGAAAAAAAAAATTCCCCATATGATAATTGTAATACAAAGAAGATGTAAATTTGCAAGGAAAACTCTCCTTTAATACTTGTGGAAAAGTTAAAATAATTCAAATCGAAGTTGGGTCTGAGGAAAAAAAGAAAAAGAAAAGAAAAGAAAAGAAAAGAGATTTTGAAAATGCTATGTTAATTTGGTCCACAATGGTAGGGTACCAAATTTAGACACTAAATTTGATTTAAAAAATTATAAAAAATTTATAGTATTGTTTAAAGGATAAAAAAAAATGTTCTCCTACCGTCCTGGTGAGAACTTGGTCAGCTGTGTAAAAATAAGAATTCTACTTTCTAGGTTTAAGGTCGGTCGTGTTAGAGTCAGGTTTTGACTTTCTTTAAATAATATATGGATTAGGGTTTCTAAGGGGTTAGATGAAATTACACTTATACACTATTGATATATGCTAAGTAACATAAAAAGGATCTAGAACCATGTAGTGGATTGGATTAGTGTGTTTGACTTTGGACCAAAAGGTTGTGCGTTCAACTCCCACTGCTAACTTGTTTTAAAGAAAATTCTACTTTTCATTCATAATACGGGTAGTAGCAACTTGGTAATGTGATGCAACTTTTGTTCCCTAATTTGCACAAGTGAAAGTGTGAAACTGAAATGGATGTTCAGTTCTCTAAAATTAATTCATAATTGTTTATTGTGATTAAACCCTTACAATGTGCTACTGTTTTATGGTCGTAATCTAATATTTTATCCTAAGAAATAGGTGAATACGCAAAGGTTGGTGTCTTTCAAATTTCAATTAAAGGAAATTGGGGGTAACCAATTGTACTGGTGTGCTGCTAAATGTTTAATGGTCATATATGCCAAAGGACTTGAACAATAATTCTATAAGCTTTATTTTATTTTATTTTGTAATTGCCTTGGTGTTCTAAAGAAATGCGTTTGATCAGATGTAAACCGTAAAAAGGGATTACTAATATGAAATGACTTGGGGGTGGGGGTGGGTTTGGTAATCTATTATCTTGATTATTACTATTATTATTTTTGAAAGCAATTTATTATCTTGATCAGAGCTGTAGCAAGGAAGGTTTGTTAGGTTGGGCAAAATTGATTCATTTTCTCTTTCTTTTTCTTTTTTTATCTTATATATGATTATATGGGTGCATGTCTATATTTTAAATTTGGGAAAAAAAAATCTAAGAGACGAGATAAAAAAATTAATGTGGGGAAAGGAGAGATAAAAAATCATTAAATCTTAGCAATCAAAATCTCAGATCCAATAGTTATAAAATAATGTCAATTATTGTATAAATTGTGTCAAATTATGTGTTCCCCGATCCTTCCTGGTATATATATGTAGCTTACTTGGTAAACCTAATCAAGGGATGGGAGAGTACATAATAAACCTATGGGTTCAAAAATTAAATAACACTTTTTGGGGGTGGGCTTGAGCAAATAACACTACATTAATAAGTCTTGTTTTAATATAACCAAAAATGGAATTTGGACAAAAATAACCCCCCACCCCCAAACTTCTTTTCTTTTCTCTTATGAGTCCTTCACTTTCTTTCTTCTTCTTTTTTCAAAAACCTCCATTGATGGAGCTTCAATGGAGGTGCCACAGCCGACCGGTGAGTTGATCAGCAAAACCATCGGGAAAACGTTCGTCGAGTGCCAATCATTGTAACCGAAGTGTTCGTTTACATTTTCGAGCTGTGTAGAGAGAGAAACGAAGCTAAACCCAAACCATCATCAAATATTCATCGTCCGATCTATGACGATCCGTCCCGAATCTGACGAAACCGATGGCACCAATGAACTTGGCATCGTTCGATCTTCCAGATCTAACTATTTCCGGAGTCAACCGGCGCCGTCATCGGCTCATCACTTTCACCATTGATGGAGGTTGAACATAATAAGTCTCGAAAAAACAAGAAGCAAGTCTCGAAATGCATTAATAAGTCTCGAAAACTCATAAATATGTTTCGGGTATTCATAAAATAAGTCTCGAAAATGGAGCAAATAAGTCATCATGAATTAAGTCTCAAATAAGTGTAATAAGTCTCAGATATTCATAAATTAAGTCTCGAATAAGCGTAACAAGTCTTGAGTATTCATAAATAAGTCTCGAAATGGAACAATTAAGTCTCGAATAAGCGTAAAAAATCCCAACTTCGGCTACTATTCATCTTCTCCAATTTAACAAACCCAAACCCAAACCCATCAATTCAAGATTCAAACAACCCCATTCAAATTCAACAAACTCACAATTCACATCAAAATCGACAAAAAAATCACAATAAAAACTCAAAATCAATGAAAACGAAATTAATATTGCAAAATCAACAAAAAAAATTTGAGTGAGTTTGTCGAATCATCAACCTAGCCCAGTTCGTTCGTCGAATCGTCAACCAAAATCGCAAGTGTTTGTCGAATTGTCAACCCAGCCCCGTCGAAAACGAAAGAGGAAGGGGGAGAGAGAGAAATTGTGTGTGTGAGAATGGGAAAAAGATAGGAAAAATTTGCAAGTTGGGGTATTTTGGTCTCATCACCTACTTTGGTGCTAATAAAACATGAGTTATTAAAGTGGTTGTAGTTACACAAATCCATTTTGAAAAAGTGCTATATACCCCTATTTCCTCTAAAGCTTATCCTTCAGAATGTATGTTTTTCCAAAATTGTGACACCAAGTCAAAGAATAAACATGCAATTCAAATACATTGAAACACTATTGAAAATGTGTCTTAGCAATTAGCAAGCTAGAAAAAGTAAAAGTCATTTATTATCGAACAAGAATCAACATTTTTATCAACTTATTTATCACTGTAGTCAACCATATAGTTTGCTAGATACTCGTCCCCCAAATTAGACGTATATCTTTTTTTTACTTAATAATAAAATTCCACCTTACTCTTGAGTTAATTGCTTGAACAAGTTTTCATTTGGATAACAGAAACATGGTGTAAAATTCCATCATATTGCCATGTTATCATCTCTCACCGTGAATTAAGGAATTCATTTAGTGCTAACAAATGTAAACCGAGCTATAAATAGCTCCTCTCAACTTGTAATTATTTAGTCAAGAAATATACACTTTTTCACTATAAGTTTTCTGTAATTATTTGTTTTCTCAGTTTCACTAGAACCAGTGACTTGAATTTCACTATAAGTTTTCTGTAATTATTTGTTTTCTGTAATTATCAACAGTAGGTAGGGGTGGGCATTTTCAGGTTGGGTTGGGTTGAAAATTTTTCAACCCAATCCAACCCAACGTAAATTTTAACCCAACCCAACCCAACCTAACCCAATATTTACCAGGTTGGGTTGATCAGGTTGGGCTTTTTAAGCCCAACAGAAAAAAAAAATTTAATTCAAATTTTTTTATATCAAAATTTAAATTTAAAATAATTTTTCACCCTAATATCATATAACAAGAGTTTAGATTTCTCAAAAGCATCAAAATCAAATCACAACATATAATATAAATTGTTTAAATATTTGTTGCATAGTTATAAAATAAAAATATAACAATTTATACAACTTGGAAAGTCTCCATCTAAGCCTCCCATCCATTTTACAATTATAATTATTTCATCGAATATCTCATTGTTGGATAATCTATTATTTATTTCAACCAACATAATAGTTTGAGTTTATATACAATTATTATACTTTTTTCTATCAAATTCTTAATCAAATCTTAAGAAAAAAAAAGGATTTTAATGTTATAATATATGTGGCTTTTACCACATGCAAAATATCACTTTAATATCTCCCAAAATATCACCAAATATCTTCCATAATATCACCAAAATATCTCCTTTAATATCTCTCATAATATCACCAAATATCTTCCCCTACACCACTTCACCGCCTCTCTCACTCCCACTTGCCTATCTCTCTTTAATTCAATCCCACTTGACTCTCTCTTTATTTGCCTATATATATGTGCTCTCTCTCTCTTGTAAAAAGTTGGTTCAAGCTGATATCAATACAAAAGCAATAATCTTTCTCTCCTTATCTCTCGTGTATCTCTCTTCTCTCATCTCTCATTTTTATTTCATCTATTATTTATTAATTCATAACACGTTATCAGCACGATCGTATGTAAGTAAAAAGTATCTCCAGGTGAATGATTTATTTACGGCTTGATATTCGTGTATATAAGTAAAAGGGATCCCTGATGGGTGATTTACTTTAAATCTCAATATTCTGAATCTGTATATATTTCGTATACAAAATGGCTGTGCCGTTAACGGAACATTTTATTTTCTCTAAATCTCAATTTTCTCTAAATCTCAATATTCTGGATCTGTATATATTTCGTATACAAAATGGTTGTGCCGTTAACGGAACATATATATATATAGTCCTGAATTTATTTTCTCTAAATCTCAATTTTCTTTAAATCTCAATATTCTGGATCTGTATATATTTCGTATACAAAATGGCTTTGCCGTTAACGGAACATATATATATAGTCCTGAATTTATTTTCTCTAAATCTCAATATTCTGGATCTATATAAATTTCGTATACAAAATGGTTGTGCCGTTAACGGAACATATATATATATAGTCCTGAATTTATTTTCTCTAAATCTCAATTTTCTCTAAATCTCAATATTCTGGATCTATATATATTTCGTATACAAAATGGCTGTGCCGTTAACAAAACATATATATATAGTTCTGGATTTAATTTTTATGCACATGGCAGGTGAGTTCAGCCTCCTGGAACTGATTTTACAGGACATATATACCGTTCTGGAACTGTTATTTACAGGACATATATACCGTCCTGGAACTGTTATTTACAAGACATATATACCGTCTTGGAACTGTTTATTTACGGAACATAACAGGTGAGCTCAGCCTCCTGGAATTGTTTATTTACAGGACATATATACCGTTCTGGAACTGTTCATTTTTCACAATATATGAGATTGGTTAGACCGACAAACCAGAACTTAAAGTTTCTGGAATTATGATATTTAAGTCGGCACGGTTTTGAAAACCGATGAAAAACTGTAATTCTTGATCCAGTGTCATATTCATGAATGACGTAGTTCATTATTTGGAACCTGGGGTTTCAAATCCACTCATAATCTGAATTTTTCTTGATTATAATTATATATGAACTTACAGTTCATGATCGAATCGGAAGTTTGAAAAATCATTATGATTCATGATTTTATTTTATCTCATATATATAAAGTGATATGTTTACATATCATTCATTTGAGAAAAATGATTTACACATCCAACAGGATGTTATGAGTATCGTAAAAGGGATTTAAGATCCTAAACGAATAATGAAATTGGAATTAATATTTTATTCATTCCATACACATCCAACAGGATGATGTGAGTATCATAAAAAAAAAAAATGATTTAAGATCCTAATGTTTAATGAAATTGGAAATAATATCTTATCCATTTCATACATGCTTGATACTCATTAAGAGCAATATTTAGAGAAGGATCTACACATCCAACAGGATGTTGTGAATATCATAAAAATAATTTAAGATCCTAACGTATAAATAAATTGGCAATAATATTTTTATCCATTTCATACACATCCAACAGGATGATGTGAGTATCACATAAAAGGATTTAAGATCCTAACGTATAATGAAACTGGATGTAATATTTTATCCATTTCATTCAAGTTTGATGCTCCTGGAGAGCAAAATTCAGAGTTGCTGAAAAAAGAGGAGAATTTTGAAATCAGTAGTCTACTTGACAGTAGATGAACTTGATGAACATGTGAATGTGATGGGTGTTGGATAATCAGATCATCTGATCTAGTATCACCAAACCCCGATCTGAGTTTGCTTCTGGGTTGGTGGGTTTTTTAACCCAGACCCATCGCCCCTCGGGTCAACGCCACCTCGTCGGTGAGCTTCGTCATTTGTCGCACCAACCTAGTGCGTTTTTACGATGACAATAAATGATTGTCGGTCATGACCCACGATCTGGTCTAGATCGATCACAAAGCTCGTTTTTGCTCTGGGCCACTTTTGGAGAATTCGATATTTTTCATGGACTGTTTTGTAATTATTTTGGGCAATTTTGTAATTTTGATAAAATTTTGGATCAATTTATAATTACCAAAACTTATTGGTTCAGTTTGCAATTTTCAAAAAGTTTTGGGGCTGATTTATAATTAATAAAAATGTTGAGGGACCTTTTCCTAATTTTATAAAATCAGGGGCAACTTTGTAATTTCATTTATATATATATTTTTTTTTAAAAAAAGGAGGGGATTATTATCATTTCACATGAGATATAAAATGACATTACAAATAATGTCCATAAAATTCCTAGAAGGAAAAATATGTCTTGCTGAGAGTGCAACGACTCATATAATTTTACGGAGTCAGAAATATTTTATGAATTCGACTTTGCTGAGAGCAAATGTTATTAATGTATTAGGTCCAACGGATCTGATAGAAAGCTCTGGAAGAACCATGATATTGTTATCAAACAATACTAAATTATGCATCAGGTCCAACGGATCTGATAGAAAGCTCTGGAAGAGCCACGATGTTGTTATCAAACAATTCTCAATTATGTATCAATGATATTTGATATTATTCAAAGAACAACATAAAGAAATATGCTTAGTTCAAAGCATTTAAAGTTAATACCAAATAAAATCTAGCGGATCTGATGGATCTGATTAAAGGCTCTAGAAGAGCCATAATCTTATTACCATATGGTATTCAATTGTGTATCAATGATACTTTATATCATTCAAGCAGAACATAAATAAATTTGTTTAGATCAAAGATATATAACTTTATTAATGTCATATTGAGATCATTAATAATAATAATGTTGAATATCTGTGCGTGATTCAAGCCAGAAGCTGATTATAGAAAAGTTGTGTTCTTTATCATCCAGATTATATTGTTGATCAGAAAAGGGATGTATGTGGATATATTCATCCACCAAATAAAACCATATCATTCTAAAGTTGGTTTTGAATCCCTATCATTCAAAGGGATATATGTGGACATATTCATCCACCAAAAGAACCCTTTCATTATTTTATGGTTCTAGTTGATACATCTATGAGATGATCACATGTTTGTGTGTTATCAAACATCTCTTGTTGAGATAGATGTACAACATCCAGTTTTCACATATACACATAATCAGAATGGATGAGCGGAATCAATTATCAAAATGTCTCCAGGTAATTACGAAAATTTTATTATTCATTTACCAATTTTTATATTCGACATTCTATGTTACATGTTGATGCAGTCATCTATGTCTCACTACTTATAATCATTATTTACCATTACAACTTGTAATTGGTCATTGACTTGCTCACATTTTTAAGATATTTGATTGTGTAGTATATCTCCTTATTTCATCTTTGGCATGATCTAAGATAAGAATCTATATCATTATGAGATTAATATTGATTTTGATTAATCTCTATTAGATCATTTAAACTTCTGAGAGTTTATATTTTTAAGCACAATCTGTATATAATCATATTAATTAAATTCCAAATGGGAAGTTTCTCCAGAAAGAGTAAATGAAAAGTTACTCTTATATAAAATAGAGATACCAGTTCGGTTCTCTATATATAAATGTGTCTCATTTCAATCTTTGTATCACTAAAATACGAAAGATAATTGATCATCAGATAATTATTAATTTGTTACTTGATATATTAAAGGTAACAAGATTTATAAGTTGCCATCTCATAAACCCCGGCCGGGTGATTGTTCCTAAAGAATGATCTGAGTAAAAAACAACAAATAAATCATCTGATACATATTATAATTCATAAGCTTATGAACCTTCTGAAAGGTATTATTATCAGGATCCTAATGTAAGCAAAACTCGAGTTATAAATAAATCCACTTTCTCTAAATCAACTCTGTAAGAGTCTGATATATCTAATGAGACACAAGTCTATGAAAAGACTAAATTCATTGAAATGGAAGAAATCTCAACAGAGATACAAGTATATTGAAATTGAGAAAATTTCTATACGAGTCTATGAAATGACTAAATCCATTGAAATGGAAGAAATCTCAACAGAGATTCAAATATATTGAAATTGAGAAAATTTCTATAAATCATATAAGAGAAATGTGGAATCATAAAGAAACAATCATCGATGATGTATTTTTATACACAGTAGAGCTACTGAAATTATAAATGATAATTATGATATTCATAATATCAATGATTGTATACGAAAGGCATGATTGGCATAAGTGAAAAGAAGTAATTCAAGAAGAATTGACTTCATATGCCAAACATAAAGTATTTAGACCAATAGTACTCCAGACACCTGGAGATGTCAAACTAGTTGGATACTAATGGGTCTTTATACGGAAAACGTAATGAGAAAAACGAGATCGTGAGATATGAGGCACGACTCGTAGTACAAGGTTTTTCACAGAAACTTGGTATTCAATAGTGATGAATACAATGACGTTTCGAATTTTTGATAAATTTGGCTGCCTTTACAAGGCTTGAAATACGTCCTCTAGACGTAGTAATCATTTATCTATATGATTCACTCAATACAGATATTTATAATCCTGGAAGGATTTAAAATGCTAGAAGCATGTAAATCGAGATCTCGTAATCTGTATTTGATGAACATATAAAAATCCTTATATGGATTAAGAACAATCTCGACGGATGTGGTATAATCGTCTTAGTGAATATCTGATAAAATAAGGGTATAATAATTATATTATATGCCCAAGTGTTTTCGCAAATAAATCAGAATTCGAATTTACTATATTCACAACATATGTTGATGATATGAATTTAATTGGAGCTCCTGGAGAGCTCTTGAAAACTCTTGAATTTTTGGTAAATGAGTTTAAAAATGAAAGACATGGGAAAGAAAATATTATCTCGACCTGAAGGTCGATCATAGATCAATGGAATGTTTGTCCATCAATCAGATTATATTGAAAAGATTCTGAAAAGATTCCATATGGATATTACTCCATAAAGCAAGTCTTTGCTTGTACTCCCTTCAATCATTTATAATGTTATTTCATTTCATGAAATAAACATCTGTATACCCCAGTTTAGCAATCTAGAAGAATGTTTTAAAAGAACTTTTATCAGGGGGAGCATATCAAATGAAGTATATTAATTATATTGGGGCATATGTGCATTGTACTCTTTTCCTTACAATCAGGTTTTCGTCCCATTGGGTTTTCCTGATAAGGTTTTAATGAGACAATTCTCTACGCACACCCAAAAATCATTTGATCCACAAAATCATCATAAATATTACATTGGTTCAATATATCATCGTATATATGTTATCTTGATCAAAAATATCATTGTAAATATTACTTTGATCTTGCTAATCATCGTATATATATTACCTTGATCCAAAAGATCATCATAAATATTACTTTGATCCGACAGATCAATGGATATATTTGCTCAGGTTTTTATCCCACTGGGTTTTTCCTAGCAAAGTATAATTATGAGAAATGTTTTGAAGAAAACATTAACTATTAACATATTTGCATTGTACTCTTTTTCCCTTCGATCAGGTTTTGTCCCATTGGGTTTTCCTGACGAGGTTTTTAACGAGACAATCAAGAGGAGCAAAGTTCTGAGCGGACATATGTGCACTATACTCTTTTTCCCTTCGATCAGGTTTTGTCCCACTGGGTTTTCCTGACAAGGTTTTTAACGAGATAGTTTTGAGAGCATCCAGCATCATTAGATCCAGGAGATTATTGTATATATTTTGCTTAGTTTTTATCTCATTGAGTTTTTCCCTAAAAGATTAATACATGTGGTATAAATCCAAGGGGGAGTGTTATAATATATGTGGCTTTTACCACATGCAAAATATCACTTTAATATCTCCCAAAATATCACCAAATATCTTCCATAATATCACCAAAATATCTCCTTTAATATCTCTCATAATATCACCAAATATCTTCCCCTACACCACTTCACCGCCTCTCTCACTCCCACTTGCCTATCTCTCTTTAATTCAATCCCACTTGACTCTCTCTTTATTTGCCTATATATATGTGCTCTCTCTCTCTTGTAAAAAGTTGGTTCAAGCTGATATCAATACAAAAGCAATAATCTTTCTCTCCTTATCTCTCGTGTATCTCTCTTCTCTCATCTCTCATTTTTATTTCATCTATTATTTATTAATTCATAACATTTAAAGTATAATTAAGCATGTGCCAATTAATACAAAAGATGAAAACAATATAATTGCATATTTTTAATAAATGTATTATATATTTATGGTATAAAATATTTAAAATTATGTATTTATATTTTTCATTTATAATATTATAAATGGTGCATGAGTATAATTTTTAAATATTTAAAAAAAATGAGATTTCATAATGAATCTTATAATAAATAAAATTATTTATTTTATTTTTTATTTTTTATTTTGCGTTGGATTGGACTACATTTTATTGACCCAAACCAATCAAATCTTAAAAGCAACCCAACCCAATCTAGTCGGGTTGGGTTGGGGGGTTGGTGCCTACCCCTAATAGTTGGCATACCCAGTATTGCTAGGAGAACATAGATAGAGGCATAGAGCTTGATACTTTCTTTTTGGTAATGGTTTATCAACATTAGGGCTTTGGTGTAGCGGAAGCTATAACGAGAAAAATCTACAAGAAACAATTAGAAAACAACCTACCAATACTTTATTAATCCACGAACGAATGCCAGAATATCAAGCCTCAAATACGACAATCTTTGCAAAGATATTGTAATTGGATATTTGAAATACAATTCTCTGTATTTTTTATTAATCAAAAAACTGAATAGACTTTCGACTTACAGGGCTATTTAAAGCAAACAAACCGTAACCCTAATCCGAAACCTTGTTGAGTAAGGAAACGAGCTTAATTAACAAAAATTACCAAAAAAAGGCAAATTTGAGATAAATACAGAAACAAATGAAACTAAGAATTGTCAATTCGGACTTGTAAAACTCAACTTATTGCTAAAACAAAATTTTCTTAAAACAGCAAAAATGCTAATTTCGGGGCCTAAACAATGAGATTTGGCCAAAAAAGGGCATGCCTCGTGAATTTTGAAGATCTCAATGATTCACTTCAATTGTGAAAGTTTCATGCCATTCCGACTCCGACGCTAGCACTAGTAGAAATCATTTGGCCTTCTTGTGATCCCATCCCTCAATGTAATTCAATGCCATGTCTGCTACTACATTAGTCCCTCCAGGGTAGAAAAATGTCAACCACGATGTGGTATCCTCCTCTGCGGAATCATAAAAAAAAGGCACCAAATGCCTCATGTTAGGTTTTTGGTTTGTCTTGGCATAAATTCCATATCAAAACGATATTTTTTTTATATTGATTAGTGGTCTTAGATTATGATGATTCAAACTTCAAAAAAAGACATGGCTACTTTTCATAAAAGATGGTGTCTTCGAAGAGGAATATGTTACATTTCTCAACAAAGGTATATTAGATCTCATTCCTTGTACAAGGCTTAGGCACATACACACATGGCATTCATTTGTGTGTCCCTACATAGTTGTACACCATTTATATAAATCTCACACACTTGGTAATGTATGCACATGTATTATAATTTATTTTATAAACATCATGAATTTGCATGTTCTAGGACTATATCTAGGAAATTACATATGTGTGTGACTTTGTATTTATTTGTTTCCATTTTATTGTTTTTGGACTTGAACATAATCTCATATGATTCCCTATTGAGTCTCAGTCATTTCGGTTACTCATTCATTAGATTTCGAGTTTATACAAGGTAGTTAAACTCCTTTACGTTCTCATTTGTTGAGTTGTCTTCGTCTTTATGTATCGAGTCGAATTTTCAACCTTTTGTCAAAGTTTCATAGTTGTCCTCATGTGTAAGGGAGTCACGGTTCATAATTCGAAAACAGATTTAAATTCAGAGTTCAGATGCCCGAATACGATTGAAGAACGCGAGAGAAACTCGAAGGAGGCATGAAATGGCCTAAGGCCATTTTGGGGTGTTCCCATGAGGCTCATGGGCCAACCACCTCTCTGCCCCCATGAGGCTCACATGCCTCTCACGGGTTGGTGAGGTGGCAGCCCCTGATTGGTCCTGAAATTCCATCTCTTGAATTCATTTAAAAGCTCTCCTTTCTTTCCCATTTCATTTTAAGAAGAAAATTTGAAAAAGAGAAATGCAGAATTTTCTCTCCAACTTTCTCAACTTCCAAACACCATAACTTTCTCATTCATACTTCAAATTGAGTGATTCAAGTTAGAGAATCTTTGTATTCAAGTCCCTTATCTTCTTTACAAAGGTTTGCAGCTGTTTGATCACATTTTGTGGTGGTTCTTCACTCAAAACCGAAACTGCACGGGATTTTTAGGTATTGAACTAAACTTTGTGATTTCATCCCTTTTGATCTTCAATTACCTAGGGTTTACTTCTTCTATATGTATGTTTATGTATGGTGAATGCTATTGAGAAAGATAGCTTTATAATCAAAGCTAATCAAGTCTAATTAGAGACAAGTGTGAATTAGATTTTTATTATTCTAGTTTTTCACATGATTGAGAGTTGTATTGTGCTTAGCTTGATATCTAAGGTTATTTGTGACCTGATTGATTCATTTTATGATTAATAACCTTAGCATGCGCTTGGATCCTTTAATTGAACAAATCTAGGATTATCACATTTGATTTTGTATTTAGAGCTAATTAGAATTTAATTGATTATTGTGTATATATTTGCTCTAAGTACTTGCTAAAATATTAATTGATCATATCTTCTAATTCTAGCATTTTTGTTGTTTGTGTTCTAAAGTCTTGAATATATGCTTAATGAACATGCTTTGTTTTCAAGCTTTAGTAACATGAATAAAATCTAGGATTTAGCATGTTTTAGGTGTTTTGCATGCTCTAGATTTTTGTTCATGTTTAATGTCTAGACACTTTGTTTTGTGAACTTTGTTGCCTATATCTAGATCTTTATGGAGTGTACCTAATCCATACATTTCATATGCTCATGCATAATTTTGTGTGGTGTCATGTTTTTGGATCATAGACTAAAAAAATATACATTGTGTGCTGATTGATTATTTCTAGTTTCCATAGGATGTATTGATCATATATTCTATGTTGCATGTGTTTGCATTATTTGCATCACTTAGATCATTTGCCTTGAAAAAGGTGGAAGTCTCATCTTGGAGTGAGTGAAGCTTCAACTTGAGTATTAAGTCTTAGCTGGGAGTGTTATACTCTAGATGGTTAGGCTAGCGAAGCTTAATTATAATCTTTGTGATCCGGATGGCTAAGTAAGAAGTCTTGTCTAAAATTGGGAGGATCAGGATAGACAAGCAAGGAATCTTCCTTGAGACATGAGCGTCTTGGATAGGAAGTTGCTTCCTAGAGGTGTAGGACACATCTCGGATGGGAAGTAGGCAAGGTGATTCACTAGGCCCCGAGGGTAAACTAGGAGTTGATAGCTTATGGTGGATATCATGTGTTGATAGCCTTGAGTGTGTAAGTCCTTTTCGTCATAATGGATAAATTGTCGGTGGTTGTGGATTCAACTCGTGGATGTTTCCTCTTTGGAGATTTACCAGGTAAAAATCAATGTGTCAAATGTCTCTATCTCTATCTTTTTATATTTGTATGTATGATCAATATAACTTGTTTAAGATCTTCATTTCCTCATATTCTTGTAAACGAGTTATTGATAAAGAAAGAGATGCACACATTATTTGTTGAATCAACATTTGTTTCTTGTATCCTGTAAATGTTTGAACATTGTATCTTATGGATATTTTATATCAAGTTGTAAAGTTCTATTTAGTGTACTTATATTGTAATATTCAAAGTACAACTTGTGGAATTTGCTCTTCATTGAAAATATTTGTATATGAGATACATTGTTTCATGGTATATGTTTTGTAGACTAAGAGTGGTGAATTGAGCATACATGTGTTAATTGTTTTCTCATAACAATCATGTTAAAGGTTAATTTGTATGCTCACCAAGGTTTTAACAAAAGTCACGAAAGAGTTTTAAAATTAGAGTGTAAACCTATTCACCCCCCCCCCCCCCCTATCTAGGTTGTTTAGTATAACCTTGTAGGTATTTTCACTTCACATTAAACACATCAACTGTACAAATGTGGCTAAGAAGCTTCAACCAATATGCATTTGGATTTATCTTCTCGAGCACTTCAAGTGGACTGATTTTTTTTTGCTGCAAGTTTGTTGTATTCCATAACTGGAAAACGGTCTTTAGTCAGGACTGCCCACACAAAATCCCCCACCTTAAACTCCACTAGGCGGCGTTTCCTGTCAGCTGCCGCTTTGTATTTGTCTGTGGTTTTCAACAAGTTCTTATGGACTTGTTTATGAGTTTCTTGCAATTGCTATAAGAAATCCTCAGCCTTCCCATGATTCCGAGTCTTGTTTATGAAAGTAGATTTGTACTGTCAGGTAATTTGGGTTTATTCGTATTCTTACCAAGTAATAGCACTATGTTGGTATTATTGAACCGCAGAGTGTGGGTGTTGTGAAACCCATCGTGTTGCACCTTCCGATCATACTGCCACGGCCTTCCGAGTAACAGGTCACATACGTCCATGTGGACCACATCACACCATACTTGGTTCTTATAATTCATTCCCATCGAGAAAGAGACTAGAACTCTTTGTGACACTGTGATCTCTCCTCCCTTTTGTAGTCATATTAACTTATACGGTTTTTGGGGGTGTTTCTCTGTTTTAAGCCCCAACCTTTGAACCGCTTCAGTCACCACTATATTTTCACAACTTCCTCCGTCGATAATATATCGGCACACCTTGCCTAAGATAGTGCAAGTTGATTGAAACACATTGTTTCGAAGCCAATCACTTTCGTCAGCTCGTGGTGTCAAGAATGTGCATCGTACTACCAATAACGAACCAGAATCGCCATCGACATGGTCTTCTTCAATGGTGTCTTCTTCATCAAATTGTGCCTCTTCTCCAACCTCTGCATATCTCTCTCTGTTGTCATATGTCTCATTGAACAAGGCTGGTCTCTTTCCCAACTTTCGGCACTCCGATTATCAGTGTCCCACTTTGTCACAGCTAAAGCACCGCAACCTTCCTGACACTGTTCTCGGCTGGACTTGGTTGGTTTGCGGCTGGACCTAATTGGTGGTTGGACACAAAGCACCTCCACTACTACTGGCCACTGTCTTTTGTTGCCACCCAGTGTTGCTGTTGCTATTGCTGCTGGTCCCTGTTCTACCCATCCCCGCGCTGTTGCCTATTAACAATCCACCTTTAGTTCTTCATGTCATAGTCTTTTCTATTTGCAAGGCTCTTTGGTATGCATCCGAGACCGTAACCGAGTCAAAAAGATTTACCAGGTATAGGATTTATTGACGTAATCCTCTGTAATATCTGGACACCAACTAATCTTGGGTTTCTTGAATATCGTTGCGCACTAGCAACTGATAAAAATCTGTTATATACTTATTGACTGTTCACAATCCTTGCCTCAAATTCTGCAACTTCTGATACATCAACCTCTAAAAATTGTGGGGTAAAAATTCTGATCGCATCTTCCTCTTCATCTTCTCCTAATCTGAGATCTTTGTCTTTCCAAAGCGATTCTGGGTGAGTTTGAGCTACTGCCACCACGCGGCTGCCCGTCCCCGAAGCCAAGTCGCCTTTGTGTTTTCTGGAACGTTTTTGAACTCTAAAATTTCTTCCATGACTCTGAGCCACTCTAGGAACTTTTCTAGTTGTAGGTTTCCTTGAAACTCTAGGACTTCTGTCCTTATACCTGACTCCCACCGACGGTTCTCTTCGTGTTCTCGCACTAGTCGTCTACGCTGTGGAACCTCTTCTTCCACGTAACTCTCCTCATCACTTTCCTCCTCGTCTCCACTCATGCGAGGATTTCAAGCTGGGAAGGGATTTTGGTTGGCAATTAACGTTGCGATTTACTCGGTTAACAACGCAACCTACTGCTCCAATTGTGCCGTGCGGTCACGTTTGTTGACCTCTTCTATAGGGATCCGATTAGGTTGTCGTCTCTTCGACGGCATGTTGATGTCCCGAACAAACACGACTCTGATACCAATTGGTGTAGTGGAAGCTATAATAAGAAAAACATGCAATAAACAATTAGAAAACAACCTACCAATACTTTATTGATCCGCACATGAATGCTAGAATATCAAGCTTCAAATACGACAATCTTCGCAAAGATATTGTAATTGGATAGTTGAGAAACAATTCTCTGTATTTTTTATTAATCAAAAAACTGAATATCCTTTCGGCTTATAGGGCTATTTAAATCAAACAAACCTTAACCCTAATCTGAAACCTTGTTGAGCAAGGAAACAGGCCTAATTAACGAAAATTACCAAAAAAAGTA
Source organism: Acer campestre (assembly GCA_954870605.1). Taxonomy (NCBI): domain Eukaryota; kingdom Viridiplantae; phylum Streptophyta; class Magnoliopsida; order Sapindales; family Sapindaceae; genus Acer; species Acer campestre. The sequence continues at coordinate 17,611,352 of OX940805.1, read as the reverse complement.
AATTTGAGATAAATGCAGAAACAAATAAAACTAAGAATTCTAAACAAGCTAGAATTGACGGAATTCGATTCAGACTTGGAAAACTCAACTTATTACGAAATTAAAACTTTCCTAAAATGGCAAAAATGGCAATTTCGGGGCTTAAACGATGGAATTTGGCTGAAAAGGGGCATGCCTCCCTTGGTGGTGATTTTAGAAGATCTCGACAATTCGCTTCAACCGTGAAAGTTTCATGCCATTCTGACTCTGACGCGAGCACTAGTAGAAATCATTTGGCCTTCTTGTGATCTCATCCCTCAATGTAATCCAATGCCATGTCTGCTGCTACATCAGGCTTATACCAGATTTTGCTATTTAGTTGAAGATTTAGATTAAACAATTTATAAATTTGACCTTTTACCTATTGTTAACTACCTTTACTTCTGCAAGGTATATCTACGTTATTTTTAAGTTTATGAGCTCAATTTTCTATAATGTTTGATTGCTATTAATTGTAACCAAAGTTAAGATGCTTAGGTGGATCTGTTCTTTCTCAATTTTGAAATTCCTTCAGTCCATTGTACTTTGAGTCAGACAACTCAAGGAAGTAATGTCAACAGAATAGCCTTGTGATTTGGTATACGAATTTGGTGATGGACTCTTGGATCTCCATCAGTACCTACAAGGCTTCCCAACCCCAGGTGGGAATTACTCAACACGTATAATTTGATAAGATTAATTTGAGTCTTGATTTTTATGATGCGTCTTTGATCGCCAAGCCTTGTTGAAACTTGAAAGCATAGCCCATTCTATTTTATTTTTGAAATATTTTTGGCTTCATGAATTACAATTAAACTTGCATATGCATTATACCCAAGCATTAGCCAAAATCATGGAAAGTAACACAAAATTATGGTATTTCTATTGTTTTGCCAGAATTAAGATCTAAAACAAGTTCAGAACATCATATTTCCAAAAAGTAAAAGTCATCAAAGAGATCTTACAAACAACAATATAGTGGTGGCAAAATGGGCCTGCCCGGCCCGTTAGGCCCATTTCGCTTAACGGGCTGGCCCGGGCACGGGTCGTTAGGCGAAAGGGTGAGCCCGGCCTAGGCCCAAGCCCGTTATGGGACAGGCTGGGCCTGGGCCCGGGCCGCCTTAACGGGCCAAGCCCAACGGGCTTCAATTTTTTTTAAAACATTTTTTACATAATATATATATATATTTTACATTGTAATAATTTTGTGTAATTATTAATGTAATAATTTTAATATGAAATATAATATTTGTCATTTCATACAACACTTAATTAGTTTTTGATGAATAATATTTTTATAATTTCGTATTAAATTTGTGGTAAAAAGTATAAATTATAAATCATGATTGCCTCGTTAAAAACCTTACCAAGAAAAACCCAATGGGATAAAAACTTGTTAAGGGAAAAAGAGTGCAATAAAAAAAATAAATAAATAAGTATTTACAATTACATTAGCTCGCCGGCTGGTTGCTACCGGAACTCTCTTCGATGGTTATGCTAGAGAAGTCATCCATGAGTGGGAGGTATGTAAATATATAATATATAATGTATAGTGTATAGTATATTAGTATAATAGTATATAGTATACAAATAATATATTAAATAAATAAAATAAATTACAAAATAGTTGAAAGAGTGAGTGAGAGATGTTGGAGATTGTAGAGAATAGAGAGAATAAGAGAGTAAGGATTAGGGAAGTAGAGAAAATGTAAAGAATGAAGTGAGGGTGATGGGGGTATTTATAGGAAAATGTTAGGCTATGGTATAATTGGAAAAAAACTGTAAAAGATTTTAAAAAGTGTAATTTTTAAAAATTTTGGATATTTTTTTTCCTCCCCCAACGGTCACCTGGTTAATTACAAAAGCCACCCCTCAATTTAAATTTTGAAATAAATAAATAAATTTTGATTTATGGCGGGCCCTAATAGGCCGCCCGTGGGCCTGGCCTAGGCCCGTAGGCCGGCTTGTTAGGGCCCGCCAAAATTGTTTTTTACAATTTTTTTTAAGGCCCACGAGCCTAGCGAGCCTTACCGGGTCAGGGCCGCGATCTGGCCACCTAGGCCCGACCTAGCCCGCTAGCTTAACGGGCTTGGGCCTGGCCCGTTAAGCTGACGGGTCGGGCCGGGCAGCCCACCAGGGCCCAGCCCGTTTTGCCAGCACTAATTACATTATAAGTATCATAAATATTTCGCTATGTTGTTGAGATGTTAACAATTAACGCTATAATTAGAAGTCTTCGGTTATCATTTGATTTTATGAGAAACTTTAACATCCAGACATTGTTCAAGTGCTTGTTTGAGATAAAAAGAGAAAGAGGCTTATGCATGATTTATACATCTGGGACACATTACTGAGTAGTTGTATATTATCTTGCCTATTCAGTAACAGAGTCTTGATTGTTTACATATACAACATATTTTAAGCCCTATACTATTAATATGAGACCAAAGATACCAAACTCTTTTCTACTTTTGCAGTAAAACATCCTTACCCGTTTGACGATCAAGTTGTCTCATATATATATATATATATACACGTCATATCGGGCCGATGTGTTAGTAGGGCATGAATGGCAAGAAGGGAAAAGCCTCGAAAGTTTTGTGGTGAGTTCTTAATGGTAAGATCATTCTATATCTAGAGAAATTGACTAAAGAAATGTTTTGTATGTATATGTATATATTGTTTATTTAGTATTTAACTTGCTATCATTTGCAATAGGATGAGTTGTTTAGAGCGAGTTTGGTATCATTTTTAAAGTGGTATTTTTGAAAACTATTTTTAAAAAAGGAAATCATGTTTTAAAAATGATGTTTTTAAAAATATAATATGCTTGGTAGTATTTTTTAAAACTAATTTTCTAAAACGGAAAACGAAGTAAAAGTGTTTAGTTGTTATTTTTGAAATAGGTAAAGTAATTGTTTGGTGGGAAAAGTTATGATTTATTTTGAAATGATATTTTTGAAAATGGTGAAAAACAATAAAAAGTTGTTTTTAACTTTTTAGTTATATATTTTAAAAAGTTGTTTTTTGTTTTCAAAAATAGTTTTATAAAACGTGTAAACAAACAACATTAAAATTATTTTTTTTATTTTTAAAAACATAAAACCATTTTTAAAAATGGTTCCAAACAACACCTTAGCTTCTGTAGTGATCCTGGATTTTTAGGGATTTGGTTTCAGATATTTTACGGACAAGCTTTAGTTGAGTATTAAATTTAGAGAGAAAACTAGAAATAGCCACTCAAAACAATAAACTTTCCTTAATAACCACTTTTGAAACTTTAATTGTTAATAACCACTTTTTAAAAAAACTTTCAGTGTATGTCCATAAATTACCAGAGTACCCCTGAAATCGTTTTATTTTAAATCTCGAAACAAACTTGAAATCATGGGTAAATTGAAATGTTCAAACTTGAAATCATGCTTAAATTGAAATATCAAAACTTGAAATTAGGCCTAAATTAAAATATCAAAACTTGAAATTTGGACTAAATTGAAATTTTACATTTCTTCTTCTTCTTCTTCTTCCTCAAAACATTAGGTTTTTTTTTTTTTTGGTTTCCCTTTTCTGCAGATCACCTCGCCGGCGAAGGGGGGTCGATTCCGTCGCCGACGAAGCAGCAGCGGACGGCGAGGAGGTCGCCGGCGCCCACGCCTGGTCCCCCGTCGCCTGTCCACCATGCCCAGTCGCTAAATCAGCGACGCCCCAACAGCCAGCGAGCGAGAGAGAGCTGGGAGGGGAAGATGAGGTCGCCGCGAAGCCAAGGAGGTCGCCGGTGCCCGGCGACACCTTCGCCGGTGCTCAGCGACCTCCAAAGCCCGTCGGCGAGAGAGATCGGGGAGAGAGAGAGAGTAGTCGGGGAGAGAGAGCAGAAGAGAGAGAAAGAAAAAAAGAGAAAGAAGAGAGAGAGAGAGCTGATGTGGGGGTTTATATATGAGGGCTTTCTTGTAATTGCTCAAAAAAGTGGTTATAAACAAATAAAAGTTCGTTTGTGGTTAAAAAAGAATTTCCCCTAATCTTTGTGGTTATTCTGTGTAATTTCCACTTAAATTTAGGGTTAATAACTTATTGTCATTGACCTGTTAATGTTTGGGTTAAATATAAGTAAAAGTTTGAAATTATTAGGTAACTTATTATCTTTTTTGTCCGGTCTCACTATTTTATGTCTTGTCATCTGACTTGAATGTCTTGCGACACTTGTAACATTGGTTGTGCACCTATTTAACTGAGAGAAAAAACCATAAATGACCATAAGAATTATTAAACTTTTGTTAATAACTACTTTTGAAAAGTTAATTGTTAATAACCACTTTTTCAGAAAAAATTCACTTTATGTCCGTAATTTACTATAATGCCCTTGAAATTAGTTTTTTTTTTTATAAAAAAAACCTCAAACTTGAAATTACGGCTAAAAACTTGAATATTGAAACTTGAAATCATGACTAAAATGAAATTTAAAACTTGAAATCATGCCTAAAATGAAATATGTGAAACTTGAAAACATGCCAAAAATGGAATATGTGAAAATTGATGTCTTCTTCCCTAATTTTCTTTCTCTCTCCTCTGGTCTCTCTCATTTGCCTCTCTCTCTCCCGATATACCTCTCTCTCCTCTATTGGACTCTCGCCGGTGTGATGAAGGCTCGCCGGGCCCCGGTGAAGGTGTCGCCAAGCGATGGCGAGCCTCAAGCTGTAGCGGCAGCGCACGGCCTGTTGGCTTTGTGAAGCGACAGCGCTCACTGGCGCTCGGCGACACCTTCACCGGCGCCCGGCGAGCCTCCATCACGCTGGTGAGAGGCCAATTGGGGAGAGAGAGAGGTAGATCAGGGAGAGAGAGAGGGAAATCGGTGAGAGAGAAAGAAGAAAAGAGAAAAAAGAGAAAGAGAGCTGATTTGGGGGTTTTTATATGAGGGCTTTCCTGTAATTTCTCAAAAAAGTGGTTATAAATAAATAAAATTTCGTTTGTGGTTAAAAACAAATTTCCTATAATATATGTGGTCAGTTTTGGCAATTTTCACTTTAATTGATCACTGGATTTGACGATTGTTTGCTCATTTTGTGCGAGTAGTCTAAAAGATCAAAAGACGATGTGATTGTGCTGTTTTTAAGAGCATCCCCAACAAAACTCCCTATTTTTTCCTTATATTTAGGGAGCTAGTTGTACTTTTTTACGAATAGGGAGCCATATAAGGAGTGAAGACTCCAATAAGCCTCCTTAAAAATGGCTCCCTATTATTATTATTTATTTATAAATAAAAAAGATAATAATAAAAATTGAATAAAATTGAAATAGTTCAATAGTATTTATATATTTTTTTTAAAAATGATTTTATATATATATAAAAAAAAATAAAAAATAAAAAGAGTCTAGCCATGGCTCAAGTAAATGTAGGTAAATAGTTGTTGCAATTTGAGTTAAAAAAATAAAACAAGAAGAATTTAGTAGTGGCTAGCCGTTGGTCTCAAGTCTAGGTAAAAAGGATAATTATTTGGGTTTAAATAAAAGTAAATTGGGTTAAAAAAAAATAGGGAGGATGAATTTGGATCATTGGATATGAATGATGTGGACTCATATTGACCACACATTTCATTTGAGGAGAGAGAAATAAAAAATTGGGAGGATGTCTTGCCTTCTTAAATTTGAGGAGCCTTTGGCCGGAATTAAAAATAGGGAGAGGGATATGGAGCCTATTGGAGCACTTTCCGGTTGATCCTCCCTAAATATAGTTAAGGAGGTCTTAAAATCCGGCCTATTGGGGATGCTCTAACCAAGTATAGGTGTTTCAGAATGAAATATCAAAAGACAATATGATTGTATTATTTTTATTATAGAATAATTTTAGTAATTGTGAGGAAATTTGTAATAAGTATACTAATACAATCAAGAATGAAAGTCTACTAATTTGTCAAATAAAATGGATCAAATTTTCAACGTGATTGAAATGCTACGAAATTGGATTCTATGGTAGAATAGAGCATATGAACTTGTCTTAAAATAAAAGTTCACGTTAAATTGCATTTTAAATCCGTGTCTATTTATGTATAACTTTTCGAGTTTGTAGGATTACTTAATAGAGATGTCTTAGTAATAGTAACATATCAAGGACTGTATAGTAAGGATTTTTTATTCTTTTAAATTGTAAAATGGGACTGGGGATGAAAATATAATTTTCATATAAAAGAGTCTACATCCCTGGACCCTGCTAGAAGGAAACCAGTCTTTCGAAAATAATTACCCTTCAAGACACTTGCCACCATACTATCTGGATACTTGAGAATCTGCCAACACTGTTTTGCCAAAAGTGTATGATTGAAAGTTTCAAGGTCTCTAAAATCAAGTCCACTATTATTTTTTGGCAAACTATCCCACGAACACAGTGCATTTTTTTTTCACCTTTCTGATTGCTACCTCACCAGAAATGAGCTCATAACCTCATAACCTCCAAAATAAGCTCATGTGGTAAGTGGAATAAGCTCATAGCATATGTGGGAATCGATTGGATGACCGCCTTAATTAAAATGTCCTTACTCTCAGCTAACAAAAACTTATCGCGCTAACACTTCACCATGTCCTACACCCTAGTCGCAATCTTCGAAAACTACCTTCATTTATTCCTTCCCACAAAGCTTGGCAAACCCAAGTACCTCTCATGACACTCAACAACCCATACTACCCGCAAGTCTCCTACTCTCCTGACCCACCACTGAAGGACTAACACACATCGTAGACTTAGCAAAATTAACCAACTGGTCTGAAGCCTTCGCATAAGAATCCATGACATCTCTAATAGCCACACAATCAGAAGCCGTCGTTCTTGAAAACATAAGACTATCATCTATAAAAAAAAAAATGTGAAATAATAGGGCCAAACCTGCTGCTCTTAAACCCAGTGATTGAACCACGCGATTATGCTTGATTAATCAAACACGAGAGTCTCTCAACACAGACCAAAAAAAGATACGGGGAAAATATTAATACACCTAGAAACCCACTCTACTTTCACATACTATAGTGTTTCAAAGAAAAGGAGAGACTAAATTAAATTATGGGAATTCTTCTTACCACATTCATATTATTAAATGAGTTATTTCCACAAATCACAAGCAAAAATGATATGACCATTCTGGACACAGTTAGATGTTCCTAGATACAATACAAAATAATTATAGGCTCATTATCTGCAACTAGATAGGCCTAATTTTATTGAGAACCCAAAAGTAATAATAAGCCTAAAATCAATATATTAGTTTTCGACAATTTGCATATAATAGTAATCATATTTAAATATTGAGTAATGTTAAGTTGTCCAAAATATTTATCCAAATAATATAGTATAAGAGTTGTAACTAACACATCACTCATCACATTATCTCATAATTTATATAATGTTTACAATTCATATACCACATTATTTAAGAATTATTTTTATTTATTTATTTATTTTTATTTTTTTGTGGATAGTTTAGCACTACTCTTAAGTATTATGGTTTTTCTTTATTTAAGTTTAAACTTTTAAATTTGGTGTATACTTAGGAGGGTGTATTGGTTCAAGATTTTATTAGACAATTTGAAGGATTTTATTAGACAATTTGGAGAAGTAAATGTCTGATGCTATTGGATTGAGACTTTTTAACAAGTTAGATAAATCTGGTGGTGTTCGATCAAGACTTTTAAGATTTTTTTTTTAAAAAGTTCATATTGTCTTATGGTATTGGATCTAGACTTTTAAGAGGCAGCAGATTATCTGCTAGTATTGGATTGAGATCAATATTTTTATGATTTCACAACAAAATGGATTTTCCAGACTTTTTAGTGATAGGTATAAATAGTTTGAACCCAAAATTGTTTTACCCTCTCCCTCAATACTTTCCGGACTTTTTATTTGATTTCAGATATTTGGTGGGTGTATTGGTATATAATAAATGTGGTGGCCAAACATACAAAAGATAACATAAAACTACACTTGAAAGTCAAATACCAAATGACTGATAAAATGCCTTTGTGAGTTAAAAATGGTTTTATGTTAGATTTCCATGATCCCACCACCACCATCGGTATCTAAAATCTTTAGGACCACTAGTAAAAATTGATCAAATGCTTTATCCACATCTATAAAAGATGGATTTGGCAAAAAGTAAAGATAAAGAGAAAGTTGATTATATATATATATATATACACCTAATAAAAAGAGCTAGCCCATTACTGATAATATCGTCATTTGTGTAGATTGAGTTCAAAGACAAAAGAAGATGGTCACCATTTCTATTGATTTATTGCCTAAGTGAGTTAAAAATATATGGGCCTTGCATAAAACCATGCTTCTATAAAATTTAGATACATGTGTTTTTTTTTTAAAAAAAATCCGATAATGGAAGGGTATGCCGAAACCTGTCAAGAGCAAGCACTATTTTTTTTTTTAAAATATGTATAATTAAATCATATATATCAATTTTTTTGTTATTTACATTTATATTAAAAAATTTCTTGTCATGCCCTAACCCTCCAAATTTAACCAATGCATGCATAGTTTGTATATCAACTCATCTCACCGAACTTGAATCATATATCTCTAACATGAAAGGGGAACGTACACTGTACACACCGCTAGAGGAAAAAAAAGATTAAAGAGCAGTGAATATTATAATTAGATAACATATGAATTAATGAAGTCCAACAAGCCAAATAAAAATACTTCAATGTTCAAGCTATTTTTTTTTTCTTGTTTCATATCATTTCTAGTGAGGTAGTGGAGGATGGGTTATTGGTTATTATATTTATTTCATATGGTGACATTTTTTGCACCATATGAACCAGTGGAAGGTTAAGTGTTGGTTGGTGATATTTTAAAATTTTATTACTTTTCTTCATAGCTTATACATGTTTCTCATTCAATTTTTATTGTTCAGTGACTACCCTCAACAAGATTATAGAGCACCGGAACTTGGGAAAAAAATTGAATACTACAATCGACTTGAAAATTCAAAAAGTCCATATTTTTAAAAGTTCAAAAAGTCTTGAAATAAAGTTTAGATAATCTTAATCGTCTATAAATAAAGTTCAAAGACTTTTTCAGAATCTTAAAAGTATAATCCTAACAATCTTAATAATCCTAATAATCCTAATGCAAATCCATAAAATCCTTACACCTAAAAATTGTCTATTAAAATCTCAATCCAATACACCCCCTTAATATAGTATCAAAGTTAGTTAGTTTTATTAATAATGTTTAGAATGAATCCTTCTACATATTTTAATTTGCATTTGTCATATTCAATTGTATATCGTGCATCTTTCACCTTTCTAATTTCTTTTATTTCTCAGGGATTTCGCAACCTTAGGAATCACTAATAATTCTTCCTCATTAAAGCTCTTAATCTGTAATTTGAGAAAATACAGGGTTAAAATCTGAAATTTGACCTAATGTATCACAGATCAAAATCAAAATTTGATCATAATAAACTCGAGGTTTATAGAAGAACATGACTTTCAAACCCACCAACTCAAATTTCATTAAGACACTTACCTGTCACTAACTCACTATATTAATTATAGAATTTCAAGTAAACACTTTCCTCTCAATTGCAAGTTATTTATTTAATAAACTTGTATAGTCAAGCTCTATTTGTTTAAAAATATTGCGAAAGATCAATCTGAAGAGGTTGTCATTTTACAGATTTTATCGGGGGAAAACTTTCAATTGGGAGATATATGTAGGGATGGCATTTAAAGCCGAACCCGTGTGACCCGTTCGAACCCAACCCGCTTAAAGAGGGTTTGGGTTGGGATAAGTGTACCTGTGGATGGATTTGGGTTTGAAAATTATACCCGTCATGGGTTCGGGTATGGATTTGGAAAAAAATCCATACCCGAACCCGCATATCCGCGAACATTAAAAATTATATAATATTTTATTATTTAAAATATTATAAATTTAAACCCCAATAAAAACTTTTTAATTATATAGAGCATAAAATGTAAACATTTCAATCTATTAAGAGTTTTTATTCTTTAAAATTATAATATTTCATATATTTAAATAATATAGAAATAATTTCCAAAAAAAAAAAATAATTGACGGGTTCGTGGGTTCACGGGTTATGCCCGTGGACCCGCTTGTTTCACGGATTTGTGGGCGGGTTTGGGTGTCCCCCAAACTCGCGGGTAAAACCCAAACCCGAACCTGTTTATTTTCGTGGATTTGTGGACGGGTTTGGTAGAAACAAAATTTCACAGGTTTAGATTTGGATTTTTCCAAACCTGCCCCATTGCCATTCCGGGTTCAAAATTTAAATGTCACTATTTAGGGCGGTTTTTGTGAAAATAGCAGTGGTTTAATAATCTAAGTTTAAAAGGCACCTATTTCGGTGTCCAGACAAAAATACCCTTATTTTTGTCTGCTTGTGGCTTTTCAAAGTTGAGAGAAAAAACCAAAGAGAGAGAGAGAAACACGACAAAAACAGTGACCGGTCAAACAAATCCGACAGAAATACCCACAGCATACTCACCGGCGGTGGACCTACAGTAATTTCAGTGGAGGAGAAAGCTTTTCTGATTGACAGTGGTAAGTTTATTTTTCGATTTCGTTTTCCTTTATGTTGTTGAAAAATATATGTTCGTTGTTGTTTCCATTAGGTTTTTGTTGTTAGTTTATGTGTGTTTCATTTAGATTAGGGTTCTGGGTTAGTTTAGGTTTAGATTAGGGTTTGAATCTGTACAGTAGGGAGGTAGAAGACGATGAAAATTTGAGATTCCGAGCCTTTTAAAACCTTTTCCGAGCCTTTTCCGAGCCTTTTTAAACAGTATCCGAGCCTTTTTAAGGGAATATGAATAGTTGTTTCTCCGAGCCTTTTACAACTTTGTCCGAGCCTTTTAAACCATGATCCGAGCCTTTTTCGAGCCTTTTAAGGAATATGAATAGGTTTGTGCATTTTAATCTCCGAGCCTTTTCCGAGCCTTTTCACAAATACTCCGAGCCTTTTAAGAATTTCAATAGTTTTCTCTGCAATTTCAATCTCCGAGCCTTTTAAACCTTGATCCGAGCTTTTTCCGAGCCTTTTCACAAATAATCCGAGCCTTTTAAGGAATATGAATAGGTTTGTGCATTTTCAATCTCCGAGCCTTTTAAAACTTAATCCGAGCCTTTTCCGAGCCTTTTCACAAATACTCCGAGCCTTTTAAGAATTTCAATAGTTTTCTCTGCTTTTTCAATCTCCGAGCCTTTTCAACCTTTATCCGAGCCTTTTAACCCTTTAGCCGAGCTTTTTCCGAGCCTTTTTATATAATGTCCGAGTCTTTTGATATAGTGTCCGAGCTTTTTGATTTACTTTCCGAGCCTTTTCATGAACTGATATATGTATATTTTTATTGTGATTATGCAGATGAGGAATCCGTTGAAAGATTTGCTTAAAACTCTAGAGGAGGAAAGGTACTCAGGGAAAATAACTCGCCATGACCATTTTGACGACCTTACAGATATCGACAATGCATTGAGTAGGGTACCTGAACATTTTTAGGCTGAAGATCGTCGTCGTTATACTGAGTCATGTTTTGGACACTTCCTCTCGATGCATCGGCATATGACGTTTTCAGCTGGAATTGTCCATCGGTTGCTTATTCGGGAGTTGCATCATGATGGGCCGGAAGATGAGATGAGGTTTCTGTTGGGTAGACATTCAGTCCGGTTCTCGAAGGTCGAGTTTTGTCTGATCACCGGATTGAAGTTCGGAGAACTTCCCGACACGTCGACCTACAATATGGTGCAGAATGGCATACATCAGCGGTACTTCGAGGGTCGAGATGACATCGAGTATGGAGAGTTGAGAGCCGTACTGCGGATTGGTGTTTTCCATGAGCAGTATGATGCGGTTAAGCTATGCTTATTGTATATGCTTAACTGGATATTGATGGGGTTGGACGAGAGACAGAAAGTTCCAGTATGGCAGTTTCGCCTAGTCGAGGACTTGGACGCATTTGATGCCTTCCCCTGGGGTGCACACGTGTTTAGGCAGTCTATTTCTTGGTTCAAGCATGCGTTGGACGGTCGACGATGGCGGCGGTTCGAACAACGACAGCGAAGAAAGGGCGCTGACCAGCACAAGGTGGAGACGTACAATATATACGGTCTTACGCATGCACTGTTGGTAAGAATTTAGAAATTGAATCCGTAAGTTAATTGTATTTTTTTATTTCATATAACTGATGTATTGGATTCTTAACGCAGATATTTGCTTTTGAGGTCATCCCTGAGCTTGGCAACACCGGATGTGGAACTCGCAGGGACATCGACCTATCCCCCCGTATTCTAAAATGGCAGTTGACTCAGCGACCAAGGAGTGAGAAGCTGGATGCCATTTTCATTGAAAGGGTAAGCATTTTTTATGTTGTTAATGTTCATAGTTATTAGTATATACAATTCACAATGGTCTAACTATGATTTCAGATGTTTGCGAGGGTGGAGTTGGTGCCGACCGCAGCTGAGCGGGCTGAGCGATACTTCGAGGGCATTTCTGAGGGAGGCAATCTGTATGATGCCGATTTTGTACATGCTGACATCCCGAATCCTGACCAGACTACGACTGCCCGAGACAGTGATACTGAGAGTCCAATTTCCGACCGCAGTGATATGGAGTGTTCTGATATAGAGGGCACTAGTGGGAGTCGTAGGCGGGTTCGGTTCGTGTTACCCAGACAGCCTCGAGCTGGAGGTGACTCCGGACGAGGCGATGGAGGGGTTCCTGACTCAGGAGGAGGCGATGGAGGGGTTCCTGAGGTATGTACAAATATTTATGTCGCCTTATTTTCTCTGAATTTAGTATTGAATGATTTTAGTACTGAAACAGTTCTAAATCATTTCAGGACCATCGGTATACTGAACTGATGGATGCGGTCCGAGGGTTACGTGCTGAAATGAAGAAGAACGAGGAGAAACGAGATCAACAGCATCAGGAGTTGCTGGATTTGATTCGGGGTCTTCAGGGATCGACGTCGACGTCGCAGCCCCGTAGTTCAGGTCCACGGTTCGATGACCCACCGTTCGATGGCCGAGACCAGGACTTCACTCCTAGGGACAGGACGGGTAGTCATCAGGACGGGGCAGAGCCACACACCAGGCATCATACTACGCACTTCTCCGATCCAGATCAATAAGGGCCTGGTGGCACTGGCGGTACAGGGACATCGCATATGGATACAGAGCAGATACATAATCCCTCCATTCGTAGAGGCGATCCCAGCGGGTTTACCCCAGCGGAGCTGACACCTACAGGTGATCCATCCTTACTGAGTTCCTTCGGACAGCGCACCTCTCCCGCAGGGGATCGACGGGGACAGAGTCCCTCGTTGCAGGGCACCCTAGCAGCAGATCCACAGGGATTGAGTCCTTCCTCAGAATGCCACCATTCAGTTGATCCGAGCTCAGTTCTCCCCTCCAGGCAATCCACGGGAGATGATTTGGTCCCTCGCGACGCACCTTTCCGGTCCATCCCACCCGATGAACAGGGAGGGAGTTCCCCCTCACACCGCACCGATCCCAGTGATTTGGAACGGACTCCCCCACCCCTAAGGCGTGGACACCGAATTCGACGTCGAGGTTGGAGGGACCGGACCCCATACACGGACCCATGTAGACCGAAGAGACCACGAATGTTGCCGCCGCCAACACATGAATGGATGCGACACGCATTGGTAGATCCTGAGCACCTTGCGGCGTACATGGAGTACAAGAGGAACCCGGGGACTGAATTGTAAGTATAATAGTAAAAATTACAATATGTTTATACTTTTTTCGACATATATGCAAGTAAGTATTGTGTAACGTGTTCAACAATTATGCAGGCGTGATGTGGATCTGCACGACCCAGTTGGTGTCGATGTGCTTTGGTTCCACCGGTTTCAAACCAACTTGATGGAGTTGGAGGATACGGTATGTTTCTTACTTGAATTGTCCGTATAAGTTTCATTCAGAAATGGTGGAATCCTAACAATACAAATTGTTGAAATTGTCAGCACATTGATGCATACTTGAACATTCTCCGGAATCGTCAGCGAGCATTCCCCACTGTCTACAGTTCGAGGGTTAACATACTGGATTCTCAATTCTATGTAAGTGTTTATATTGTACGGTTTTCGCTTCAACTTCTTTCATTCAAATATTTGTTGCCTAACATTTTTTAAATTTAATCTATACAGTCATTGTTATATCATGACTGGGACAAAATCGCCACCGGTGAGGAGAGGAAACCTCGAAAGGGTTGGTCTGTGTTCAACCACCGGTGGGCCCGTGATGAGCTTGCGGTGGTACGTGGAGAGCTCCCGTCAGGAATCCGACCATGGCACGATGTTGACTTGGTGAGTATTTATTTTAATTTGCGTCCATGTGTATAATAACAAAATGTGATAACACTTTGGAGAAACACCTACAGGTTCTGATTCCTTGCAACCTTGGACGTATGCATTGGGTCATGGCCAGCGTCGACCTCATGAAAGGCCAAATTCTCGTGTTTGACCCGTTCAGACGACAGGTCCCATTTAGGCACAGGAATGCCCAGTTCGCGTGCTTGCGGTGGTTGCTACCGTCGATGTTGGATGCGGTGCACTTTCACAGGAACAGACAGAGGGGTGATCCGACGTACAAATCGAAGAATGGGCCCTTTCGGATGTTGTTCGTGTCAGCCGACCGCGTGCCCCAACAGAAAGAGGGGTATGAATGTTTCAAGTTAATATTCTATCCCAATTGGTTTTAATAACATTCCATTCTAATGGTTGTTCATTTTATCTCAATTGTAGGGGAAATTGTGGTGCCCATACTCTGAGAATGATTGAGTACCTGACGGCGAACAGGGATACGTTCGAGTGGTCAGAGGACGATATGACCACTATCCGAGAGAAGATGGCTGTGGAGGTTTATTGTAACTCCAAGGCCATGTAGTTGATGTACATAACGTTTGACTAATGAAATGAAGAAATTTTTTATTTTTTATTTTCAAGTGTTTGCAGTTATCAGTTAAAGACACATTTCATACATTGAGCACCTTCAACAATACAGGAAATTCATGAACACTATAACAAAGGATCAAGTAGACGAAGATTTAATTCAAATAAAATTTCGTACATAAAATCAATCAAATTAGGACATAAAAGCATAAAAACCCCGAATGTCATAAAACAACTATATCGAGCATGGTTCCCAAAGTTTGAACGATGTTGGAAGAAATCAAGTTGGAGACATGTTCCTCAATTGCAAGCTTTTCTGGTGGCAATTCCTCTTCCTCTTCTACTGTCTTGTTATGTTTGATCACTTTTATTCATTCAACGGTAGAGTCCTTCTCAGGGCATGTTTGTTTGTTGTGTCCAATTGAGTGACAGATGCTGCACTTGCGACGGTATTCATCGGGGACAATGGTGCTAGGACCTTCATTAACCATAGGCGGGTTGGAACACCTCCTACTATTATGTCCTGGTTGTCCACATCTTCTACACGACTGTGTGGTTATCCTCTCTGAAGACGAGGCATGTCGACCCTTCATCGGGCGACCTGATTGTCTCTTCGTATTTGGATTTAAAACCACCCGCGCTGCGATGTCAGATGGCACTACCCATGAAGAAGGATGGCCAATAGGCATAATAGGAACCGAGTATGCATCAATAAGTGTCTCCCTCTTGTAGTAGTCCGCACACAGAGATGTGAAATCCAAGTTCCGCTCCCTACAATAAGGAAAATGGTGAGATTCACGTTTGGGTAATATAAAGCGTTAACTGTAACTTTTCATGTACCTTGCCGATGCGAGTGCGTGTGAACATGGTAAAAAGTCCATTTGGAATTTGTTACATGTGCAAGTCTTCCGGGCCAAGTCAACCGTCCACTGTTTTCCCTTGTGTCTGACGGAGAATATGTTCCAGTCAACTGGATTTACGGTCATATAACCGCACTTCTCGACACGTTTCAAGATCGCAAGATATGCTGCATCAGTCAATCGATGACGCATGGACTGTGCAGCTGCATGACGATCGTGAAACCACCTTTGTAGCATATTCCTAATGAACTCTGTCAGGGTCATCAGTGGCAATTGCCTTGCGAATTTTAGGCATGAGTTTATGCACTCTGCAACATTTGTGGTCATCACCCTGTACCTTCTTTGGGGACAGTGAACGCGGGACCACTTGTGCGGACCGGCATCAATGGCATAATCGAATGCAGCCTTGTGCAGCTTACGTAACTCCTCCATGTGGCGGTCATACTCGATTTCACTGTACGATCTAGCTGCGTTATCCATTATTTTGGCAACATCCTTTCTGTGGAATCTCTTCTTCATATTTTCAGCAAAATGCCAGCAACATATGGTATGGGTTGCATAAGGGAACACTTTAGAAATCCCTGCTTCAATGCTTGCATGACGATCTGAAATGAAAACCAGATCATCTATATGACCAAGGGCACCCCTCAAGCATTCCAAAAACCATTCCCACGAAAGGTTGTTTTCTGAGTCACCGTACCCAAAACCAATTGGATACACCTGTTCATTTCCATCTTGTGCAGTTGCAACAAACATTGTACCCCCGAATCTTCCCTTCAAATGGGTACCATCAACTGCAATCACATGACGCATACACCTCCGGAAACCTCTAATTGAGAACCCTAACGACATGAAAAAGTAGAGGAATTTACCATCGTCAGTGCACTGTAACTCAGTGATTGTGCCAGGATTTTGTTGTTCCAAAACGTATGCAAAAGATGGCAGTAGTTGGAAAGTTTCTTCATGCGTTCCATAGGTCAATGACAATGCATATTGCAGGGCATCATATGCCTTACTGTACATGATTTGGATGCCATACATTGTTTTCATATCGGCAATTATGTCCTTCGGACGCATGAGACGACCATCATGTTGTTGAAGTCTAGGTGCCACGACTTCTCCGATTGTGACTGCACTAGCTTGTCGGTGGCGACGGTGAATCTCCTCCAAGGGACAATTGTGTTCATTGACAAAACTTCTGACTTGAAAGTAAGTCCCTTCATTTCTCCTTACCGCTCTTAATTTCCACGTACAGTCGTCAATGATGCACACCAGATGTAAAGTTGTCTTATTGGACCTTTTGACCTTCCATTCAAAGTTCTGCTGCATCGCAAAATGGCCAATTAGCCTCTTCAAATCCTTTTTACTTGGAAAAAATTGACCTTTATAAATCATGGTTCTAGGTTCTGGCGCTGCCAAGGTGCTGCTTCTACCAATACCAAACGAGTATGAATTTGCTCCGGGAATAACCCACGTTGGCGTATTAGCAAAATCAGATGTTGTTACATTATTACGGACCTCGGAACTCCCAGGCATATCTAGTGCAGTGCAACTAACTCCTTGTACACGTCTACCACGTGTTTCAATTTGTGCAGGCTCTTCATCGATATTTTGTAGATCATGAACCTGTTCATTATTGGCCTCATTATCCACCTCATGGTTCGGGCAATTGTTCTGGTCATTGTACTGCTCATTGTACTGTTCATTACACGGCTCAATTCCACAACCAAACATATGACCAATTTGAGGTTCAACTGCATCTGCATGGTTGACCGCTACCGGTGGGACACCACACATGTTTCCCCCATCTTCGGTGGCGCTTCTTTGGCTTAACACTTGGTTGCTACCGCTGAAGGATCCTAATTGTTAGGTATTTTCAGTAGGGGGAATACCATTCCCTATCACATCTCCAGCTGTCCTCTCAGTTAGACTGACACATACTTGAGGGATCACCCGATCTTCCCCTAGCATAAATTGGACATCGTCGTCATTTCTTATAAATGTTCGACATGTACTGCCAGGAACGATTGATATCGATGACAGATCCACATTGAATTTGTTTACATCATACTTCACAATGGTATGCACGATCGCCACCAATTCTTCGTAAGTCATATTCCGTGACACATACATTCCCCGGTTATCGGATCCAACAAACCTCTGACTTCCGTCGAGTAACTGCTCCCATCGACCGTTGTAAGATATTACTATTCTAGCCCGATTCATGATGCTGTCAAATTAATAATCCCATTGATAAGAACCCAGGACTATAAAATATTTTCAGATATTAATTTTATAAAGGCTCGGACAAGACTTGCAAAGTCTAGGAGAAGACTTCAAAAGTCTCGGAGAAGACTGGAAAAGGCTCGGAGAAGACATGCAAAGTCTCGGAGGGGACTTCAAAATTCACAGAAGATACTTATTCATTTAAAAGGCTCGGACAAGACATCAAAAGTCTCGGAGGAGACTTCAAAAGGCTCGGATAAGTCTCGAGAAGATTGGAAAAGGCTCGATACTTATTCATTTAAAAGGCTCGGAAAAACATCAAAAGTCTCGGAGGAGACTTCAAAAGGCTCGGAGGAGACTTCAAAAGGCTCGGAAAAAACATCCAAAGGCTCGGAGAAGGCTGGAAAGGCTCGGAGAAGGCTCGGACAAGACTGGAAAGGCTCGGAGAAGGCTGGAAAAGGCTCGGACATAATTTTAAATAGCTAGGACAGAACTTACAAAGTCTCCAAGATCAAAAATTTTCACAATGGCTTAAGGTTTACAACTACTACAACAGATTTGTTTATCTACAAATGAAAATGTGAACAAATAAAAAGAAGTATTTGCAAGAAATATTACCTTGTTGTTGAGAAAGCACGTCGAGTTCTTTATAAGTTGAAGAAGAAACCCGAGATAGAGAGAGAGAGAGAGGATTACTCTGAGAAATTTTTTTATTGGAAGTGACGACAGAGAAAAGTACAAACAGATTAACATAAATGATTATCTAAGGTCAATTTTGGTAGTTCACCATAATAGGTGCCTTTTAAACTTAACTTATTAAACTAGTGCCTTTCTCACCACATCAATTTAAAAAGGTGACATTTCTCACCAATTCCACTTGCCATTCCTAGATATATGATTTATAAATTACAAGTAACCAAAATGAGGCCATCATGACCATGAGATGCCATGAATTAATAATGAATTGTAATTGGCCACTAAATCAAAGTCCATATATAAATACATAGTCAAATGCATTCACATATTAAATTATTATTTTAAGTCATCTTGTTATGTTGTCACTTATCTACCTGTACGACTACTCTTTGGGCCGTTGAATGGAAAAAAAATTCCATGATTACTAAATTGTAATGAAATTCGAAGAAACATATATAGAGAAACAGAAGTTCTCTTGCTCTTTAGAAAAAATCAAAGAGGTAATTTCTCAGTAATTTCTCACATCCGTAAGTATATTGTTATTAGTCAAGAGATAATGTTAATGTTCCATCTTGCGTGTATTAATTTCTCACGTCTTATTGATTGATAGGATAAAGTTGATTTAGTGGTATAGGATTCGAATCATGTACTCATCCTCCAAACTCCGAATTTAATTGTAATAATTAAAAATAGAGGGAGTTGCACAAATATCCCTCGAAGTTTGATAAAATTGTATGGATATGACAGTTTTTGCCATATAAAAACAAACTTTCCTCAATATTTGAATATTGTTGCACTAACACCCCTTATTGTTAGATAGATCCGTTAATCAATGGTCAAAATAGTAAAAAGTCTAAAATATCCTTTATTTTTATTTTAAATAAACTTAAAAAATAAAAAATAAGATTAAAAAAATATTTTAGAAAACATGAATGTATTTTAAATCTGAAACCTAAAAAAAAAAAAAAATTCATCTTTACAAATTAAAAAAAAATAGTTTTTAAAACAATTTAATAATAAATATATTTTAAATTTTAAATTTATTTGAAGTCAAGGGGGAATTGCACAAACTAATTTTTTTTAAGATGGATTTTTTTTTTTTTCTAGATTTCATATTTAAGATATATTCAGAACCAAGGATTTGAGATTTGCATCTCAAGCCTTGGCCCTTGGACCACCAAGGCAACCACCTCGTGGTTGCGTGTAAACAATATTCATTTTGACTATAATTAGAGATAAATCTTTTCTTAATCTATACTTACTTTGAACAGATGTACAAATTTTTAATTATAGAATTTCATGTCAACACTTTCCTCTCAATTGCAAGTTATTTATTTAATAAACTTTTATAGTCAAGCTCTATTTGTTTAAAAATATTGCGAAAGATCAATCTGAAGAGGTTGTCATTTTACAGATTTTATCTGGGGAAAACTTTCAATTGGGAGGTATATCATATATGTAGGGATGGCATTTAAATTCGAACCCGTGGGACCCGTCCGAACCCAACCCACTTAAAGAGGGTTTGGGTTGGGATAAGTGTACCTGTGGATGAGTTTGGGTTTGAAAATTATACCCGTCATGGGTTCGGGTTCAGGTTCGGGTATGGATTTAGAAAAAAATCCATACCCGAACCCGCAAACCCGCGAACATTAAAAATTATATAATATTTTATTATTTAAAATATTATAAATTTAAACCCCAATAAAAACTTTTTAATTATATAGAGCATAAAATGTAAACATTTCAATCTATTAAGTGTTTTTATTCTTTAAAATTATAATATTTCATATATTTAAATAATATAGAAATAATTTTTTTTTAAAAAAAAATTGACGGGTTCACGGGTTCACGGGTTATGCCTGTGGACCCGCTTGTTTCACGGATTTGTGGGCGGGTTTGGGTGTCCCCCAAACTCGCGGGTAAAACCCGAACCTGAACCCGAACCTGTTTATTTTCACGGATTTGTGGGCGGGCTTGGTAGAAACAAAATTTCACGGGTTTAGGTTTGGATTTTGCCAAACCCGCCCCATTGCCATTCCTAGATATATGATTTATAAATTACAAGTAACCAAAATGAGGCCATCATGAACATGAGATGACATGAATTAATAATGAATTGTAATTGGCCACTAAATCAAAGTCCATATATAAATACATAGTCAATTGCATTCACATATTAAATTATTATTTTAAGTCATCCTGTTATGTTGTCACTTATCTACCTGTACGACTACTCTTTGGGCCGTTGAACGGAAAAAAAATTCCATGATTACTAAATTATAATGAAATTCGAAGAAACATATAAAGTAGAACCCCTGTAAATTAATCTTCTATAAATTAATATCTTCTCTAAATTAATAAAAAAATCTCGGTCCTGACTTGGGCCAGTGTAAAAAATTAATAAACCCCTCTATCGTAATAATTAATAATTTATTTTTAAATCCTAGTGTAAAATTTTGGTCCCGACTGTCGTATAAATTAATAATTAATAAAATATATTATATAATAATCTAGAACTAGAAAAGTACTTCAAGATGTTAATTTGCACAAGGCCACCCCATGTTTGATATTTTTGACTTCATTCTTCATCTTTTGACTTGTCCTATTGTTATAGCAAAGAAGATAGGAAAGAGAGAATTTTTAGAAACTATTAGGAATAGAATTTTTAGGTATATCTTGAGATCTCTCTTGTGATATACAACCAAATAATAAGCCTCACAAGGAATTGAAAATTTTCTTAATAAATCTTTCCTAAACAAGGAATCCTGAAAAAAATAATAAAATAAATAAATAAAAAGGAAATTTCTCTGAAGAAGAAAAATGACTAAACAAGAGATCCCGAAAAGGATCCTTCGCTAAACAAGAAAACGACTTCCACATATTTTCTAAGACAAAATAACACTTTACAATGTAAAATCCTTTAAATTAATAACCCCTCTGAATTAATACTCAAGGGTAGGTCCCAAGAATATTAATTTAGAGGGGTTCTACTGTATAGAGAAACAGAAATTCTCTTGCTCTTCAAAAAAAATCAAAGAGGTAATTTCTTAGTAATTTCTCACATCCGTAAGTATATTGTTATTAGTCAAGAGATAATGTTAATGTTCCATCTTGCGTGTATTAATTTCTCACATCTTATTGATTGACAGGATAAAGTTGATTTAGTGGTATAGGATTCGAATCATGTACTCATCCTCCAAACTCCGAATTTAATTGTAATAATTAAAAATAGAGGGAATTGCACAAATATCCCTCGAAGTTTGATAAAATTGTGTGGATATGACAGTTTTGACCATATAAAAACAAACTTTCCTCAATATTTGAATATTGTTGCACTAACACCCCTTATCGTTAGATAGATCCGTTAGTCAATGATCAAAATAGTAAAAAGTCTAAAATATCCTTTATTTTTATTTTAAATAAACTTAAAAAAATAAAAAATAAGATTAAAAAAATATTTTAGAAAACATAAATGTATTTTAAATCTGAAACCTGAAAAAAAAAATTCATCTTTACAAATAAAAAAAAAAGTTTTTTAAACAATTTAATAATAAATATATTTTAAATTTTAAATTTATTTAAAGTCAAGGGGGAATTGCACAAACTAATTTTTTTTAAGATGGATTTTTTTATTTCTAGATTTCATATTTAAGATATATTCAGATTTTCTAAAAGATAGAGCGTGTAAACAATATTCTTTCCTTCCACCAGTTGAGTAAGCACCCTGATGACTGGCCACAATGTAATTGCCAAGAGTAGAACCAAAGACTTGAGATTTGCATCCTAAGCCTTGGCCTTTGGACCACCAAGGCAACCACGAGGTGGTTGCGTGTAAACAATATTCATTTTGACTATAATTAGAGATAACTCTTTTCTTAATCTATACTTACTATGTAAACATTTCAAATTATCTTATATAGTTTAATTAGGATTAAATAGACCTTTCAAATAACTATAAGAGCTAGTTGGTACCTGTGTGGAGATGGAACATTACTAACTGAGTAACTGGGTTTCGATTAAAATATTAAATCATCTAGACTTTTTTCATTTTTTTTTCTTTTAACTACTTCATTGACTGTAGACTTATGCGAGGAAGATGATGAATTGTTAAGTAAAAAACAAATTATATATTTATATATTCCTGGAATATATATATTTTTTACTTGAATATTCCTGGAATATAGATAGTATGATTTTTTATTTATTTTAAATATTACATAAATTCAGGGTTTTTTTAGAGAGGGGAATGACTCGAACTCATAAACTAGTGTAAGTGTGAGTGATATACCACATGGACCTATCTCATCTCGTGATAAACTGTTTATTTGGTGTGATTATGTGATTTTGTCAGAATTAGTTAAATTTGATTGTTATTTCTCTGTCTGACATGAACATTATGTTTTGAAATACATGCGTTAATGGTCATTTCCATCGACTGCTAGACCTTTTTCTTTTAACTACTTCATTGACTGTAGACTTATGCAAGGAAGATGATGAATTGTTAAGTAAAAAACAAATTATATAATGAGACATTTGTAAAAGTAGTCAAATTAAGAAATAGATTATTGTTTTTAATCAAAAAAATTTAAGTTATTGTTTTTAACTAGGTGGAAGTTATAAAGTCTAAAATACCCTTTCTTTTTTTTTAAATATCCCAATTATGCAGTATTTCATACAAGACATAAAATATCCCATGTTTATCATGTTGTGCATGAAATATCTCATATATGTCATGTTGAGCATGAAATATCCTATATATGTCACGTTGAATATGAAATGTTCTCATTATGCAGTATTTCATACAATGCATGAAATATCACATGAAATATCACATGTATATCATGTTGTGCATGAAATATCCCCTGTATATCATGTTGTGCATGAAATATCTCATGTATGTCATGTTGGGTATGAAATATCCTATATATATCATGTTGAGTATGAAATATCCCTATTATGCAATATTTCATACAAAGCATGAAATATCCCATGTATATCATGTTGTGCATGAAATATCCAATGTATGTCATATTGGACATGAAATATTCTATATATGTCATGTTGGATATGAAATATCCCCATTATGTAGTATTTCATACAAGGCATGAAATATCTCATGTATGTCATGTTGTGCATGAAATATCCCATGTATGTCATGTTGGGCATGAAATATCCTATGTATGTCATGTTGAACATGAAATATCCTATTTATGCAGTATTTCATGTAAAACATGAAATATCCCATGTATATCATGTTATGTATGAAATATCTCATGTATGTCATGTTGGGCATGAAATATCCCGTGTATGTCATGTTGGACATGAAATAACCCATGTACTTCAAAAATACATGATTACACGATAGCCGATGTGTTACGTTAAACATGAAATAACCAACTTATATCACTTTTACCGTGACACATTACCTGAAATATAATTTCAAACCGAAATTGAAATTTCTTCCATTGTCAACAAAAAAAACTTCAAAATTGAAACAAAATAACAAAGACCCATCAACAGTATCATCTAAAAAACATAATCATGCTATTGAAATTGAAAATTTACAAACCTTGAAGTTTTAAGCAGAGATTTAACCACAAACTCAAAATTTTCAAAAAACTCTTCCCAAATCTTGGTTTCTTTGCGATTTCCCTTCAAAATAATTTTAATTTCTTGACAAAAATTAGTTGAGAACTAAGATTTGATAAAGATATGAGTGATAAAAAGATGGGTATAGAGATGAGTGACAGAGAGAGATGAGTAATGGAGAGAAAAAAAAAAATTAAAGGGAAAAAGAGGATAAAAAGGTAGTTTTGAAATTTATTGACTAAAAACAATAATGTATTATGGTGATTGGTTATAAACAATAAAAAATTAGAATTTGGCTAGAAACAATAATCCATTATGTGGTTTCGTTATTTTTTGTAATTTTCATTTTATATATTCCCGGAGGATATTTTATTTTTACTGGGTGTGGATATTGATATCCATAAATATGATAAATGCACACCCATGTCTAAAATTTAAAAGAGAGCTTCTTTTGACAATCCAATTTTTTTCTTTTCACTTTTTTTCTAAAGACACTCAATTCTCAAAATTTAGATTTAAAAAAAAATTCTAAAGACAATTCATTTTGTTCCAAGATTATTTTTTTTTTATCTTTTGGCACTCATATTTTAAAGACACTCTGTTTTTAAAAAAGTTTCTAAACACACTCCATTTTATTTTAATAAAAGTTAGGACGAACCATCGTAGCATTTTGGATTCATTTGAGGAGTAATCTTTTTTGAATTAAATTATTAAAAAAAAATTATTTTTCTTAAATCATTATATTAAATGTTACATATTAAACTCTCTCTCCTTCAATATATATCTCTAATTTTCTATCTCCATTTTTTTCTCAAACAAGACTAACAGTTTAGAGAAGAAAAAGAAAAAAAAAAAAAAAGTACCCTGTTTTTCCAAAAAAAGAAAAAAGAAAAAAGAAAGAGGAAATATGAAAATGTTTTTTGTTACTTTTGTAGGCATATGATTGCTTAGAGAACTTTAATTCTTTTATTAATTTTTGAAATTCTGAGTTTAATCGAATCTAGTTGAAACAAATCAAGTTTTCATATATCTAATCTTTTTTAAAAAAAAAAAGAAAAAAAAAGAAGGTATTTGTATTGAATTTTTAATATATATATATATATATATGAGTAAGTCTCTCATAAAGGATTCCTTATTTTAATTTCTGTAATGACCATCATGAAAT
Organism: Acer campestre; assembly: GCA_954870605.1. Taxonomy (NCBI): domain Eukaryota; kingdom Viridiplantae; phylum Streptophyta; class Magnoliopsida; order Sapindales; family Sapindaceae; genus Acer; species Acer campestre. The sequence goes on along the minus strand of OX940805.1, from coordinate 17,585,867 downwards.
TACATTGATTTGAATGAATTTTGATCTGAATTTTTTTGTGGATGATAAGTTCATTAAAATCTACATATGAATAAATTTTGAGATTTTTTCAAGCACTAGAACTATTTTTCTTAAATTTTTCTATATTTGACCAATTTTTCGATGCCTTCATATTTTTAAAAAAATTGGGATAAATAGTTCTAGTGCCTGAAAAAATTTCAAAATTTTCTTATATGTAGACTTCAATAAACTTATCATCCACAAAAAAAATTCAAATCAAAATTCATTCAAATCGATGTGATTTCATGGTGATCTTTACCGAAATTAAAATAAGGGATCCATTATGAGAGATTCACTCATATATATATATATATATTAGTGTTAGTAAAAAACCAAAATATTCATAAGTTTATATTCATAAGTTTTTTTTTTTTTTTTTTTTTCCTTTAACTATTAATCAGAGATTGATCGAGAAAGTATAAAGATAGGATTTTTTTTTTTTTTAATTTTGAAAAATGGAGAGAGATGGTAATTAGGAGAGATTTTTTAATATGGTAAGAACAGATTTATGAAAGAGAGTTTAATACGTAATATTTAATCTAATTATTTAGGAGACAGAGTGTTTAGTGCAAAAATGTGCTTCAGATACTCTTAATTATTAGATGATCCTTTTATCAAGAGTTATCTGGTGAGATTCTATGTGAGATCTTCTTTTTATCAAATGCTCTTCTTTTTCTCTCTCTCAAAAATCCTCTTCTATTTGTTCTAATTGGGGTTTATATAGGTTCCTTTTGTATCAGGTATCTTAGATATTTTGTTGCCTTGTCATTTCATCATTAATGATCGAGGCGGTTCACCTTCATATCCCTCTGAGAAGTAGTCGGTGGACCACGTCCCTCGATAGAGATCACCGGAAGAATAGGTATCCGGTAGGTATTCGGTGTGCAACTGGTATCTCCGAGACAATGTATCCGATGGTGTTTCGGATGAATAAATCTGCCACCAACAATTGCCCCTCAGGGATGAAATCAGAGTGTAGTGCGCCCCCGCGCGGAGCTAACGGTTGCAGGCCTGGACGATGGGCCCAAGGTTTGGCCCACAGCATTTCTGGGTCTGGCCCGTGCCTTTCCCCAATAAAGGGCTGCCACATGTCGCCTAACGAGAGCGACGTTTGGGCGGCGGTCACCTCTGAAAGGTAACCGCCGCGTCGTTTCAAATTCGCCTAAGGGTGGGCTGGCGCCTATAAAAAGGGGACTGTTTGCCCGAGAAATCATTTGCTGATTTTCAAAGCTTCAGAGTTTCTTCGGAGTCAGTGTTTACGGTAAGCCTCGTTTTCTCTGAAATTTCTCCCCCCGTCTGTGTTTCTTGTGCGTCCCGGTGAGTCGATAATGGTTAGAAAAGTGAGTGCAATTAGCACGGGGGACTCTGCTAGTTCGTCGAGTTCTTCAGGTAGTTCGTCGGAGGGCGAGAGCACTAGGAGCGTTTTCGCTGCAAGGGATGATCCGGTGGATAATGAACCGGAAGTGAGCAAACCGGGGTCGGAAGCCGGAGGAGGAGATGGGCTTACGATTGATCCCGAATCACTTCTCCCGGGAAGGGAGGGGTATGAGGTCGGGTACAACTCCAAGGAGTACTTCCGACACAGTATGGACCATTCGCGGTTCGCCGCCAATCAAATCGAAGTGAACAAGATGACGGCGGTCAGGATCGGCCAAATTTCCACGGAGTTCTCTATCCCCGATTCCGTCGGCCTGAGGATGCCCGCGGCGGGGGAGTTGATTAGCAACCCGTTTGGCGTGTCGGTGGCCTTTCATCCGGCCTATTTAGAGATAGGGGCTAGGCTACCTCTCCATCCGTATATCCGGAGAATTCTTCCGGAGTTTGCGATCGCCCCCGCCCAACTAAACCCCAATGCATGGAGGGTTGTGATTGGCATGTTTGCCCTGTGGCGCGGGCTAGGGTTTCCCGAGCCGACACTCCGGGAGATTGGACACTGCTATAGCTTCCGTCCCCACCGATCGGGGGGTGATGGTTGGTGGGCCCTTGCGTCATACGACAAGCAAGGGGGCGAACCTCTGATAACCGGGGTGCCGACTTCCAACAAAGAGTGGAAGAAAAGCTGGTTCGTTGCTGCTGGGGATTGGGGCAAAGACTTGCAACTCGGTGGTCGCCGGCAGAGTGTTCGTTCGGTGTTCAATCTCCCAGGTGTCTGGGAACCCCTTCTATTCTCACACATTATCTCATTGTCCTATTACCTTAGTTTTATTATCTGATTGATGGGTTTTCTCGCAGATTCGTGGGAGCGTGTCTCTTGGGAGGAGCTTCGGAAGGTAGAGCAGAAGCATATTCAAAAAGCGTGGTCCGTGCCTGCTTCGGAGAGGTGTATCGATACGTTGCTGAAGGACAACAATCTCTACGAGATCGGTTTCATTCCCAACCTCTCGGAGGATCGTAGGAGGATTTCTGAGACAAACTTGGAGAAGAAAAGTAAGCAAGGCAGTAAGGCTTGAAATAATCCCGCCGTGTTGTGCATTCCATAACCTCTTTCCTTTCGTGGTTCAGGGAAGCTGACTGCACTCGGGAAGAAAAGGATGGAAGGCAAGGGCAAAGGTGCAGACAACAGCGGAAGGAAGAAGAGGAAGATCGCTCAGGGGTTGTCCCTCTTCAAGCCCTCTACCGGTGGCCGAGGAAAATCTCCGATGGACCTTGAGGAGGTGGTCACCATATCCGAGAGAGCTCCCACGGCCCCGACAGCTATCCCGGTGGATAAGCCAGCGGTGATAGTCCTCGAAGAAAGGACGACCAAAGGGGTAGTGATGGAGAAACCACTGGATGCCACTACTTCTGTCGGGTCGGAGGACACGGAGGGAGGCGTCCCATTCTACTACGCGAACCCCCCCACGATAGGCTATGACCCATCTCAGGGCCCTATCACCCCTGAGAATGGTGTCGAGTTCCTTTGCTCTTACGGGAAAAACATGTTGATGAGCAGGGAATCTTGTCTGTTCGGGAAGATGTCCACTATTGACAGGGTTCGGCAGTCGACGGGCACCCTCTGGCAGGTATGTCCCGTTATTCTCGCCTCGTGTTAGTTATTTTATTTATAAGTTTGTCATATCGGTGTTAATTTGTCTCGGATGTCAAGCTATGGGAGCTCTCCTGGACAAGGAGAAGAAATATGAGAGCATAAAGGAGGTAAATGTCAAACTCCATGAGAAGGCAAAAAACGACAACGCCCTGATAGGCTCTCTGAGGCAGAAGTACACCGAGGCTTCCTCTTCTTATAGGAAGTCGAAGGTGGTGAGCAGAAGGAAGAATGAGAAGGTGCTTGAATACCGTTGACGGCTTTTGAGGGCAAACGAGACCATATCCACCATGAAGAGGGATCTCGGGGAGAACGCCACGAGAGGGACAGAGATATCTTTGATCAGGCTGTCTCCGACCTCAGGGCCATGCTCGGGAGCGTGTATCCGGAGTCTGACTTCTCTCAATTCGATGCGGAGGTCTCCAAGGCCCAAAAGGAGAGGGTACGTCCCGAATCTGATCCGGTAGAGGACCTGTCTCTGAGCTTCAACGAAGTTGAGATATCAAAGGGTGAGCCTTCGGAGATCTCATCAGACGATGAGCGGTTCGCAGAACTACCAGGAGAAGATGGGGACTCCGCAAAGAAGTGATGGGCCTCCCATAGGTTGTCAAGCAAGAATGAAATCTTTTTGTCACTTTTCCTTACCACCCGGGGGAATGTCCCGGGGGTATGCTACAATTTCATGAACAGTGTTTTATATTTGTTTGTAACAAAGCACTTTGAACGTTTTCTTTGCAGCAATTTATATACAAGTAATTTGTTTTGGATGCCTCTTCTTTGTTTATGTACAAGTATACTGTATTTCCGAGGGGGCTCAATGTTTCCTCCCCCCGTTATCTACTTACTACTTTTGCTTAATCTGCCATATTTTAAGTTTAGTTATCATTTCGGGGGAAATTACCTTCCGAAGAGAGAGCCTTGCTTTTAGTTTGCTCCATGTGAGGAGACTTCCTGTCTCCCGGAGGAGTTTAGTTTGCTCCATGTGAGGAGACTTCCTGTCTCCCGGAGGAGTTTAAACAATATAGAAACGATACGAGGTTTGTGCATTAGTGGGAAAAAGGGATCTCCCTCGGTTACAGATCTACATTATGAATAAACAACATCACTCTGACTACTGGTAATATTTCTTAAGGTGGTCAGCATTCCATGGATTTCTGAGGGGAACTCCCTCCTCCGTTTTGAGTTTGTATGCCCCATTCATAGACGCTGAATCTATAATGTAGGGTCCCTCCCAACTATCTCCGAGGCATCCGGAGGAAGGTTTTTTTGTGCTCGGGATGACCTTCTTTAATACTACGTCACCGGGGGAGAATCTCCGAGCTCTGACCTTAGCATTGTAGTATTTAGTGATTTTGCTCTGGTGATAGGCTGTCCTAATTCGTGCTTGATCCCTCCTCTCCTCGATCTCTTTGAGGCTCCCCCGTAGTTCCTCCTCGTTATCTCCGGGATTGTAACATGCTACTCTTTTCGTGGGTATCTGAAGCTCTGTAGGGATGACCGCTTTCGATCCGAAGGACAATGAATAAGGTGTCTCACCAGTGGCCGCGGTGGGGGTTGTTCGGATGGCCATAGGACTTCTGGAAGATTCTCCACCCAGCCACCCTTCTTTGCTTGCAGCTTCCTCTTCAGGAGGTTTTTGATGATTTTGTTCACGGCTTCCACCTGCCCGTTACACTGGGGGTGCGAAGGGGATGAAAAGTTTAGCTTGATCTTGAAGTCCGAACATACCTCCCGGAAGTTTGAGTTATCGAACCGAGTGCCATGGTCAGCGATAATGGTATTCGGTACTCCGAATCTATAAATGACAGAGGTTTTGATGAAGTTGGTGGTGTTAGCTTCGGTGATATGCTTGAGAGCCTCTGCCTCCACCCACTTGGTGAAGTAGTCGACAGCGACGACCACATATCTTTTGTCGGATGTACCTCTCAGTAGTGGCCCTATTATGTCGACACCAATTTTAGAAAAAGGCCAGGGTGATGCCATCGGAGTGATCGTCTCCGCGTGTAGGTGGGGTACCGATGCTGTCCTTTGGCATCGGTCACACGCTTTAGAGAATTCTTTCGAGTCCTTGAAGAGGGTAGGCCAATAGTATCCTTGTCGAGCAATCCGGTGCCCTAAGTTCATACCGGCGGAATGGCTGCCGCAAATACCCCCATGTACTTCCAGAAGGATGGAGGAGGTCTAAGGTGGGGCGACGCAACGGAGATACGGTAGCGAATAACCTCTTCGGTAAAGGGCTCCATTGATAAGCAAATATCTAGGGGCCTGCCTCCTGATTTTGAGTGAAGCTGCTCTCTCGGTTGGTAATGTTTCGTCTTGCAAAAACCTCACTATCGGACTCATCCATGATTCAGACTCCGAGTTGTATTCGGGTATCAAGACATGGATAGATGATTCCTCGGTGACACTTTGTTGCTGAAGGGTGTATACCGTGATGGTTCTCGGTAACTTATCCTCGGTGGTTGATGCGAGTTTGGCGAGTGCATCCGCGTGAGCGTTATGATCCCTCGATATCCTGAGGATATTACATTGGAGAAATGTTGCCAGAAGTTTCTTCACCTCTTTTAAGTACTTGCTCATTTCGGAGTCTCTAGCTTGGTAATCCTCATTGACCTGATTGACCACCAACTGTGAGTCGCTGTATACCACCGCGCACTCTGCCCCCATGTTACGAAGTATTTTTAAGCCGGTGCCCAATGCTTCGTACTCGGCTACATTATTGGTTGCTCTGAATCCGAATCGAAGTGCAACCTGCGTGACACATCCGTCGGCGGTCTTTATCACTATCCCTGCACCACTACCGTGCCGATTAGAGGAACCGTCTACATACATCTCCCAAAGGTTCGAAACTTCGGCGGTTGCAGACATCACATCCGGATCTGAGAACTCTGCCAGGAAGTCTGCTATAATCTGCCCCTTGACCGCAGGTCGTGGTCGGAAGTTGACCTCAAATTTGCTGAGTTCAATCGCTCACTTGATAAGCCTCCCGGCGGATTCGGGTTTCTGGAGGACTTGTCGTAGTGGGTGGTTAGTCAAAACGGTAATAGGATGGGACTGGAAGTAAGGTCGAAGCTTCCGGGCTGAGACCATCAGACAGAGGGCCAACTTCTCAATTTTTGGGTATCGGGTTTCCGGGCCCGTCATTCCCTTGCTAACGTAGTAGACAGGTCTCTGGGATGATCCCTCCTGCCTAACCAGGGCTGAACTTACCGAGGACTCCGACACGGCTATATACAGGAAAAGTTCCTCCCCGTCCGTTGGTTTAGACAGCATCGGTGGTCTATGAAGGTAAGTTTTCAATCCTTCCAGGGCCGATTGGCACTCCTTGGTCCAGCTGAAGTCCCCCTTAGTTTTCAGAGCTTTAAAGAAGGGGAGGCATCTATCTGTGAGCTTATATATGAAACGGGAGAGGTACACAATCATGCCATTGAGCTTTTGAATATCTTCGGGCTTCCTGGGTGGTCTAACACTTATCACAGCTTGGATTTTATCTGGATTGGCTTGGATTCCCCTCTGTTGAACCATGAATCCAAGGAACTTTCCTGAAGCTACCCCGAAGGCACACTTTACCGGGTTCAGACGCATGCGGTACTGCCTAAGTATGGTAAATGTTTCTTGGAGGTCTTGAGCATGTTGGTCTGGTGTGATGGATTTGGTGAGCATATCGTCGACGTATACTTCCATGGTCTTTCCAAGCTGATCTGCAAACATCCGGTTGACTAGTCTCTGATATGTTGCCCCAGCATTCTTCAATCCGAAGGGCATCACTCGGTAACAGTAGACTCCCCGGTCGGTAATGAACGCTGTCTTGGGTTCGTCCTCTGTACTCATGCGGATCTGATTGTACCCGGAGTATGCATTCATGAAGCTAAGAAGGGCGTGTCCGGATGTTGAGTCCACCAGCTGGTCTATTCTCGGGAGGGGGAAGCTGTCCTTAGGGCAGGCTCTATTAAGGTCCGTGAAATCAACGCACATCCTCCACCTTCCGTCTTTCTTCTTCACCAAGACGACATTCGAGAGCCATTCATTATAGTCTATGTCACGGATGAAACCTGCTTTAACCAACTTATCTATCTCAGTGGCTATTGCTTGGTACCTTTCGGTATTAAAAGACCTTCGCTTTTGGGAGACTGGTTTGAAGGTAGGGTTCACCGCTAAAGAGTGGGATATGACTGTCGGGTCGATTCCGGGCATGTTAGAGTGGGACCATGCAAATATATCCGAAAACTCCGACAAGAGCTTTATTAGTTCATCCTGGATGCCCTCGGGTAGATCGGAGCCTACCAGAACTGTTTTCTCGGGATCTTCTAGGCGGAGGATTACTCTGGTTAAGGTTTCGGTGGGGTTCCCCATCGGTGCCGAGCTGATCTCTCGGGGGTCCAAACTGGTGACGGTGATCTCATCCCCCGGTAGTGTTTCAGAATCGTTCTCTTCTTCCTTGCTAAAGTTAGTTCCATCTTTCGGTCTCCTCGATCGAGGTACACGGCTCGGCCCGGGTGAGTTCGTTGCACTATTGGATATTGTTAATACGGGATTAGAGCCAATCTGGATGCATCTTTTGTACTCTTCCTGATCAGCACAAGATTCTCCGGGACAGTTGTCGGTAGGGAATTTCATTTTCAGCGAGTACACACTGGTTACTGCTCTCAGGGCGTATAACGTCGGTCATCCGATTAGGAGGTTGAATGGGAAAGGTATGTCGACCACTTGGAAGCTGACCCATATGGTTCGTATACATGGTCTTGTCCCAAATCGGACTGGTAGCTCAATCTGCCCGATTGGTCTCGTTCGATGCCCTTCGATCCCTCTGATACAGTACTGGGAGGCTTGAAGTTGCTGCTGTGTTAACCTAATTTTTGCAACGGATCCCAGTGAATTATGTCTAATGAGCTTCCGTGATCCACTAATGCTCTTTTTACTATCCTATTCCCGATCTTGACTGATATGACGAGAGCATCACAGTAGGGATAGCGAACTCCTTCTGAATCATCGGGAGAGAACGAGATGGGGCCCCATATACCGAGAGGGTCCTCCGGGGTCGATGTGAGGCATACGGGGACCGTGGTTCCTTCCCCAAGGGATGTGGGAAGGTCTCCGGAGAGTGACTCCGAAAAAATGAAGTTGATTGGTTCGTCGTCATCCGAGTTATGGTCAAGGTGGGACCTTCCTCTTGGGGGAACTTTCTTACCGGAAGTTGTTGCAACAACGTGTCCCTGCTTCAGACACTCCCGTAACTTCCCATTCCGGACCAGTTCCTCTACCTGATCCCGGAGAGAAATGTAATTCCTTGTTTCGTGACCGTGATCCTGATGGAACTTACAATTTAGCTTTCTACTCCGTTTATCTGGCGGTGCCCTCATTTGTTCAGGCGTGCGGAGTAGGCCGCTTCTGCCGGCGATCTCGAATATTTTATCCATTGGATACCTCAGGGGGGTGTATTTCTCGAACCTCCCCCTTAGCGGAGGTGGTGTGGGAGCGTCGTGACTTCCGGTATTGACTGACTTAAAGGCTTGATGCTCCATTTCCCTGTCTGAATACGGCTTTGCCCATCTTCTTGATTGCCCGGATGGCTTTACGGATCCCGAGGCCAAATCTTCGAACTTTGTTTGGGTGATATCTTCCACTGTGGCGTATTTCTCGGCTCTTTCCATGAGCTCCCGATATGTCGATGGACCCCGCTTGAAGAGGGACCAACTCAGCCTTCCCTGAAGCAGACCCTGTGAGAATGCCATCACAGCTCCCACCTCATTAAAACCTTGGACTTGTCTTGCGGCTTCATCAAATCACTTTATGTACTCCCGAGTTAACTCGATATCTGTCTGTCTGACTGAGTTCAAGTGGACCATGTTTCTGCGTCTTCTTCGGCTTGAAGCGAAACTGCTCCGGAATTCCTTTGTGAGCTCGTGAAAAGAGGATATGCTTTGCCTTTTAAGATTGCCATACCATGTCCTCGCATCTCCGGACAGAGTTAAGGGAAAGATTCGGCACTTCACCGCATCGGAGGCAGATTGCATATTCATCCAATCCAGGTAAGTATCCAGGTGATCCTCGGGATCGTCCATTCCGGAAAACCCGCACATATCCTTCCGAGGGAGCTTGATGCTGTCCGGTACTGATACGGAGGTGATGTGTTCTGAAAAAGGACTCTCCCGATTAGCAGTATGACGGTGGTGGCTGAAGTGCATTTGTTCCTGAATATCTGCTAGCTGCTCTTGAAGGGCACGGAAGGCATCCTCTCCGGGCAACGTATTCCGAACCGTCTCCCTTTCAGGGTAGTCTGATATTTCTTCTTGTTGCCTTAGCCGTGTTCTTCGTGGCACCTCCTCTTGGACGATACCGTCTCTCTCCTCTCGGCTTCGTGTCGTCCCCGTGGTTCTATTAGGAATATCCTCCCCTGGGTTTTCTTGAATTCGGACCGTTCGCTGAGGCCGGGCTCTCCTGTCTCTCGGAGGGTCCATGTTTGTCCGAGAGTCTGCCTCATCTGAATCCCCTTGGATTCCTCCGCCATCTACCACGTTGACCACCCTGGTTACATTCTGGGCGAGCGCGTCTATTCTGCTAGCGATGCCTCGCATTGCTGGGTCCCCCTGCGATGGGAAGAACTGTTGCGTTTGCGGGGGGACGTTACATTGCTGGAGGATAATGCGACGGAGGAGGCGCTTGAGTGTAGTATGGATGAGGAGGCGCCTGTGGGTAATACTGAGGGTAACCTTGGTACCCCGGATGATGTATGTGAGGGGCATAGGGGATCTGATACGGGTAGTACCCGGGGTTCTGCTGCTGATGATGGTCACCGGTTGGGTTTAATGGGTTTTGTGGTACGTCCGCTCCCTCGGGTCCCGGATAACGTTGCTACGATAGTGGTGGCATCTGATGCTCTTGATCTCCGGGTTGCCGTAGTCCGAGGTCTACGCTGGGGTATTGATTCATTTCTTCCGCAGAGGTACTGGACTCTCGTGAGTTTACCCCTCATTCTAGCGCCAATTGTTTAGTGCAAAAATGTGCTTCAGATACTCTTAATTATTAGATGATCCTTTTATCAAGAGTTATCCGGTGAGATTCTATGTGAGATCTTCTTTTTATCAAATGCTCTTCTTTTTCTCTCTCTCAAAAATCCTCTTCTATTTGTTCTAATTGGGGTTTATATAGGTTCCTTTTGTATCAGGTATCTTAGATATTTTGTTGCCTTGTCATTTCATCATTAATGATCGAGGCGGTTCACCCTCATATCCCTCTGAGAAGTAGTCGGTGGACCACGTCCCTCGGTAGAGATCACCGGAAGAATAGGTATCCGGCAGGTATTCGGTATGCAACTGGTATCTCCGAGACAATGTATCCGATGGTGTTTCGGATGAATAAATCTGCCACCAACATAGAGTTTCTTTTTTTTTTAATAATTTAATTAGTTTAGAGTATCTTTAGAATTTTTTTTTATTGTTTAGTAATTTTAATTTAGGTTAAAATTGTCATTAATAAAAAAAAATTAATTTGGAGTGTAAATAGATAATTTGTGGATTGTAAGAAGAAGCTCTCATTTTAAAATTAAAATATTATTATAAACACCCAACTTAATGCCAATAGTACCCTTATTTAAATGAATATTTTCATTTTAATACAATTTATTTATAAACCCTCTTAAATTATTAACACACCCACTTTCATAATTTATAAATTCTTAAGTTCTCCAGACTCGAAAACATTGTGACGCCGTAAGGAAATTCAATGTCAATGGAGAGCAAATTGTGATGCCATGAGGATTGATCGAATAATAATAGTTCTTGATCTAGATTAAAACCCCAAACCTATATGATTTTGACTAAATTCATCTTCCGAATTGCAAGAAGCAACAACAAAAGCAAAAAGAAATCTTTAGAGAGAGAGAGAGAGAGAGAGAGAGAGAGAAGAGTGAGATGCAAAGATGTTTGTAGTTCTAGCAGAAGAACGAAAGCAAAAAATTAAGAAAACTTTAGTCTTAGAGAGAATAGAGTCCAACACCCAATTTATTTGTACCTTGTAATCTATAAATTCACTGATATAGTTCATAGTACATTTGACTCCAACATTGTTCATGATCTGTTGATAATTCACAAAAATTTGATCATTGTTCCAACAATGAGATATGTATTGATATCTTATATATATATATATATATATATAAATCACTTCTCACTTTTTTTTATTGATAGAGTTCATAAAAAAAAAAATAATAATAATAATAAAGAAATATGTACATCTGTATGATTAGAGTCCTTTAGAAAAAAAAAAAAAAATTCCATTACTTTGTAAATGATAATGAGAGATTTTGATACTTGAAATAGAATTAAGATATAGTTTTTTTTAAAAAATAAAGTGATATAGTTAAAGTTATAGGTATAATTAATGGGTGTACATAGTATTTGGTTTATTTTTAATTAAACTAATTTGTCCTAATTAGTAAATTCCTATTGGGATATTTTTGTAAATTTTTTTTTTTTTATCATAATATGGGTGTGCTTATCATATTTATGGTGTCTGTATCGACACCCTTTTTTACTTGAGTATTCCTGGAATATAGATGGTAAAAAAATAGGTTTTTTTTTTTTTTTTTTTTTTTTTTTAAAGAAAAAAATTATATAAATTGGAGTTTTTTTGGGAAAGGAAGGAAAACCCATAACCTGGTGTAAGTGTAAGGGTATACCCACAAGATGTCAAGACCTACCTTATCGCGCGGTGAAAATTGTTGATTTGGTGTGATTATGTGATTTTGTCTAAATCAGTTAAATTTGATTGTTATTTCTGTCTGAAATGAACATTATTATTCTTTATTATGTGGTCATTTCCGTTGACTGCTATTTGGGATTCAAACATTTGACAGCCAAGCAAACAACCAACCAAATTGATAATTGAATAATCAAGGTTTGATGTTTTAGATAAACATTCTTAGACTTGTTCTTCCCTGAATTTGCAATGGCTGATGGAAGCCTGCAAAAGAATACATGTATATACTTTGTTGTATTGTTGACAAAAAAACAACCCACTAAAATACACTCTGTCAATGATTTTTCTTTATTAAAAAGATTACAAATAGATATTTTATGTAATGTCTATCATAACATCTGTATAGATTCCTTATCTACCCAAAAAAAATAAAAATAAGAAGAAGAAAAAACAGCCAGCTCGCTTATGTTTTATCTGCTTGTACAAGTAACTTAAAAAAATCAACTTGTAGTTTGCACATTTCTGAATTAAATATCAAAGTCAATAACATTATAAAATGTTCTATTCTAACAATTCCAAATAAAAGTAAGAACAGAATAGCACGTCATCTCTTTGTAAAACTGGTAGTGCACCTTCCATTTTTCACATAAGTGGTGAGGGGTTCAAATCCCACCATGCGTATTTTACAAGCATATGTTTGGAGTTTTCTTCTCAAGCTGTGGGAGTAGTTATCCCTCGTTATGTGAGTAAATATCTGGGCCGCACATGTATTGTTTGATCTCAGCAAATTCCGACAGTCCTATTGTAATAGTTTTTATAATATTTCAAATAAAAGTAAGAGCAGCTAGAATCTGCCAGGAAGTTGCCACACCCTTGTTCAAATTTATTTATAGCATGAGCTAATTAAATCTATTAAAAAGACAATCATCCTCCTCCTCCTCCTTTGTGATTTTCAGATATAGCAAACAAACAACAAACAATCTGGTAAGCCAATAATCCTGAGTCATAGATGTGCATTTCTGTGGTGGTCAAGTGTTTTTTGTTAGCAACCCTCTTGTGGGGTGGTGCTTTTTTCACTCAAGTGAGTTGCTTTGACTTCAATTTTCCAAGCTTCCCAGATGACAATCATCTCCTTTTGAGTAACGATTCGAATGTATTCCTTGACGCCATCCAAGTTACTCGTGATGTTCGCGGTCCTATTACGAACATATCAGGACGAGCTTTCTACAAAAAACAATTCAAGTTGTGGATGGAAAGAGGGGTCAATGCAGTTTTCAACTCCATCTTTACACTTAACATTCTAAACCAGACAGCTACTGCTGGAGAAGGCTTGGCTTTTGTATTGACTGACAACACCGATGTTCCGGAGAACAGTGATGGACAATGGCTCAGCATTGTAAATGCAACCACTAATGGAACCTCTCAAGCCAACATAGTTGCAATAGAATTTGACACCAGGAAAAGCTACTCACAAGATCTTGATGATAATCATGTTGGATTGGATATCAATAGCGTCTATTCGATCAAACAAGTCTCGTTGAATAGTTATGGTGTTAATCTTTCAACAGGTACTAGTGTAACAGTACAGGTTCAATATGATGGTAAAAATATTACTGTTTTTGTTGGACATAACGCAGAGAATCTGGATCTGGTTCTTTCCTATCCTATCGATCTCTCTGAATTTCTTCCGCAGAAGGTTTTTGTCGGGTTCACAGCCTCAACAAGCATTTACACTCAGCTAAATTGTGTAAAATCATGGGAATTTAATGGTTCAGATTTTGATGAAGGTCTAAAGTTTTGGGTTTGGATAGTGGTTGCAGCAGCAGTGGTTGTGGTTTTATTATCAAGTGGTGTTGCTTTTTACTTTTACAGGAAAAAGAGAAACAAAACTGAAGATGTTGAGGATACATATCCAAGCATAGAAGATCAAATCCAAAGCTCAACTCAGGCTCCAAGGAAGTTCAAACTGAGAAAACTTATAAAAGCAACCGATAAGTTTAATCCGAAGAACCAGCTGGGGAGAGGTGGATTTGGGACAGTTTATAAGGGAATGTGGAAGAATAAGCTGATAGCTGTTAAAAGAGTCTCGGAGACATCGCGTCAAGGGAAGCAAGCATTCATTGCAGAAGTCACAACAATAGGCAGCCTTCGCCATCGAAACCTTGTAAAGCTGATCGGATGGTGTTACGAAAACAACGATTTCCTACTCGTGTATGAGTATATGCCTAACGGTAGCCTCGACAAGTTCATATTCTACGATGAGAAGTCAGGCACGGGACAATCAACTCTCGACTGGGAAACAAGGGTCAGTATAATACATGGAACAGCTTTGGCTCTGGACTATCTCCATAACGGGTGTGAGAAGAGGGTTCTTCACCGCGACATAAAAGCTAGCAACATAATGCTGGATTCAGAGTTCAAAGCCAGGCTTGGAGATTTTGGACTGGCGCGAACCATTCAAGAAAGCCAGAAAACTCACCATTCCACAAAAGAGATAGCTGGAACTCCTGGTTACATGGCTCCAGAGATTTTTCTAACTGGCAGGGCAACTGTTGAAACGGATGTTTATGCGTTCGGGGTTCTGATCCTGGAAGTGGCTTGTGGGAGGAAACCTGGGAGTCAGAGTGAGCAGAACGATTACAACAATAGCATTGTGAATTGGATATGGGAACTTTACAGGAAGGGTAGGATTATTGCTGCTGCAGATTCAAGATTGGAAGTCAAGTTTTCAGAGGAAGAAATGGAGTGTGTGCTTATTCTGGGATTGGCCTGTTGCCATCCGAATCCGCACCTGAGGCCCTCCATGAAAGTTGTTTTACAGGTTCTTTCCGGGGAAGCACCCCCACCGCAGGTGCCAATTGAAAGGCCTTCTTTCGTGTGGCCTGCCATGCCTCCATCTTTCAAAGGGTCGGATTATTCTCTTACAGGAAGCCAACTTACTCCATTTTCAGATATTTCTGGCAGATAAGATAACTCTGTATGGAGAAGAGTTGAAAGGGGATCAACTATGTCTTCCCATCGGTATTGTGCTTGTGAATACAGCAATTATAGTATGTGATTGTTTCAAAGTAGCAAATTTTTTTTTTTCTTGATACACCACCCGCGAACCGAAATTTGGTTTAACATAGTTGGTGTGCTTGTGCTTCAATATATTTTGTAAATTTTAATGTTTTAGGTATTTCGAATTTGATGTTTACTGGATTCCATGTTGCATATTATAAAAACCTCAATCTATTGATACTATATAACAAATAAAAGTTTCTTTCATTTTCTATAAGACTACTGGTATTTCCCCAATGTTATTATATTGGCAAACAACTACAATCAAACGTACTTTACAACCACCGCTGAATATAATTTGGTGTTAAGAACGCTCGTTCAGTTTGGTAATGTTTTAGGTTCGAATCATCGACATCACAAGTGATAAATTTAAAATAAAAAAACCATGTAAGACTATACTAATCCCACTAACAATTTAATGAGAGAAACCTTACAGTTTCAAAATTTGCAGCCGCAATACAATACAGCTATTACTTTGTAATTACTCTGATTACTTGAATTAGCACCTGAGCAAACATAATGAAATATCAAAAGCATTTTAATGTAATTCAGGTACTACAATAGAAATTCATATCAAGGAATGGAACAAAGAAAGCCAAATTTGAGAAAATAGAAATGAACAAAATCCGACAGGCTCGACAACGAATTTTCTTGAGCAAAGAAGAATAAATTAATTACAATATAAATAAAAAAAAATGCTGCAAATGTCATTCTCTATAAGGGAAAAAGATTCAAAATCTCCCTTTACTGGTAATACAACTGTTTGTGTCCAGGTGATGATGATGAACTTCAGTCTAAAACTATTATTTTGATAACTATCCTTACCGATTGTTAGCTCAAATCATAGTCAATTTGAACAGTCAAATCCTGTATGCCCAAATCATGATATAAACCATGCACGTATTCAAGTACTGGGCGATCATCTATTCCCCTTTTCACCTGTTAGCATCATCATCATCCACCAATAGGAACACTAAATTAATTATCACTTCACCATATACAGTAAAATGTTAAAAACAATTTAAAAAATTTAAACGTCTAATTATCTGATGCATCAATGCAAACACGTATAGAACAAAAGTTTCAACAGCATACCTGAAGTGAGATCGAGCCGACAGCATGACCAGGCACTAGTTCCCAGAAATGAGCTTGGGAAACTTCTGTAACATCTTCCTGAGATGTAATCTGTGCATAAGGATTTTCATGCCTAGGCTAATTACTTCACGTAGTTTATTGCTCTTCGCTGGAAAGTTGCAAGGAAATGATTCAGAATGTACATCCCTTTAAAGAGTCCAACAAACGAGCTGGAAAAGGAAGACAACAACAACCTGCAATTCTCCCATATATGGAAAAACCAGACTATGATTTCTAGACGCTTAGAAGAGTCTGAAGTGTAGACACAAACCAATCAATTGTTTCTCAAAAAAATTATAACATATGAACATGGCTCCACATAGAACAATTGATTAATATTCCTATAGAAAATCATGTTTTATGTTCATAAATTTCTTACAAAATGAACAATCATTTTAAAATTATACATATTTCCAACGTTTTTCTGCATTAATCTAGCATTTCATTAGATTTCTCTGGCTCAAAAGGTAAACTTGCAGAGTAATGAGCAAAGTTGGTGCTCAGAGATAAATGGGTAAGGTTGGGCTAAAAGAAAAAATAAAGCACAGTAAAACTGGAGTTTTTTCAATAGCATAACAAAACTTATTGGCAGCTTTCAAAGGTGCTAATAGTTTAACCAAAAGACTGAAGTATCTCAACAAGATGGATCAACAAAAAGAAACAAGTGAACAAGCAATCCATTAAGGCCACCAAAATAAGCCTTTGGAGGAAAAACATAAACTTTACAAAGAAAAACTATCGAACCCAAAATGCTAAAACAAACCCCTAAAAAGCAACCAAAAAAAAAAATGATACACTACAAGAAAAAGTGTCTTTTCCGACCAACTATTTCTGACGGAGTGAAATTATGGTCGTTTATTGTTGTTTTTCCAACGAAAAAAATCAGGTTGTCAGAAAAGTGTAACAATAATGTGTATTTGTTATGACGAAACAAATATCCTCGGAAATAATGTCTAAAGTCATCAAAAATAATGTGAAAATGGCGCCAAAGCTTGGCGCCAATACTATTTTTGACCACAGTTATCTAACCATCGGAAAAGTGAATCTTTTCCGACCACAATATTTGATCATCGGAAATGCCAATACTATTTTTGACCACAGGTATCTAGCCATCGGAAAAGTGAATCTTTTCCGATCACAATATTTGATCCTCGAAAATGCCAATACTATTTTTGACCACATATATCTAGTCCTTGGAAAAGATGAATATTTTCCGACCACAACAGTTGATCCTCGAAAACACCAATACTATTTATGACCACATGTATCTAGTCCTCGAAAAAGATGAATTTTTTCCGACCACAACAGTTGATCCTCGGAAACACCAATACTATTTATGACCACATGTATCTAGTCCTCGAAAAAGATGAATCTTTTCCGACCACAACAATTGATCCTCGGAAACACCAATACTATTTATGACCACATGTATCTAGTCGTCAGAAAAGATGAATATTTTCCGACCACAATAGTTGATCCTTGGAAACACCAATACTGTTTTTGACCACATATACCTAACCCTTGGAAAAGAATAATATTTTCCAACCACAACAGTTGATCATCGAAAATATTATACAATTGCTGACCACATGTTACGTGCCCTTGGAAATATTGCATAAATTCAACCATAATTATTGGCTCTAAGAAATAATATAGCTGCTATTTATTTTTCCTTCCAATAGAAATTTTAATAATATAAAATTTTAAATATGACAAAATAGGGCACGACCAACAAAACAACAAAAAGAGAAATAGCACCACCCTAATAGAAAAACCACCACAACAACAAACAAAAACACTAGTAGAACATAGTTTTTTTTTTAGTTTTTTTTTATTTTTTTATTTTTTTGACAGTGATGATGGCCACTTGTGCTTTTTATTGTGTTTTTTTTTTTTTCATATAAATTCGATAATTAGACTATAATTTTTCCACAATCAATACACTAACATAACATACAATTTTACTAAACCGTGTAAAAGGAAATTAACATAACTGACAATATTAGTATCCAAATAGCTTAACATGTAATCAATCACACAAAAATAAAAAGGGAATTAACTAGTGTAAAAGGAAAATTAAAGTATACTCCTTACGCCTACACTATGAAGTTGTGGGTTTGAGTCTTCATCTTTCTAAAAAAACCCGAAGTTATGTATTACTTCTAAAAAAATAAAAAGTTTAAAAGGA
Source organism: Acer campestre (assembly GCA_954870605.1). Lineage (NCBI taxonomy): Eukaryota > Viridiplantae > Streptophyta > Magnoliopsida > Sapindales > Sapindaceae > Acer > Acer campestre. The sequence continues at coordinate 17,567,724 of OX940805.1, read as the reverse complement.
AATTAAATAAAAAGAATAGATTTAGAATCTGTTAATAGCATATTATGTAATCAATCCCCCAGTAAAAAACAAGTACATGCAAATATGTTAATAGAAAATAAACAATAATAATAACTAATATAAAAGAAAAATTAAATAAAAAGTATAGATTAAAGAATAAAAACCTGTTTGAAGATGATTCAATGACCAAGACAAGTCTTTTTCAACTAGAGAAAAGATTAATCATGAACCCACTGGTATAGTATATTTCTTTTTGGTTTTTTTATATGTTACAGGAAAAAGAATATATATAAGCATTACTAGTCCTAAATTTAATAGGACAAAGAAAAATATATATAAACATTCTTTAATGTCTCTACTAAATTAGGACTAGGATAAATATATATAAACATTCTTTAATGTAGCTACTTTATGTCCAATGACGACTAGAGAGTTGCTCTGTTCCAGAGGCAGGGTATGCTCTGTTTTTCGGTTTGGTCTTTATGTTGTTTTTGTTGGGGATAATCCCTATATAATAAACCGATGAACGCGGAATCGCCGTGCCTAATATATGCCCATAACTCATAGCAAATAATAACGTCAATAAGCAGAAAAATAGATGAGAGAGAATAAAACAATCACAACACAAGATATACGTGGAAAACCCAAAACGGGTAAAAAACCACGGGCCGTCAGGACGACAGAGAAAGTTCCACTATATGATAAATTTTTACAACCATATACTCCAAGATTCTCTCTCACACCTAACCCAAACTCCACTCACAAGATCCTCACCAAGAACCCCACAATATCCCCTAGGTCTCCCCTAAATATCACCCACGGATCTCTAACTAGATCCACCGATATTCCCTTGGATCCCTCCTTGGATATTCCCTTGGATCTCACTCACACTCTCTGATGTTTACATGGTGTTCTTTTTGCTCCACAGCCTTAAACATAAATAATAGGACTATTTATACTAGTTACAGGGAGTTTAAGATAAAAGGAAATTCTACTCCTAAACGTACAAGACTTACTTGTTCCACATAAATACTATTTCCTTTTATGACAAGTCTTCTTGTAGGGAGTAAATCCTTTTCCTTCAAGCACAAGAACTTCCAGAAACAAACTACTTCCTTTTCCGCTGAAGATTTCCCGTTTCACGTATGTTTATGATTGACTACGATTCGGGTCACGGTTGTACACCCACTTCCTAAACCGTTACAAGTCACCTTAAATTACATCGCTCAGAAAACCGCGATCCATACGCTGAAACAATCTTCATTCTTTTATTATTCTGGTCTTCAAACTTCAATCTTCAATCTCCCTAAAACACCACCATTCAACTTCCAAACGTATCCCACGTCTCTAGGAAGCTCCACATCAGTTGAGTCTTATTTGGTTCACATTAGTTCATTTGAGAATACGAGCCAAATCTAACAATTCTCCCCTTTGGCTAGAATTCTTAAAACTTGTCCACAGCCACAATTCTCATCACCGAGAATTAACATACCCCACCACAAGGTATAACCACTTAGGAACGAACCATCCTAAGATTTTCTTCAACACATTTTTTTTTTTTTTTTTTTTTTTTGTGTTCGTTGTTCCGGCACCATGTCGAAATAACCTGCTGAAATTATGGTGCAACTCCTCATGTCAGATTTCCAGGGAGTTCGTCAGCCATCGACATCTTTGTCCACCATACACCTTGCATCACGTTCTGACCAATGCCTTGTGCACAATTATGGACCACTAGCAGCAACATATCCTCTTCCATGGCCAGTGGGGAAAACTGCCAAAAGGATAAACATGTCCTTACATCACCCATCCTTGTGAAAGACCTTTTGTCCTTGCATCACATACCTGGTGAAAGACTGCTACTAGAAACTGGGAGTGCTTTGCCGGATAAGCCCCACACCATACCACAGAGATTTTTTTTTTTTTTTTGTAGTCAGGAGTTTTTTTTTTTTTTTTTTGATAGTCAATCAGCTCCTTGTGTAACCCAGATTGAATCTCCATGACTTGTACCTGTCACCACAAGCCAAACATCTCCTCCATCAAATTCTTCCTTTCATCAAACCCTACCGAGTTTAAATACCGCCTTCAAGACGCGTCTCCTTTGCTAAACCATACTACGCAACCATGATCATCATTATCCCAGTGCCACCAAGTCCTCCATACGATCTCCCGTAAAGACTTGAAATTGCCATCGCCAAACCATATGGCTCTGATACCAATTGTTGGGGATAATCCCTATATAATAAACCGATGAACGCGGAATCGCCGTGCCTAATATATGCCCATAACTCATAGCAAATAATAACGTCAATAAGCAGAAAAATAGATGAGAGAGAATAAAACAATCACAACACAAGATATACGTGGAAAACCCAAAACGGGTAAAAAACCACGGGCCGTCAGGACGACAGAGAAAGTTCCACTATATGATAAATTTTTACAACCATATACTCCAAGATTCTCTCTCACACCTAACCCAAACTCCACTCACAAGATCCTCACCAAGAACCCCACAATATCCCCTAGGTCTCCCCTAAATATCACCCACGGATCTCTAACTAGATCCACCGATATTCCCTTGGATCCCTCCTTGGATATTCCCTTGGATCTCACTCACACTCTCTGATGTTTACATGGTGTTCTTTTTGCTCCACAGCCTTAAACATAAATAATAGGACTATTTATACTAGTTACAGGGAGTTTAAGATAAAAGGAAATTCTACTCCTAAACGTACAAGACTTACTTGTTCCACATAAATACTATTTCCTTTTATGACAAGTCTTCTTGTAGGGAGTAAATCCTTTTCCTTCAAGCACAAGAACTTCCAGAAACAAACTACTTCCTTTTCCGCTGAAGATTTCCCGTTTCACGTATGTTTATGATTGACTACGATTCGGGTCACGGTTGTACACCCACTTCCTAAACCGTTACAAGTCACCTTAAATTACATCGCTCAGAAAACCGCGATCCATACGCTGAAACAATCTTCATTCTTTTATTATTCTGGTCTTCAAACTTCAATCTTCAATCTCCCTAAAACACCACCATTCAACTTCCAAACGTATCCCACGTCTCTAGGAAGCTCCACATCAGTTGAGTCTTATTTGGTTCACATTAGTTCATTTGAGAATACGAGCCAAATCTAACAGTTTTGTTGTCCTCTTGGCCTTGTTGCCCTTTCAATGAATCTATGCTATTCAAAAAATAATGATTAGAATTCCATTTTCTTTAAGGATTTAGCATTCCTAGGATATATATATATATATGAAAATTTTATTTGTGGGATTTTCCATACAAAATTCGTAATTGCTACCGGTTGTAATTTAATAGCTACCTGTAGTAATCCAATTTATATCGGTAGTTATTTGGAATTCCGTACAGAAAATCCCGCATCAGAAAGTTATTTTATATATAGGTGGTGTTCACCTCTCAGTGCGTACTGATGTAAATACATCAGTGCTTACATCAGTGTAATGCATATCAATTGTTGGATTCAATTACTTTGATGTAAATAAATAAGTGCAATGCAAGGTGCAACTTAAAAAAAAAAAAAAAAAAAAAAAAAAAAAAAAAAAAAATTATCACTATTGTGATCATATCTGTTTTCATACAATCACATCAATTAACATGTGATCATATGCCCTCACATGCGATCACACTAAACTTAATTGTGTGATTGCAATTCATTACCAATAACATTAAATTTATGTAATCACATGCCATTACATTACTTTTGCTTCGTGCAACGTTACACCATAGAATTACCTTCTATATAGAGAGAGAAATGTTCAAGTCAGTGCGCACTGATATAACTTCATCAGTTGTTAGATGTTGACCATTAAATTTACATACTTTGACTCAAAGTGTATGCATTTATCAAAGTTTCTCCATAATCAGTGGTCCACATGCATTGGTACTGATATAGTTACATCAATGCGCACTGACCAGAACGAGATTATGTGTGTGTGTATATATATATATATGGACAATCTATATAACAACAGTGTACCGGTACACCGTGTAGAAAATATTGCGATCGAAGGTTGGATCACACCTTTTCAAATTACGATCACAATATTTCCTACGCATGGGTACACCAGTGTTCTATAGCCTGACCCATATATATACACTTTATATTAAATATAATAGGATTGTATCATTCATAGTGTATTTAGTATATTAGCTCATGTTTAAGGATTGAGAGAATTAGTTTGCACTTACACTCATTTTATAAAATTCTTATATGATAAATTTACATAAATTAAGAAAATAAATAAATAAATAAAAGTTGGATTTTGTGTTTGCACGTTTTTGAGTTCAATTAAAGAGTATATGGCACAATTAGTTTGATATTTGCTTTTATATGAAGTGTCAGTAGAATTAGGATACAAATATTTGAACTTATTTTACCTACTTTATATCTCATTATAAAATAACTTTTAATTTTTTTTAAAAGCCAAAAAAAAAAAATTCTGATCCCTTCTTTGTTTGCGGGATTTTGTTATGCCTTTTTAGTGGGATTTTTTATTCCTTTTTTCTTTTTCACTCCAAAAGCCTATTCTTGTTTTGGGAAAAAAAATTAATTATTTTCTTAATAACTGATAATATATATTTTTTAACCAAAATTTTTTTCTGATCCCACGTTTTTTTTTCAACGTAGGCTTCCAAAGATAATTAAAAAAAAAATGAGAGAAAGAAGGATCCTACATTATCATTTAATCATTCCAATTTTTTATTTTTCTTTAAGTGGGATTTTGTTTTGCCTCTCTAATTTTTTAGCGGGATTTTTCTTTTTTTCTTTTTTGCTTTTTCTTTTTCACGTTTTGGCTCCAAAAATCTATTATTGTTTTAGGAAAAAAATTTAATTATTTCCATTTTTAACTATACCTCTTTATTTCTCTTATAAGCATTGTATTTAAGAGTCCTAATTTCTTTAGGGTTTAAACAAGTCTTTTATCAAAGGTGAGTTTATTTTTTATTCAAGGAATACTTAATACATGATACATTAGAGATATTATTCATGAAATTAAGTTCAATGGAATTTGTTCATGATGCAGGAAACATTGGCCGAGAAATTTAGTTTGAAGTTGATCATCCAACAAGTTTTACTCTCTTTTCGAAGGTAATTTTTTGTCTTTTTAATGAATTAAATTTATATTATAATTGAAATATGTGAACAATATAAAATTTGATCATTGGTGTTTTATTAATTGTGATTTTTTGAATTGTGATTCAAGATTTATGATTTGTAATTACAATTGATATAACCTCAGTTTTGTGTACTATGAAATAATCATTTTCCATTAGTTTTTTCTTCTTTTATTCTGTATATCTCTTCAAAAAGGAATGATTAATTTTTCTTCTTTGTTTCGTTTTTTTTTTTTTTTTTAAAAAAAATTTGCTTTGAAAAGGGTTGAGTGGTTATCGATGGGCTAAAATCAAACTCAAAATCGATGTCTCTTTCTTGATGAATTAAGAAATATAAAAATTTCCATATAAAGTGTGAACAAATTAGTTGATTAGATTTTATATAATTTGTTTGATTGATTATGTACAATTTAAATGGTTAACATGTTTATTGATAATAAGAATGACGACTGAAAAAAGTTGTTGAAATTGGCTTAGTTTTGTCCTCGTATACAAGATATAATAACTCATACCCTAAAAAAAGTCGTTTTTCTTTGGTATCTAGAAATACTTTTTGAAACATTTATGAGATATTGTGCGGTTTTTTTTTTTAATATTTTTTTGTTTTTATTTATTTTTTATTTTTTTTTATGGCAAAGAGAAACAGACGTACGGCTAGTACTTCTATTGAGCAACATGATCTTGTGATACCATCCCTAACCGACCAAATAATTGAAACTCAAGAGTTACGTCCTGATGGTCAGCCTAACTCTGAAGGTAATATATTTATAACAACCTTTTGAATTTATTTATTTATTTTGATTATATATTAGTGTAGATATATATATATATATATATATGAATTGACACCTTTTTATGTATATTTTCATAATGATAGGTTCTGAAGGTGTTAAAAGAAAAGGTTGAGGAAAGGGTAAAGGTATAAAGGGACATGGAATGACAATTGAAGTTCATGATAACAGGTCATATAAATTAGCTCATTTTTCTTTTATAGTAATTTTTCATGTATTATGATAACTAATAAATGAAATAATATTTATATGATTACTTTTTCAGGATCATAACCATTGAGGCCATCCATAATTTAGGTGTTTTATTCAAGCGATCCATCAAAGGCCCTTGGGTAACATATACTGAATATCCAAAACATATTTGGGCATTCCTACATCAAATGATTTCTACAATTAAATATTTTAGTGACAATTTTATTTTATTTGTTGCAATGCTTATTTTTGTTGAAAGTTGGGTACTTATAATTTGGAGATTACATTTCATATGTTAACTCTATATTTGTGTTTTCTTTGAATTTGCTATTCAAATAAATTTGTGAATGTTATCTTTTTTGTTGAAATTTGTAATTTTAGATAGTATTATTTCTCGTGTTATAATTTTTGAATACATGATAAAACAATAATAATTACATTATTTTTTACTTTTTATAATAAAATTTATCAGTAATTAATTATTTTTTATTATAGTCTCCATCGATAATACATTATTTTTGACAATGTTACTAGTTGATAATAAATTATTTCCTACCACAACTTTCCTCGATAATTCCTCATTTTCGATCGCAATCTTCCTTGATAAAACATTATTTTCAACCATGGCTTCCCACAATAATATGGTATTTTTTACTGTGGCATTGCTCGTAAATACTATATTTCCAACCGTAGTGTTTCTCGATAATACATTATTTCCGACTTACGTGGTCATTGAAAATACATTATTTTCAACCGTTGCGGTTCTTGGAAATACATTATTTTCGACTAATAATGTCATTGGAAATACATTATTTTCGATTGCAATGGTACTTGGAAATATATTTTTTTCAACTGTGGGGCTCATCGGAAATACATTATTTCCGACTGATGTGATTCTTGGAAATATATTATTTTCGACCACTATGGTACTTGGAAATATATTATTTTTGACTATGGGGCTCATTGGAAATACATCATTTCCAACTGCTAAGGTCCTTGGAAATATATTATTTCCGACAGCTTCACTCCTCAAAAATATATTAATTCCGACCGCTACATTCATCAGAATTACATTATTGCCGACCATTGTGTCCCTTGGAAATACATTATTCCTAACCACACGTTTCGTTGAGAAAACATTATTTCTGACCACAATGCTCCTTGGTAATATATACATTATTTCTGACCGCCATCTCCCTCAGAATTAAATTATGTTTAACAACAAATACCATTGTAAATGATCCCCTAACTTGGTTTCCAAAAACTTTTTACGACGGCATAGTTCCTTTATCTCCAGCCACTCATAGCCCTCAAAAATATTGTATTTTCGACGGCTCGTCAAAAAAGGATTATTTCCCACGATATCATTTCCGATGGAGACCGACGACCTTTTCCCGTCATAAATACACATTTTCGACGACTTTTTGACATTTTTCGACCATATTTAGCGCTAAAAAAAGACACTTTTTCTTGTAGTGATATCTCACAACTCCAAAAAATGGATTAAATATTAAATACTCTCCAACAAAGATTAGGACTCTTAAGAGTTTGGGGAAAAGGGCAGCTACTATCATTGGCAATGCCACAACAAAACATCTGCTCATTCCTTAATTTGTTCCAGTGTAAAACACCGATACTTATGGCATCAGGTAGTTTCAAACAAACAAGCACAATTTCGATCTGCCAAAAGATCTGGGTATTTTGTTTTCCTGTACGTGCATTCAACACAAGTACCTTGTTCTTTATTTTTCTCTCAATGACAATTATGTTGAATATAACTAATTTACACCCAGCAATATACTATAATAAGCACAATGGATGCAGTATAAATCATTGAAAAGCATACATGCCTATGTTTTCTCGCAACAAAAAATCATAAAAAGATTAATTGTGTAACCCAATAGGTTGAAGTAGCTACCTTAAACCGTTTTCTAAGGTAAGTCCGACTTTTACCATGTTTAAACTAAATTGTAGTTTCCATCATTTCTGGTATAAAGGGTAAACTAAGCACACGCATATCTAAGTCACGCTAGCTAAACTAACCATTTCACTAGAGTGTATACAGTAAACATTTATAAAATGTAGGCCTTCTCGTTTAACTCAGCTTATATCAATACGACCTCTTAATCATCTAGCAATGCAGCAGCCAGCAGGAGACTTACCAAGATTAACGCGAGCATAATTCTTGAAGAACCAAACCCCGATAAGATTTACCAACAAATTTGTTACCGCTGAAACAATCAAGTAATGCCTACAACCAGATAACAAGAAGCAAATATTGATCGATGATTTAATTAAAACAAAACAATACCAGAAAAAAAAAGAGAAAAGAAAAGAAACACAACTTTGTAGCAGATCATATAGTTCCACTTCTCAATATTCACTAACTATCTTTTAGCACAAACTGCCAATACAAGATCAAGTGCACCAACAAATCATGTTAAAACCTATATACTACACATCAAAGAGAATAAAAACTTACTTATGCCCAAATCCATCTTGTATAAAAAGCGTGAAGTGCTTCCACAGCCAAGGAGAATGACATGAACAAAAGAAACAGCTGTCTAAACAAGCAGCAAAATCGGAAGATATCAAAATGTTAGCCCAATTGAAAAAAAAAAAAAAAAAAAACACTAAATGAATGAAAAGAACTTCTTGTGAAGTATGGGATGCTCTGTTTTTAATCTTGTTGACCTCTTTTTTGTTGAGTTTTATTATGCCTTTTTCTTGTTTATTTTGTTATGTATTAAGCTCAGATGATGTGGCATTTTGATGTCTATGTGTAAGCTTCTCATTAGTTGAGAAAATAAATGTAAGAAAACACATGTTATTGCTGGAATTTAAATGAAGAAAATAGGGGAGATGTGGCTTTGAACACAGCTCCTTTTTCTATTTTCCTCTCTTCCTCTCAAAAAATCCCTAACAAAAAAAACATTGCCAAGATAGAATTTTCATGCACTAGAATAAAAAATAAATAAATAAAAAATAAATAAAAATAAAAAGGGGTATCAGAGCTCAGATTGAAAGGAGCTAGTGGTGGTGAGTTAAAAAAGTTGAAGATTAGCTATCAAAGAAAAGTTTCAGCAAGTAAGAAAAACATGCAGAGATTGTTTCCATGGCAAGCACTAGCAACTCAACTCTCAACATTCAACAACCCTCCATTCCCATTTTGAAGGTGAGAACTATGACTTTTGGTGTATAAAAATGAAAACTTTATTTATTTCTCAAGATGTGTGGGAGTTAGTAGAAAATGGGTATGAGGATTATGCTTCTCAAGAAAATCTAACTAACACCAAAAAGGAAGAATTTAAGAAAAATAGAAAGATTGATGCAAAAACTCTTCTTCTTATTCAACATGGAGTAGGGAATACCATATTTCGTAAAATAATGAGAGCTAGCCCAAGGAGGCTATGGATATTCTTCAACAAGAATTCCAATGAGACACCAAAGTAGGGCTATCAAACTTCAAACTCTCAAAAAGGAGGTTGAGAACATGAAAATGAGGGAGAATGAGAATTTGACGGAATATTTATCTAGATTTATGGAACTTGTTAATCAAATGAAAGCTTATGGGGATGAAATGGGTGAGAATAGATTGGTTGAGAAGATTTTAGCATGTTTTCCTCAAAATTTTGAAACTATTGTGTCCATTATTGAAGAAACTATAGAGATGTCTCTAAGTTGAATGTTGCGGAATTGATGGGGTCACTACAAGAAAATGCTCTTCTACAACACCATATAGACGTCACCAATTCTTAACTATGCATCATCAAATAATTTTAGCGACACCAAAGCAAATTTCTCCACCTCGTCGTCCTAGCCTTGTCGTGGATTAGAATAGGCGACGTATTAAGATCTTTATCTCCAAAAATTACTTTTTTGTTACACAAGTATAATGTCACCATAAATATCAAAAGAGCTTCATTTGTTACCCATAACAACACTTTTAACGATACTTAAAATATGTCACGCAAAGTAAAATTATTTTATAAATATTTATAATTTTATTATCAATATATAAATAAATGAGGAAATTGCATGAAGTAATCAAAAAATTGATTTATTGTTTTTAGCCAAAAATTTATATTTTATTATACTTATCACATTTAGCCTTGAACAGATAAGATTGTCCTCTATCTTACGTAATAATTTGGAAATCAACTGGTATGTAACTAGAAAATCATTGACATGTAAGTTGAAAGTCAATTGGTAAGTAATTTAAAACTTAACTTACATGTAACTTGAAAAATCAACTCACATATAACTTGGAATCAAATGGCATGTAACCAAGTTACATGTCAGGTGAAGTAAAATTTAGGGGTAATTTTGTCCAAAAGTAGTCAAAAGAGATAAAAGCAATAAAATATAAATTGATGGCTAAAAACAATAAACCAATAAATTTTTTGGCTCTTTATGAATTCACCCCTATATATATATATATATATTATAATATTTATATAAATTACATATATATAGATCATCATGAAACAAAAACAAAAAATTTAAGATTAAATGTACCACAACTTATTTTAAAAACAACTCAAAATTAAACAAAAGAAGAAACAACCAATAAAAACATTAAAATATTGCAAATAAAATTGAGATAATTAACTTCTTACAAATGAAAATACATAATAAAATTATCTTTATTACAGTCTAAACAACGCTTCCCTAATTGCTTCATTCTTCAGAATTCTCCAATTTCCCTTGTATATGTTAATAAACATAATGATACTTATTGCGCTGGAGCTCTTAAAGATGTGTTTAAGATTTTGATGATGCATAATAGGACTTTCTATGCTGATATAACCCACAATGTATCAACTAGGAAGAGAAATGAGATTGCTGGATGAATCATTCACACATCAACTGGAGTCACCGACAGAAGGTGCCTAATAGAATAACCAAGCAATAATAAGCTAAAGACAAGAATCCGAATTAATAAAAAAATAAAGGTAAATCCAAGTTAAGCCAACCATCCACTAAAAGAAATAATTTAAGATTTCTAAATTTATTCAAACCTCTACTTACGGTTGAAGAAATTCAAATCTCCAATGACCTGAAAAATACATAAGATAAACAAAAATTGAGAGATAGAGAGGCATGCACAATTTATTCAGTTAATGTTATGATTTCTTACAGGTGAATAATGAGATCATCAAAACTCATAAGCTCTTCCAGAAAGGATCCTGCATATTACTTTAACATCATAATCAATATGAATAGTTAAAATTAAAATTTTCTTCAAAACATAAAATAAATTGACAAATAAAAAAAAATAACAATAACATAGCACTACTGTACCTAGACATCGATATCACTGTCATCATTGTTTTATACAATTTCCTCATCATCATTGTTATAATTGATTAATGTTTCATCTTCACTCACATCATCAATATCATCCATATCATCATTTTGCTTAACGAACACAACATTTGGATCTAATGTTTGTGCCTCGACATCTTCTCTGTGAAACTGAGGATCATCTAAATCTTGTTCTTCAACTTCAAGAATATATTGTTGTTTCAACAATCTCCTCTTGTTCTTCCACCTCTTCGTCCTTCTCAAGCACATCCCATATATGTCTATGTTGAATTTCTTGAACAACTTTCCAACTTGATCCAAATTTCTGATCATTTACATAAAACATTTGGTGTGCTTGAATTGCAAGAATATAATAATCACTCTCGTACCATTTGTGGCTGACATCAATGCAAGTATAGTTGTAAACCTTTTGAATTCTTTTTTTCTTCACATTCGTGTCAAACCAATCACACTTAAATAATACAGTTCAATATTAAACATATAATTCAGCTGAATAACATCCTTTAAAATGCCATAAAAATCAACTGTGGCATTTTCATGTTCCCCATCCACAACTAATCCACAATTTTGGGTTATATGTCTTTTATCTCGCTCTTCAATGTTATACCGAACACCATTTACAATACAACTAGGATATGATTACACATGATTATCTGGACCACAGGCTAATGCATACAAGTCATTTGTGGCTTTCGGTGACCCATCAAGTCGCAAAGATTTAATCTATAATTTTACAAATATGCAATAATGATATATATTAAATTATATTGAATTCAAATAATAATAATAATAATAATAATAATAATAATAATAACAACTCAACAATAATAATTACTTACGAGTTGTGCGAACCATTTAGCGAACTCTTTTTGATGTCTTTCAATCAAATTCAGATTCCTGTTGTAATTGCATATAGTGTTTGAAACAAATTATGGTGTGTTCAATATTAATCTAGAGGGGGGGGTGAATAGATTTTATCCAATTTTACCAAATTTTCGTTAATGGTCAAGATTACGAAAATACCCTTCTCTAGTCAATACAAAATAGCAAGTGTAATATGGTGCGGAAATATAAAAGACACTTGATATTTACGTGGAAACCCTCACGGGAAAAACCACGGGCTATGTAAGTGAGCCACACTCGAACCTCGAATCCACTAAATGTGTTAAACGATTACAACCTAATCCCGGAAGTAATCACACACCTACCTAATCCCGGTATAAGTGAACCTAGTCCTAATGCTTGTGATTTATGCAACCTAATCCCGGAAGCAACACAAGGCTTAGTTCTCAATGAAGAGAAAACAACCTAAGTGAATATATGAAATACTCAAAATGCAACAAGAGCAAGGCAACTCTATATGCTTACCTAGAATGATGATATATCAATGAAATCAATCCTAGATATCAAAAGCTAAATGACATATCATAAAGCTTAGCTAATCAAGATTCAACAAGACCTAGATAGCTATCACAATACAACACTCAATCATATTCATCACAAACAATCTCTATCTTATATCTAGCATGTGAACATAAAGCATACAATAAGATAAAGAGATAACTTGACAAGAAAGAAACTAAACTTAGATGAAGTTAGTCAAAATCTTACCAAGAAAGATGTGATGATGCAAAACCATACATGGATGAGTCCTAAATGGTCATGAATGATCCTAGATGAACTTTGATGATCAAAGGAAATGGTTTGAGTGTTTAAAGGTGAGTTCTTGATGATTTTTCTCTTGAAATATGTTCTTGGTGAAAAATATGATATTTTGAACTCTTAAAAACGACCTAGAAATGAAAGTGGCATATATATAGTATGCCAAAGTGAAGTGGTGCCGTTTTGAAAAAATTGCAAAAGACCGCTGATTCTGCGCCCTTGATTCTGCGGCCTTGACCGCAGAACACAAGGCGCAGAAACACACTTGACGCTTTTGCGGCATGATTCTGCGGCCACGGACCGCAGAACACAAGGGCGCAGAAATGCACCTGACAATTTTGCGGCCCCTAAACGCAAAAACCAAGGGCGCAGAAAAGAGGACAGAGAGTATGAATTCTGTTCCTTATTCTGCGGCCTTATTTCTGCGACCTTAACCGCAGATCAGGGCGCAAATTGCACCTGATGGAGCATCCTAAAATCTAACCATGCTATGCAATACTAAGCAAGATGCAACCAAATAAACATGCATGAAGAGAGATGAAATAGGCAATAATGCATACACAATATAAATACACAACACATTCAAGAATGAGAATTATGCAAGTGTTGTGTGTGTGTGCATCTACTTCTCTTCATTGCAAGAAACACTAATAAATATACCTTTGGAGTGCTTCTTCTCTTGATGTCTTGAAAAGGGCCTTTGAGCATGATCTTCAATCACCTAACTACCCTTACAATTCAAACCCTCAATATGTGGTTTGTCTACGAAATAAGCCAATCAACAATGGGAATCCTTACAATCTCCCCCTTTGGCTATTTCGTGACAAAACCACCACTCACATTGATCCTCACAAGATAAATGAAACTACGGGAAATTCTACAATACAAAGTACAAAGAGATAAGAAAATAAAACTTCAAGTCTTCAATCTCTTGTAGAATAACCAAACCTTCAAAACAATTAGATTACACTTCCAAAGCAAGTGTATGTGAGATGATCAAGTGAAATAAAAACAAGCATTTGCATATGAATCTTTTAACCACAATATCATGCAATGTATGAGTATGCAATGCTCCCCCTCAAAGGGTTACTCCCCTTCAAACCATAAACTCCCCATATGCATAATTGCTACAGCAATTAGCAACTCCCCTTACCACATCCTACTCCCCCTTTTTGTCATGATATAGGCAAAGGAGTAGTCCCCAACCGGGTCACTCATAGCAAAGAGAGAAAGAAGCATACAAGATAATGCATAGAAAAATAAGCCACTTTATGCACTCAATTAATTGGAGAGAATCAAGGAGATTTATTTTATTGAAAATGTGTGAATTAAAAATGCTTTGCAAACAAGACATGTTGCATTCAAGTTCAAAATACAATGGTATTTGGCAAAGCAAATGACAAAGGTTTCCAATTAGAATTCAAACCAATTTTACCATTTGTCATGAGAGAAGCAAGGATATAGAGATTTCATTGATTTCAATTTTTAACAACAACTATATCCAACTTTATAAGCGAAACATGGCATGAGCGACTTTGCACCCTATTTGATTTTTCCGGGTATGAAACCCGTATGATGGTAACCATGTTCAACAAATAAAGAAAGAGAGACAATTGGATTGAAACATCCTTTGAATGGATACATGATCCTTTATCAATTTTAGTCTCACTAGCTTTTTCACACAATGTTTTGCATTTAAGAATATGCAATCATCAATTCATGCTTTTCCAATTTAGCAAGGCATTTGAATTTCATGCTTTTCAAGTTCATTAGCATGTCAATTAAGAATCATCATGTCATGGAAATAACTATAGGTCATTCAAATCATACTTCCTATGAAAATTTCCTAGTCCAAAAATGCATGTTTGAACATAAATATGACATGGATTGAAAACAAAGCAAGGTTCACACTTATTGAGATAAAAGCATATATACATATGTCCAACCAAGCTTACTTCAAGCAATTAAAAGAGAAGCACAAGATCTTTCAAATAATTTGCATGCATCAAGTATACAAAAAGCTCTCTTTGCTTGAGTTCCCCTTATGGGGTCAATAACTAGAACTCATCACTCCACAAGACATATTCCAATAGATCTACTAAGAGTTTTAAATCGAGTAGCATCTAGAGGTTTGTAAACAAGTCGGCTAGTTGATCATTTGTACCTACATGCTCAAGTACAATGCATTTATTTTCAACTAGTTCTCTAATGAAATGATGACGGATGTCAATATGCTTAGTTCTAGAATCTTGAACCGGATTCTTGGAAATATTAATAGCACTCATGTTATCACAAAAGAGAGTGAGTGTACCTTGGTTGAATCCGTAGTCTACTAGCATTTGCTTCATCCATAGGAGTTGTGTGCATCCACTCCCCGCGGCTATGTACTCGGCCTCCGCCGTGGATAAGGAAATTGAGTTTTGCTTCTTGCAAAACCAAGAAACAAGATTGTTTCCAAGGAAAAAGCAACCGCCCGATGTGCTTTTCCTATCATCACAATTTCCAGCCCAATCCGCGTCACTAAAGCCTACAAGACTAGCATTAGTGTCAAATGAGTACCAAATCCCATAGTTAGAAGTCTCATTCACATATCGAATGATTCTCTTGACACAAGAGAGATGGGACTCCTTGGGATCGGATTGGTACCTTGCACACACACCCACACTAAAGGATATGTCGGGCCTACTTGCGGTCAAATAAAGCAAGCTTCCTATCATACCCCTATAAAGTGTTTGTTCTACACTTTTACCACTAGCATCTTTGCTTAGTTTCAAAGTGGTGCTCATGGGTGTGTTACAATGTTTGGCTTTCTCAAGACCAAACTTCTTCACTAGGTTTTTGGCATATTTGGCTTGGGATATGAAGATCCCATCACTTAATTGCCTAATTTGCAAACCTAGGAAGTAACTAAGCTCACCAACAAGACTCATCTCAAATTCATGAGACATAACATCAACAAATTGTTGGACTTTGGTGTTGTTGGTGGATCCAAACACTATATCATCAACATATATTTGAGCTATAAAAAGCTCATCATTATCTTTCTTGATGAATAGTGTCTTGTCAACACTACCTCTTGTGTAGTCATTGTTGACAAGAAATTGAGTGAGGCGCTCATACCAAGCCCTCGGTGCTTGTTTCAACCCATAAAGAGCCTTCTTGAGGCGATAGACATGGTTGGGGTGGTGTGCATCCACAAACCCCTTGGGTTGCTCAACAAACACTTCTTCTTGCAAGAAGCCATTGAGGAAGGCACTCTTAATGTCCATTTGGTGTAATTTGAACTTATGCACACAAGAGATGGACAAGAGAAGCCTAATGGACTCTAGGCGGGCAACGGGAGCAAAAGTCTCCTCAAAGTCGATACCCTCAATTTGAGAGTACCCTTGTGCAACAAGTCTTGCCTTGTTACGCACTATGTTGCCATCCTCATCGGATTTGTTCCTATATATCCATTTTGTGCCTATGAAATTAGTGGTCTTAGGCCTAGGAACTAGAGTCCAAACCTCATTCCTTTCGAATTGGTTTAGCTCTTCTTGCATGGCAAGAACCCAAAACTCATCATTTAGAGCTTCAATCTTTTTGGGTTCTATTTGAGAGGTGTAGCAAGTAAAGCTAATAAGATTAGCTAATTGCCTTCTAGTCCTAACACCCTCATTCACATCTCCAATAACATCCTCTTTGTTATGGAGTCTTCTAACCCATGGAGCGGGTTCATTAGAGTCCAAGTTAGGAACTCTATCAATAGGTTGTTTGTCATTATCAACAACATTAGATGTCCCCACATTAGGAGTCACAACAACCTTCTCCAAAGGAGGATCATCACTAAAAATAACCTCCTCCTCATGATTACTACACTTGAGCCTTTCATCATCAAATACAACATTAGATGATTCCATAACACTTAGAGTTTTCTTATTGAAAACTCTATAGGCTCTACTATTTAAGGCATAGCCAATAAATATACCCTCATCACTCTTGGCATCAAATTTGCCAAGTTGATCTCGGTCATTTAAAATGAAGCATTTGCTTCCAAATGTGTGGAAGTAGCTAACATTTGGCCTCTTGCCTTTCCATAACTCATAGGAGGTATTCCTAGTACCGGGCCTTAGAAAAACTCTATTTCCTATATAACAAGCCGTGTTGATGGCTTCGGCCCATAGATTCCTAGGCACATTGTTGCTAAGCAACATCACACGGGCCATCTCTTGAAGGACCCTATTTTTTCTCTCAACAACTCCATTTTGTTGAGGTGTCCTAGGAGCCGAAAACTCATGGGAGATACCTATACTATCACAATAGGTTTCAAAGGAAGCATTCTCAAATTCCCTCCCATGGTCACTTCTAATCCGTTTTATGCTTTTAATGTTAGAATTCATTTCATTTTGAAGTTTAGTACAAAGCATTTTAAACTTATCAAAAGTTTCGGATTTTTCTCTAAGAAAATATGTCCATGTGAACCTAGAGAAATCATCTACACAAACAAAAATGTATCTCTTTCCACCCAAGCTTTCGGTTTGCATAGGACCCATAAGATCCATGTGGAGAAGTTCTAGGGGCTCCTTGGTGGAGAGATACTTGCCCTTTTTGTGCATGCTTTTAGTTTGTTTTCCTTGTTGACAAGGTCCACAAATACCATTGGCTTTCTTCCCTAGCTTAGGGAGGCCACGCACACATTCAAACTTTCCAAGGGTCCGTAGATCCCGAAAGTTCATGTGGCCAAGTCTTTCATGCCACAACTCAATTTGCTCATCCTTGGACATATTGTTTGAGACTATTCTAGCTTCAAGACAATAGCAATTGTCGCTAGATCTCATACCTTTCAATAAGGTTTGTCCATTGGGCTTTAGGATAGAGCAATTATCTTTGCTAAACAAGACGGAATATCCTTCCTCACTAAGATGAGAAATGCTAATCAAATTGACTTTCAAGCCATCAACAAGTAAAGCATTAGATAAGGAGGGTAATCCGGGAACGGAAATGGTTCCTTTCCCTATGACTTTCTTTTTGGATCCATCACCAAAGGTGACATTTCCTCCTTCCTCCATAACAAGAGTCTCAAAGAAACTCTTGTTTCCCGTCATGTGCCTAGAGCACCCACTATCAAGGTACCAAAGATTAGAAGAATTTGCCTTTAAGGCCATTTGAGCAACATGGCAAACATTTTCATTCTTTCTAACCCACTTAAGAACAACATTTTCTTTCTTAATGGTCTTTGGTACATGGGCTCTAGTTGTCCTAGGATCATGCAAATAAATCATATCATTCCTAGGAACATGCATCTTGGTTCTAGTCTTTCTCTTCTCAATCATGCTTCTAGTTCTACACATTTTAATATATCGAAAGCAATTTGGTCTTATGTGACCATTAAAACCACAAAAGTGACAAATGGGAATGAATTGAGGAATCATACCTTGTCTTTGAGCTTGCATAGGAGTCCTCCCATGTCTTTGTGGTTGAGAGGGTTCAATCCATCTTCTTTGTTGAACCGGTCTATCTTGCTTCCAATATTGGACTTGCATGATTGGCTTCTTCCCTTTTTGAGCCAATTGATAAGGAATGTTGGCTTGAGGTTGTCTCCTTGGTGCCCTCTTCACTTGTGCACTTTTTGAGCTTTGTCCTAGATCTATTTTCTTCCTAGGAGAGTGCACCGGTGAGGCTTCTATGTTGCCCAAGCCCTTAACAAACACGGTCTTCTTAGAAGAGGAGGTCTCTTGACAATCTTCAAACCCAAGACCTCTCTTGTCACATGGACTCTTTCCAACACCAAGCATGTGATCTAATTTTTTGGTGCTAGAGTCCATCCTAGTAAGTGACTTCTTAGCTTCAACAAGCTCCCTCTTCAAACCTTCTTCATTCCTCCTAGATAAAGCTAACTCCTCTCTTAGCTTATCTTCTCTCTTCTTAACTCTTTCCACTTCTTCACTTAAGTGGTCATTATGAGATGAAAGCTCAAGATTTTCTTCTCTCAACATCTTGATCTTCTTAGTGGTTTTCATCTCTAAGCTTCTAAACTCCTTAAGGTACTCAACTAACACCTCTTTCTCCACATATCCATTAGTGGAGTTAACATCGGAGTCATCTTCACTAGAGTCGCTTTCCCTTTGACTCTCTTCCTCCTTTTCACTACCACTTTTGCTCTTGTGAGAGGAGGCAAAAGCTAGGAAGTTAGCCATGATGTCTTCATCATCCGAAGACTCATCTTCTTCATTTGAGTCATCACTACTTCCACTCCAAGTGGCGGCCATCACTTTTCCCTTCTTCTTTTCCTTGTGATTCGCACAATCGGGAGCAAAGTGACTAATTCCACCACACTCAAAGCAACGGACCCCTTTCCTTTCGGTCCTCTCTTGCCTTGGTTCAAACTTCTTGAAGGGACCCTTTTTCTTGTCTTGGCCTCTAAAACCAAATCCCTTCTTTCCAAACTTCATGACCTTATTGAATCTTTTCACAAATAAGGCCATGTCTTCATCCGAGTCATTCTTCACCTCCTTTTCATCCTTTGATACTTTCAAAGCAATTCCCTTTTGCTTTTTAGGAGGAGTAGAGATAGGAGCTTTCCTAGACTCGTAAGCAAGAAGTCTTCCAATGACTTCGCTCGGCTTCATATCCTTATAGCCACTATTTTCCTCTAAAGCCGTCACCTTAGACTCAAATCTATCGGGGAGAGATCTCATAATTTTCTGCTTGATTCTCCTATCCGAATACGGGTCTCCTAGTTGATGACTTTGATTCACAATGTCCATCAACTTCACTTGGAAGTCATTGAAGTGCTCATGCTCTTCCATCCTAATGGTCTCAAAACTAGTTTGGAGGACTTGTAGTTTTGAATCCTTGACCACTTCGGTTCCTTCATGAGCCGTCTCTAGGATTTCCCATGCCTCTTTGGCAATCCTAGTAATTTGAACCAACTTGTATTGGTTCTCATCCATAGCACATAGAATGGCATGCATTGCCTTCCTATTCCACTTAGAAGTCTCAAACTCTTCATTAGTCCATTGTGCCTTAGGCTTGAGAACTTCTTCTCCACCACCCGTGGGAGTCATCATGGGAGGAGCATATCCATCTTCAATGGCCATCCATGCCCTATCATGGATTTGGCATAGGTATGCCTCCATCTTCCCCTTCCATGAGGAGTAGTTATCACTGGTGAGGAGAGGAGGACGCGTGCTAGAAGCACCCTCGTTGTTGCCACCGTTTCCACTCATTGTAAATATGAATGAAATGAAATGAAATGAATGCAAAATGTATGAAAGAACAAAAATCACACAAATGCAAAACACACCAAAATGAGCAAGGATCACCTATGTATGTCTAGGAACCCGCTCTGATACCAATTGAAACAAATTATGGTGTGTTCAATATTAATCTAGAGGGGGGGTGAATAGATTTTATCCAATTTTACCAAATTTTCGTTAATGGTCAAGATTACGAAAATACCCTTCTCTAGTCAATACAAAATAGCAAGTGTAATATGGTGCGGAAATATAAAAGACACTTGATATTTACGTGGAAACCCTCACGGGAAAAACCACGGGCTATGTAAGTGAGCCACACTCGAACCTCGAATCCACTAAATGTGTTAAACGATTACAACCTAATCCCGGAAGTAATCACACACCTACCTAATCCCGGTATAAGTGAACCTAGTCCTAATGCTTGTGATTTATGCAACCTAATCCCGGAAGCAACACAAGGCTTAGTTCTCAATGAAGAGAAAACAACCTAAGTGAATATATGAAATACTCAAAATGCAACAAGAGCAAGGCAACTCTATATGCTTACCTAGAATGATGATATATCAATGAAATCAATCCTAGATATCAAAAGCTAAATGACATATCATAAAGCTTAGCTAATCAAGATTCAACAAGACCTAGATAGCTATCACAATACAACACTCAATCATATTCATCACAAACAATCTCTATCTTATATCTAGCATGTGAACATAAAGCATACAATAAGATAAAGAGATAACTTGACAAGAAAGAAACTAAACTTAGATGAAGTTAGTCAAAATCTTACCAAGAAAGATGTGATGATGCAAAACCATACATGGATGAGTCCTAAATGGTCATGAATGATCCTAGATGAACTTTGATGATCAAAGGAAATGGTTTGAGTGTTTAAAGGTGAGTTCTTGATGATTTTTCTCTTGAAATATGTTCTTGGTGAAAAATATGATATTTTGAACTCTTAAAAACGACCTAGAAATGAAAGTGGCATATATATAGTATGCCAAAGTGAAGTGGTGCCGTTTTGAAAAAATTGCAAAAGACCGCTGATTCTGCGCCCTTGATTCTGCGGCCTTGACCGCAGAACACAAGGCGCAGAAACACACTTGACGCTTTTGCGGCATGATTCTGCGGCCACGGACCGCAGAACACAAGGGTGCAGAAATGCACCTGACAATTTTGCGGCCCTAAACGCAAAAACCAAGGGCGCAGAAAAGAGGACAGAGAGTATGAATTCTGTTCCTTATTCTGCGGCCTTATTTCTGCGGCCTTGACCGCAGATCAGGGCGCAAATTGCACCTGATGGAGCATCCTAAAATCTAACCATGCTATGCAATACTAAGCAAGATGCAACCAAATAAACATGCATGAAGAGAGATGAAATAGGCAATAATGCATACACAATATAAATACACAACACATTCAAGAATGAGAATTATGCAAGTGTTGTGTGTGTGTGCATCTACTTCTCTTCATTGCAAGAAACACTAATAAATATACCTTTGGAGTGCTTCTTCTCTTGATGTCTTGAAAAGGGCCTTTGAGCATGATCTTCAATCACCTAACTACCCTTACAATTCAAACCCCCAATATGTGGTTTGTCTACGAAATAAGCCAATCAACAATGGGAATCCTTACAGTGTTTACTATAGACACCTAAAAAAAAAAATTACATATCTACTATAAATGAAAGTGTAATTGTTTTCAAAAAACAATAATGTAACTTATTCCATGTATGGCTTCAATTCTTCACAGTTATTCTAGACATACCAATGAGCTGTATTTATATCTTGATGTGAATATTATATAAAATGTGTTACACCAAATGGACGTACGTTTTGTGAAAATATAGACATCCGTTTAGTATTTTGACTTTAGCGAGACCCATCATCATTTCGCTCATCACGGTTAAACTTAGTTTCAATTCCACGAAGATACATAGAACAAAAATTCAATAATTCATTCACAATATAACCTTCAGCAATTAAACCTTCTGTATGAGCTTTGTTTTTCACAAAACGTTTATCTTTTCCTAAGTTTCTGTAAATAATATTAAATCATATAGTTAGTGTTGTAATGAAATTAATACTGATAAATATTGATAAGTGTTTAATAATTTACAACTATACATTTCAATTGGGTATGTCCAACTATAACCAACTGCTCCAACGAGTTTTGCTTAATACAGCAAGTGAATAGCCAAGTGAACCATAACATCAAAAAATGCTAGTGGAATTTTTTTTTTTCCAACTTGCATAAAATTAAGACAATCCCTTATTCTAGCTAGTTTATTCAAATCTTGAACATTTAAAGTCTTTGCACATATCCCTTGAAAGAAATTGGACAATTCAATCAAATGAGTGCATATATCCTTTCGTAGATAAACACGAATGCCAACTGGAATAAGTCTCCGCATGTTGGGTTTGGCTTGTATTCTCAAATGAACTAATGTGAACCAAACAAAGACTCAACTGATGTGGAGCTTCCTAGAGACGTGAGATACGTTTGGAAGTTGAATGGTGGTGTTTTAAGAGAGATTGAAGATTGAAGAAGAACTGAAGAAACTTAATCTGGCAGGTACCGGTGCACAGGACCGCGGCATAGGTAAGTGCTTAGGCAGCGGCACATGGAGCGGTAATGTCCAGAGGATCAGGCATAGCGTAGGACCGCGGCATAGGCAAGTGCCTAGGCAGCGGCACATGGAGCGGTCATGAGCAAAATAGTTTTCGTGGTGTTGGAAGCGGGGTGCACATCGTGACCTATACGGCGGAGACGATGTATTGCTGAGATCGGGAATATTACGCAGAATAGGAAAAGGTATTCTTCTGGAAGTTCTTGTGCTTGAAAGAAAAGGATTTACTCCCTACAAGAAGACTTGTCATAAAAGAAAATAGTATTTATGTGGAACAAGTAAGTCTTGTACGTTTAGGAGTAGGATTTCCTTTTATCTTAAACTCCCTGTAACTAGTATAAATAGTCCTAATATTTATGTTATTAATTTTAAGGCTGTGGAGCAAAGAGTTGAACACCATGTAACATCAGAGAGTGTGAGTGAGATCCGGGGAGACCCAAGGGAATATCCGAGGAGGGATCCAAGGGAATATCGGTGGATCTAGTTAGAGATCCGTGGGTGATATTTAGGGGAGACCTAGGGGATATTGTGGGGTTCTTGGTGAGGATCTTGTGAGTGGAGTTTGGGGTTTGGTGTGAGAGAGAATCCTGAAGTATTTGGTTGTAACAATTTACCATATAGTGGAACTTTCTCTGTCGTCCTGACGGTCCGTGGTTTTTTACCCGTTTTGGGTTTTCCACGTATATCTTTTGTTGTGATTGTTTTATTCTCTCTCATCTATTTTTCTGCTTATTGACGTTATTATTTGCTATGAGTTATGGGTGTATATTAGGCACGTCGATTCCGTGTTTATCGGTTTATAGGAATTATCCCCAACAATTGGTATCAGAGCCATATGGTTTGGCGATGGCAGTGACAAGTCTTTACGGGAGATCGTATGGAGGACTTGGTGGTATTGGGATAATGATGATCATGGTTGCCTAGTATGGTTTAGCAAAAGAGATGCGTCTTGAAGGCGGTTTCGAACTCGTTAGGGTTTGATGAAAAGAAGAATATTGATGGAGGAGAAGTTTGGCTTGTGGTGACAGGTACAAGTCATGGAGATTCAATCTGGGTTACACAAGGAGCTAATTGACTATCAAAAAAAAAAAAAAAAAAAAAACTCTCTGTGGTATGGTATGTGGCTTATCCGGCAAAGCACTCCCAGTTTCTAGTAGCAAGTCTTTCACCAGGTATGTGATGCAATGACAGAAGGTCTTTCATAGGGTTGAGTGATGTAAGGACATGTTTATCCTTTTGGCAGTTTTCCCCACTGGTCATGGAAGAGGATATATTGCTACTAGTGGTCCATAATTGTACACAAGGCATTGGTCAGAAAGTGATGCAAGGTGTATGGTGGACAAAGATGTTGATGGCTGACGAACTCCCTGAAAATCTGACTTGAGGAGTTGCATCACAATTTCAGCAGGTTAATTCGACATGGTACCGGAACAACGAACACAAAAAAAGAAGTGTTGAAGAAAAATCTTAGGATGGTTCGTTCCTAAGTGGTTATACCTTGTTGTGAGGTATGTTAATTCTTGGTGATGAGAATTGTGGCTGTGGACAAGTTTTGAGAATTCTAGCCAAATGGGGGAATTGTTAGGTTTGGCTTGTATTCTCAAATGAACTAATATGAACCAAACAAAGAATCAACTGGTGTGGAGCTTCCTAGAGACGTGGGATACGTTTGGAAGTTGAATGGTAGTGTTTTAAGGGAGATTGAAGATTGAAGAAGAACTGAAGAAACGTAATCTGGCAGGTACCGCTGCGCAGGACCGCGGCAGAGGCAAGTGCCTAGGCAGCTGCACATGGAGCGGTCATGAGCAGAATAGTTTTCGTGGTGTTGGAAGCGAGGTGCACATCGTGACCTATACGGCGGCGACGATGTATTGCTGAGATCGGGAATATTGCGCAGAATAGGAAAAGGTATTCTTCTGGAAGTTCTTGTGCTTGAAAGAAAAGGATTTACTCCCTACAAGAAGACTTGTCATAAAAGGAAATAGTATTTATGTGGAACAAGTAAGTCTTGTACGTTTAGGAGTAGGATTTCCTTTTATCTTAAACTCCCTGTAACTAGTATAAATAGTCCTAATATTTATGTTATTAGTTTTAAGACTGTGGAGCAAAGAGTTGAACACCATGTAACATCAGAGAGTGTGAGTGAGATCCGGGGAGACCCAAGGGAATATCCGAGGAGGGATCCAAAGGAATATCGATGGATTTAGTTAGAGATCTGATGCAGCAGCCTTGGCATTGGATTACATGGAAGGGTTGGATAGGAAAAAAACCAAGGAAATAGGCCATTTCAATCCTACTAGTCTAGGCGACGGAGTCGGATAGACGTGAAACTTTTACTGTTGAAGCGGAACGGCGAGAGCTTTCAAAGTCAACACATATGGTCATGAGACATGCCCTTTTTTAGCCGAATTCCGTCGTTTAGGCCTCCAAAAGGCCGTGTTTGCCGTTTTAGGAAAGTTTCGTTTTTGCAATAACTTTTATTTTCCAAGTCCGAATCAACTTCCGTCAATTCCGGCTTGCTTAGGATTGTTATCTTTATTCATTTTTGCATTTAACTCAAATTTGCCTTTTTTGGTAATTTTTGTTATTAAGGGTTTTTAGGCCGTTCCTTACTCATCAAGGATTCGAATAGGGTTAGGGTTTGTTTCCTATAAATAGACATGTAAGCCGTCATTATTTTTCAGTTTTGATTTAATAAAATTTCAGAGAATTGATTCTCCAACTATCCAATTACACATCCTTCGTGCGCAAAGATTGTCGTATTTGAAGCCTGATATTCTGGCATCCGTGCGCGGATCAACAGATTATTAGTAGGTTGAGCTAATTGTTTCTTGCAGGTTTTTCTCGTAGAGCTTCCGCTACACCAAGATCCATGGGTGATATTTAGGGGAGACCTAGGGGATATTGTGGGGTTCTTTGTGAGGATCTTGTGAGTGGAGTTTGGGGTTTGGTGTGGGAGAGAATCTTGAAGTATTTGGTTGTAACAATTTACCATATAGTGGAACTTTCTCTGTCGTCCTGACGGCCCGTGGTTTTTTACCCGTTTTGGGTTTTTCACGTATATTTTGTGTTGTGATTGTTTTATTCTCTCTCATCTATTTTTCTGCTTATTGGCGTTATTATTTGCTATGAGTTATGGGCGTATATTAGGCACAGCGATTCCGCATTCATCGGTTTATAGGAATTATCCCCAACAATTGGTATCAGAGCCATATGGTTTGGCGATGGCAGTGACAAGTCTTTACGGGAGATCGTATGGAGGACTTGGTGGTATTGGGATAATGATGATCATGGTTGCCTAGTATGGTTTAGCAAAAGAGATGCGTCTTGAAGGCGGTTTCGAACTCGTTAGGGTTTGATGAAAAGAAGAATATTGATGGAGGAGAAGTTTGGCTTGTGGTGACAGGTACAAGTCATGGAGATTCAATCTGGGTTACATAAGGAGCTAATTGACTATCAAAAAAACAAAAACAAAAACAAGTCTTTCACTCTCTGTGGTATGATATGTGGCTTATCCGGTAAAGCACTCTCAGTTTCTAGTAGCAAGTCTTTCACTAGGTATGTGATGCAATGACAGAAGGTCTTTCACAGGGTTGGGTGATGTAAGGACATGTTTATCCTTTTGGCAGTTTTCCCCACTGGTCATGGAAGAGGATATGTTGCTACTAGTGGTCCATAATTGTACACAAGGCATTGGTCAGAAAGTGATGCAAGGTGTATGGTGGTCAAAGATTTCGATGGCTGACGAACTCCCTGAAAATCTGACTTGAGGAGTTGCACCACAATTTCAGTAAGTTATTTCGACATGGTACCGGAACAACGAACACAAAAAAAGAAGTGTTGAAGGAAAATCTTAGGATGGTTCGTTCCTAAGTGGTTATACCTTGTGGTGAGGTATGTTAATTCTCGGTGATGAGAATTGTGGCTGTGGACAAGTTTTGAGAATTCTAGCCAAAGAGGAAAATTGTTAGGTTTGGCTTGTATTCTCAAATGAACTAATGTGAACCAAACAAAGACTCAACTGATGTGGAGCTTCCTAGAGACGTGGGATACGTTTGGAAGTTGAATGGTGGTGTTTTAAGGGAGATTGAAGATTGAAGAAGAACTGAAGAAACGTAATCTGGCAGGTACCAGTGTGCAGGACCACAGCATAGGCAAGTGCCTAGGCAGCGGCACATGGAGCGGTAATGTCCAGAGGATCAGGCGCAGCGTAGGACCTCGGCATAGGCAAGTGCCAAGGCAGCGGCACATGGAGCGGTCATGAGCAAAATAGTTTTCTTGGTGTTGGAAGCGGGGTGCACACCGTGACCTATACGGCGGAGACGATGTATTGCTGAGATCGGGAATATTGTGCAGAATAGGAAAAGGTATTCTTCTGGAAGTTCTTGTGCTTGAAGGAAAATGATTTACTCCCTACAAGAAGACTTGTCATAAAAGGATATAATATTTATGTGGAACAAGTAAGTCTTGTACGTTTAGGAGTAGGATTTACTTTTATCTTAAATTCCCTGTAACTAGTATAAATAGTCCTAATATTTATGTTATTAGTTTTAAGGCTGTGGAGCAAAGAGTTGAACACCATGTAACATCAGAGAGTGTGAGTGAGATCCGGGGAGACCCAAGGGAATATTTGAGGAGGGATCCAAGGGAATATCGGTGGATCTAATTAGAGATCCGTGGTGATATTTTTGGGAGACCTAGGGGATATTGTGGGGTTCTTTGTGAGGATCTTGTTAGTGGAATTTGGGGTTGGTGTGACAGAGAATCCTGAAGTATTTGGTTATAACAATTTACCATATAGTGGAACTTTCTCTGTCGTCCTGACGGCCCGTGGTTTTTTACCGGTTTTGGGTTTTCCACGTATATCTTGTGTTGTGATTGTTTTATTCTCTCTCATCTATTTTTCTGCTTATTGATGTTATTATTTGCTATGAGTTATGGGCGTATATTAGGCACGACGATTCCGCGTTCATCGGTTTATAGGAATTATCCCCAACACCGCAATATAACATGCCAATCATGACTTTTCAATCATAATATCTTGCCTTCATTGACATTGAAACGTCTTGCTATGTTTGAAGCAAAACTATCAGGAAACTTCACCGATTTTAGAAACTTGCAAAAAACTTTTCTCTCCTTTGATGTTAATATATAGCATGGGGATTTTAGCAAAATTGCCCTATTTGAGGGGCTTAATTGCAAACATACCCTATAAATTTTTTTTTATAGCAAAATTGCCACTAAAAGACTAAAGTACCCTTAATGTGGCATTCACTGTAATCGTAGAAAGTGAAATCCCTAAATCAATTGCTTTGTCCTCTTGCCCTAGCTATCCTGATACCTCTCAACCCAATCGTTCATCATCGCCATCAAGCCACCTTTTCACTGCCGCGCTGAGTTTTCGTCACTGCAGTCCTCGCCTCGCCTCGCCTCGCCATCCTTTCGTCTATTTCCGATTGCCGGCTACAAGGTTAGGCATTTCTTCGTTGGGTTGTGCTCTTGTTTGCTTCGTTGTTGTGCTTTTTTGTTGTGTTGTTCTTTTTGTCTGCTTTGTTGTTGTCCTCTATTGTTTCTACTGGGCATCTGCCCTGTTTTGCTGTGCTTGTTGTTGCATTTCTGGTTCCTGGATCTGATTTCTCTTTTTTACTTGCTCAATTCTCATTTTGTGTCTCTTGCACCTTTCCTCTTCTCCTTTAATTTCAACAAATATAATAAAATAAAATAAATATTATTCACAAATCACTCTCTCATTAGTGGCAACATGGTATGTCCCCTTCCTTTCTCTCTATTTATTTTTTTACTTGAAGAATTGTGTAATCATGATTGTGTATTACAAAATTGCATGGTTTTTTTTTGTTTTTTTATAATGGAGAATTTGTTTGTTTTCTCAAAGTAGATTTCATGAAGATGGTTTGTGATCACAGATGATCAGAAACAGATTATCTCATTTTGATTTCATGCATTTGATCATGCCAGACAATTTTAAGCTGCTAGATTGGTTTTGTATTTTGTATTTTGTCTGGTTGTTACCATACCATTGTAGGTCATGTGTTGTTTGAGATAAACCTCAAGAGGGGCCAAAAAAATGAACATCTATTGATTTCCATTCTACATTACATATTGATAAGTTGATTAAACATCTAATCAAATTAGATAATTTATAGAGCAAGTTTCTTTTATTGTTCAAAAAAAAAAAGGTTAGGCATTTCGATTTTGTGCATTGTCAGGAGATAATTTATAATAAGAGTGTTGAAGAGGTAAGAAGTCTGTTGAGATTAGAATCTCAAATTCAATTTTAAATATTTTGATTAATTAATTGTTATTATTATCTTTAACAATGTAATTATCCTTGCCAAGGAGTGGCTCTGGTGGTGGGGTGGATTCGGTGACCTAGTGCTTGCCTCGCTAATGTTGTGTTTCTGTTTTTTTTGCTGCTCCTTCGCTGTCTGTTGTTGCCTGGTGGTGGTTTTGGGGTGGTGTTGTTGTTT
Organism: Acer campestre; assembly: GCA_954870605.1. Taxonomy (NCBI): domain Eukaryota; kingdom Viridiplantae; phylum Streptophyta; class Magnoliopsida; order Sapindales; family Sapindaceae; genus Acer; species Acer campestre. Next base: position 17,538,247 of record OX940805.1, on the reverse strand, counting down.
TTGTTTCGTTTGATTTTACTCCTGTGTTTGGGGGGTGTTTGGCTTGCTGGATGCCTTTTGTTTTTGCTGTGGTGTTTCTGCTGTCAAAGTGCAGCGATTTCTTGTTTTCCTGTCACAACTCTTTGATGCAGCCCACCTTGTTTTGTTTTGCTCTGTTTCTTTTTTGCCCTGTTCTTGTTGATTTTCAAAAAAAAAATCAAAATTAACTACTTTAGTTGTTACAAATAATCGGATTTTTACCAAGTATTTAGGGATGTGGTGGGAGTAGTTTTTATTTATCTTTTATTGTTTGAAAGTTTATCAATCTCTATTGGGAGGCTTCCTCTTGAGACTTGAATTACAAATACAATTAACTGACCATTTCAAATATTTATAATATATTTTAGGTTATTGTTGATGACTAATAGTTTCATGGATTAATCATGAAATATAGGCAAAGTGTTGGGATTCTAGGAAAGAAATCTGCGTTCAAGTTTATACAATTAATTGAGTTTGTAAGATTTGTTGACTATGTCATTACAGAGTCTATTTAGTAGCCTGACAAGTTACCATCTCATTCACATGGCAAACCAACTTAGGTTGTTATGGTTTACCAACTAAGACTAGAATAAGAAGGCTTACAAGCAAAATAGGAAGTTGTGCATACCCTTTTCTGCACACACCAGCTTGCTTGCTTTGTTTTCGACTCGCTCTCATTCTTTCAAAAACTGAGTATGTTTGTTCTTTCTTTTCTTTTTCTTCTTCTGAAAATGAGAAAAATAAATGTGATAAATTAATGGTGAAGCTAGATGGGGTTTAATGTTCTTTAACATTTATCCTGTTAGATGTAGCAATGTTATATTTGGAGTTGAACCAAGAAAATTAGTTTGAGCATTTGAAATTGAGGGATTAAACCACCTGAAAACATTTATATGTGAAATTGAAAACTTATGTTCCTGATATTTTGCTCAATTTGGTATTATTGTTCTTATCGGTTGCTTAAAAAAAATGTTTCTACAACTTTGTGCTTCAGGTCATGCATGACCCGAAACATGAATACAAACGAATTCTCATATGTGAATTGTGCAAATGAATTACATGAATATTTGTAGAAGCTTGTTAGTTTTTTTTTCTTTTTCTTTTTTTTTTTAAGGTGTAAGTGTTCGAATTGTGGAGTCAAATGAGAAAAAGATTAGCTTAACCTTGTTTCAAATATAATTAAGGAATGTATTTATTTAGGTACACATGGGTCGAAAGCAACTACTTGAATCACTCAAAATTAAGGAAGATGATCGATTCCCATCTCGAGTTAGTGGGTATTGCAATTGGGAGAGTATAAGACTTATTAAATCAATTCTTTCACCGAAACAACTTGATTTGTTTAGAGTGACATGTTTTGGTCATTTTTTGGATGTCAGTGATATGGTGTTGTCTGGACAATTTTGTCACCATATTTTGCTTCTGGAGTGTCATGTTAGGGATGTCGATGACACGCCATCGACTTTGTGGTTCTATGTTGGAAACGAGGTGATAAGGTTTAGCACAGTGGAGTTTTGTTTGGTTACTTGGCTTACCTTTGGAGATTCCTCTGAATCACCATTGAACATCGCCAAACATATGGATAAAAGGTTGTACCAATCCTACTTTCAAGATGGTAAAGTTAATGTAAAAATGTTTGCTAATTGGTTTAGGAATCTTGGTCCTAATAATAACGTTAGTGATGATGATATGGTGAAGTTGGCTTTAGTACTTTTTATGGAGATGACTTTGGTTGGCAAGGACGATAGGAATTCCATTCATTATTGGCCGCTACAATTAATGGATGACTTAGATGCGTTTAATAATTTTCCATGGGGAACATTCATATACGATAGGACATTTGACTCCCTTTCTACTTGTCTTGTTGGTCGTGATGACAAGTACAAGGAGCGTCCTGAGTCTCTAGCAAAGCGGAAAGCAGAGAAGTACAACATTTATGGATTTGTGACAGCCTTCCAGGTGATGTGTGATATTTGGTAATTTTATTTAAATTTTGTAATAACATCCTTCATATGGCCGTCAATTAACTTAACTCATTTATTTCATTTTTAGGTTTGGGCAATCGAAGCAATACCCAAATGGGCTATGCTTGGCTATGTAGAAAGGGTAAACAAAGTTGCCCCTAGAATTTTAAATTGGAAATGCACAAGGATTCCTACTTATGCAGAGTTATATGATAACATTTTTAAATATAACAATGTAAGTATGTATTAGTGTTGTTTACGTTAAAATAACTTTTTTTTTTTTTTTGCATAAAATTATACTTCTTATATATATATAATTATATTTATATATTGCAGCTCGCCCTCGCCAAATTTCTAGTCCCCTCCGATGAAGAAACTAGGAAACCCTATTGGGCGGGTATCGATCAAAGTCATTTTCCAATTGATGATGTTGATTCTGAGGATGATGTGCATGAGGATATTGACAATGTTGAGGGGGATGCTGAAAAAAAATATGATGATGGTAAAGATGATACACAATATTTAGATTTTGGCTGTGACATGAAAAAAGGGGTTAATCCTACATCAGTTAAAAAAAACCAAGTAGAAAGTAAGAAAGGATGGAAGAGATTGAAGGAGATAGAAATACAATTGAAGAAGTTGCAAGCACAACAGGATGATTATTGGCATAAAGTACATGACGAGATGACTTCTATGAAGAACGAGATGCGTACAGGATTTCTTCGCTTATTCGAGCTTATATGCAAGTCAAATAATGAAAAGGTAAATTGTGATTAAAAAAATGTTGTAATTATTATTACTAGTATTTAACAATTTGTATGAAATTGAATGCAGCCATGTTATAATGTGGATACTGATATAAACTTGAGCCAAGATGACAACATTCAATTTGAGCCACCAACATTACATCGTGTTCTTCCGTCTCCTGAATTGAGCAAAGCTAATTCTGAACCAAACGACGATGTCCAACAACTATCAAGGTCACCAAAGATTACCATAAAAGTTACTAGAGATCGAAAGCGGTCGGCCTACACCATTAGCCCATACATTGATCCCACAGCTAAGCGGCGTAGAAAACCTAAAATGCCATAATTTGGTGGAGATAACCCATTGGATGAGGACATTTTACGTTCATTGAACTCATGGATCAACAACAATAAGAACACTAGGTATGTGCTATTATGCTATTACGAACTCATGGATCAATTATTGGGCTCATTTAAATATTATGTTTATATTGTTGAAACTTCATAGTATGCACACTGGTGTACTCGAAGCAAATCCTCATTGGTTTCAAATATTGCTATCAGAAAGTGGATGGTTAGATGGAGATGTAAGTTATATACTTTAATTCATGATTTATTTCGTAAGCATCAATAATTTCGGTAACACACATTTCTTTTTTGACAGCATATGGAAACATATTGCCGTCTCATGCAGCGGTGTGCGTTTTTCTTTCCCCAGTTATACAACCACAATATTGTGTTACTAGATTACACATTCATGATAATTGTGTATCTATTTATATCATAATTTATATGAAATATATTCACTAATTCTAACCTTAATTTATAACTATTGCAGATTAGAATTCAAGGTAGGTGGTCACTACTTGTGCAAAGTAAAACACAGTTCAAGCATGAAATCTACAAATGGGATAGTGAAATGACAGATTATGTGATCGGCAAGAAACCGGTTGAAGCGTGGGAACATTGGCGTAAAGTCAATCTTGTAAGTAATTTAATCATTAGCCGACTCCAATATTATGTCATTACAATATTATAGTTTAGATAATGATCATTTGATGACATGCTCAGATTTTGTTTCCAGCAAACGTGAACGGAAATCATTGGGTTGCAATTGCTATCGACTTGAAAGAACGGATCATTAAGATCTATGATTCATTACCGGAAATCAATAGTGTATTGGAGATTACAAAGTGGACATCTTGCCTTAGAAAGATGTTACCTTCTTTGTTGGTGCATACAATGCCGGATATTTATACTGATGCTTTGCCATTTGCTGTACAAAGACCCGAGAAAGACGTTCCAAATCAAGGAAATGGGTATACCACAAACCAACTATTGTCATCTTTTACTACATTAAATAGTTTGACTGTCACTTACATGGGATATAGTTGTTTGTTTTGGATTAAATAGATCGGACCGTGGGATATTTGCTCTCAAATTCTTGGAGTACTTGTGGGCCGGGAAACCGTTCGACTTTGAAGCAAAAGACGGAGCAGCCCTAAGAGTTAAAATTGCAACTGAAATTTTTAAAATTCTAAACAAGTGCCATGTAATAATATAGTTGACGGTAACTTAGTTGATAACAATTGTAATTAACATATTGTTAGTTTAATTAATGAGATTTCTATGAAAATTGTTGTGGTAGTAATTGTGTATGAAATGAAATGTTGGGAGTTGAGAAGTGTTGTGGATATTGGGAGTGTCTTGTTTGCAGGTACAGAAGGTAGTATGGATTTATTGAAAATACAAACAAAGTTCATGCCAATTTTTTTTTAAATTTCAGTTACCATCTAATTCATTTTCAAATAATAAAATAGATATTATTACTAGTGTATTAAAACAAAAAATAAAAAATTTCTGCTGCACACCAAAAAATTTTTGCTGTAGCGTCAAAAAATTTCTTCTGCTGCATCAAAAATTTCTACCGCATCGTCAAAAAATTTCTATGGTACATCAAAAAATTTATGCTGCACACCAAAAGATTTCTGCTGCAAATATTCAAAAAATTTCTGCTGCAAACAAAAAAATAAGCATATCACTGCTGCAAATATTCAATTTAGAGTGTAGATTATCATCAACCATACATTAAACTTAACAGAGATCCCAGCAGGGCAAAAGGCACTAGTTATGAGCTAGACGAAACATGAAAATGTAACAAAATAAATTTAAAATAAGAACAAAGTACATTAAACATTGTACGATCCACTTGCCTCACCAACACCACTCGTACTTGTTAATGGTCTAGACGATCTCGAGTATGTGCATGTATGGCTATTGTGACCATTACGATGACAAGTTGTACATGTCGTTTGACTTACTTCCTCACCAAATGACGGAGTACGGTTCTTTTTAGGTCTTCCAGGAAGGCGTCGGCCGATGGGTGGGAGAACAACTATTGATGCAATATCTTCTGGAACCAACCATTCCTGAGGGTGTCCAACGGGATGAATTTCCCCACTGTATGCTGCAGCAAGAAATGCACTAGAGTAATAAGGTGAACAATAATCTACATATGAAAATCGTCGGACCCTAATGCAAGCCAATGCATGTTCAGATGGAATTTCGTCAATGTCAAATTCTCTACAAGTACATGTTTTTAATGTCAAATCAACAGTCCTATCCAAATCTCCATCCTTAACAAGGAATGAGTAATATGTGATCGGGTAAACACGTAGATAGCATGCCTTTTCATCATTCACACCTATGTTTACATCCACCTTGGTTGTCAATGTCGACTTAAGTTTCCCTGCAAATGTCCGACGATCATGGAACCAATGCTGGAGGACCCCTCTAATGTAGTCAATAACTCCGGTAATAGGCAATTCCCGACAATCTTTAATTGCATTATTCATGGCCTCTTCAATGTTGGATGACATTAGGTTATACCTTTTCCTTGGATTATATGCCCGTGACCACCTTTCAAATCTGACATCAGTGACATACATAGCTGCTCCAGAATTAATATTTGCCAATTGGTCCATACATCTATCAAATTGATTTACCCGATAAACTTTGACTGCCTTTCTGAAGATGTCTTTTAGTACCTTATTCTTCCCATAACGTCCAAGCATGTTCCGTTCTAGATGTACCGCGCATGCACCATGAAATGAATTTGGGAACACCTTTTCCACACCGGTGATGATACTATTTTTCCTGTCAGAGATAAAAACCAAATCATCAACTTCGCCAATGGCACGATGCAACCTAGTTAGAAACCATTCCCAAGCTTCATTTATCTCCGAATCACCAACACCAAAAGCTAGAGGAGATATTTGGTCATTGCCATCCATACACACGACCACAAATAAGACCCTTAGATGAGGGCCCCTCAAAAATGTTGCGTCAATAGCAATTACAGGTCGAATCGAAGATAGAAAACCATCTATGCATGCTTTGAGGCAGAAAAACATATACATAAACCTGTTACCCGAATCTGTGTGGAGATCTGTAATAGTTCCAGGATTAGTTTGCTTCAACATGTACAAGTATGATGGCAAAATTCGGTATGACTCAACTGGTGTTCCTTGAACCTCATTTAAGGCAATATGTTTGGCTCGGTATCCTTTGTGGTAGTTACATGAGATGCCAAACTCCATCTGTAAGTCTTGTATAATTTCCTTTGGCTTGTATAAACGATGATCACGAAATTTCTCCTTTATGTGTTCCCCTATAACCCGTGCGCTTACTTGCCTCTTAAGCGGAAATCGTGCTTCAGTGGAGCATGTGTGCTCATGGTCAAATCTTCTTATCTGGAAATAATCTGAATTACCAACCTTAACTGCACACAATCGCCAATTGCATTCCTCAACGATGCACCGAGCTTGATAACATGTTGTGTCTGACTTCATCACCCTAATCTGGAACCGTTGTTCAAGGGAATACCTACCTAATTGTGATTGCAATTGTTGCTTACTTTCAAACAATTCACCCACTGCAATACACATATCAACAGGCCTAGGTGCAACTTCTCCTGAATTAATAGAAAACAAGGCACATGGAGGTGGAACAAGCCTCCGAACATGGTCAAATTGATCGTCAAACCGATTAGGAACTCGATCAGGAATAGGGTCAAACTGTGGTTCTGATACATCGTGCACATAAACATTTTGATTTTCTGTGGTATCCTGGAAACCAAAATGATGATGAGGGGAATTACCATTGTTGGCATTTTCCGTAAAACCCTCTCGAATATCATCCAAATGGGCATTTGTGTTAGGTACATTCATAGTGTGGTGAATATCATATTGAGTTGCATGGTGTGAGCGGTCAACACTCTGCTTCAATTCTGGACGGTTATCAACGATTTCCTCAACACTTATACAAACTAGAGGGTCAACATTCTTTCAGCGCAGCAACAATGCAACATCATCATCATCAATAATCTCAATAGGCAAGCTAGGACGGATGGTTTGTGCAACTATTGTAAGAGTAGCCCGATAATGATTTCTATCAATCCCGATCACGCGGTAAACCTTATCTAATAGTTGATCATAATTTGCATCCCTTGGAAAACCAAATGCCCTTCCTCTCTAACCATCATACCAATATACACCATGATCACTTTTCCATTCTCCACCCCAATTCAAAACCAATTGCACATTTGTCATCTTCAATCCTGAAATTTTTTAAATATATATTATCAATAAAAAAAAAAAAACTTTACACAAAACATAAGGAGTGTAAATTAATATAAAAATACATAAACTTTTTTTTTTTTAACAACATGAATTTGTGCTTCGGGTCACTCATGACCCGAAGCACAAATTCATAGCTTCGGATTGCCTCCAACCCGAAGCCATGAATTTGTGCTTCGGGTCAAGACTGACCCGATATCGGGTCACTCATGACCCGAAGCACAAATTCATGGCTTCAGGTTGGGGGCAATCCGAAACTATGAATTTGTGCTTTGGGTCATGACTGACCCGATATCGGGTCATGTGTGACCCGAAGTACGTTCATAAATTAACCCATGTAGTAAAAAATAAAAAATAAAAAAAATACTACCCCATATTATTTCTATCAATATATGGATTGTGATGAAAGAAAATAGTTATATATTTTTTTTTTTGAAAACTCACCTTATCACCACTTCATATAACTTTCTTCAACACTTTTATACATCCAAAAGAGAAAAAAAAAATACAATTAGAAGAGTTCCATCTCATTTTACTTATTTCAAACAATGTATAATTTACTTTTTTCCTTTTAGTTTTGTATCATTGGTTGGTCAAAATAATAATGGTAATAAATGTGGTGGTTATTTTTCAAGTGGGGGTATTTTTGGAAGTTTGGGGCATTGTTGTAAGCTTTTGACTACTTGGGGTATATTTGCAATTTTGGCCCTCAAATAGGGCAATTTTGCTAAATTCCCTAGGTAATTTTGCATACGATCCATTATCTTTAAGTTGTAAGTGCAATTCTCGTCTAATATTCATGTCAGCCAAATCTAAACGAGCATTCTCAGTGTCTTTTGTCTTCCCCTTTATATTCAATAATGTCCCCAAAATGTTATCACAATTTTTTTTCCATATGCATAACATCAAGTTTATGTCTTGCTTCAAGAGTTGACCAATATGGCAATTGAAAAAATATACTTTTTTTGTCCAATTCAACTCATTCAGTGTACGTTTTCTTTTTCTATCTAGATTGTTAAGATTCTTTCTGAACTTGACATCTTTAACATATTGTAGTTGTTGAACAATAGCATCTTTTTAACGCATTGTAAGGGCATTCCTATATTTAGTATCACCATCATGTTTTCTACTCCTTCTCCATGGACGATTCATAGGTAGAAACCTATGATGCCCCATGTAACAAATTTTACTTCTCAATTTCCTCGATGATGTATCTTCATTGCAAATAGGACACGCCATATACCCTTTTGTACTCCAACTAGACAAATCACCATAAGCAGGAAAATCATTTTTAGTCGACATTCCTGCAACGTGCAATTGAAAATTTTGTTGACTCGAAACATCATAAGTTTCAACACCAACATGCCATAACTCTTTAAATTCATCAACTAATGGTTGCAAAAAAAGGTCGATGTCTTTTCCAGGAGATTGTGGTCTTGAAATTAATAAGGACATCATTGTAAAAGGATCTTTCATACACTTCCAATGTGGCAAATTATATGCAATAAGCATCACTGACCACATACTATAAGCATTATTCATATTTTCGAAGGGATTAAACCCGTCGGAAGCAAGTCCCAACCTTACATATCTAGGGTATTGTGCAAACCAATTATGGTTTTTATCAAACTCCTTCCATGCTTTAGCATCAACTGGATGTCTTAAAATTCCCTCTATATCAACATGTTTCTCTTTATCCCATCTCATATCAAGAGATATATGTTTTGACATGAATAATCTTTTCAATCTAGGCTTTAAAGGAAAATGACGAAATACTTTTTGAGGTATTAATTTACCTTTCCCATTAGTATTTTTGTACCTAGGTTCACCACATATGGGACACTTATCTTTATCAGTATGTTCCTTCCAAAATAAAATGCAGTCATATCTACATACATGAATTGCTTCATACCCTAACCCTAAATCTTGCAATATCTTCTTTGCTTCGTAATAAGATGTTGGCATATTTTTACCATCTGGCAACACTTCATTTAATAGTTGAATTAACATATCAAATGATTTGTTGCTCCAATGATTCAATACCTTAATATGCATCAACTTAACAAGAAAATTTAATGATGAAGATTGTATGCAACCCGAGTGCAATTCTTGTTAAACATTCAATCCATCACCCTCTTCCAAACTTCATTATTATGCATAGTATTCATATTCGAAACATTTTCAAATAAATATACCACTTCACCATGATACACTCATCTCTGATATCATTGTGAAATGCCATAGTCAGTCTCGTTTTCATGAACGCCCTGATATAACTTCATGAGGATATTGAATGTGAGACACTAGTTTTCTAGTTTTGACAAGTGCATACACACTTGAGTCAAAGCATGTAAAACCAGTGGCTGACATTCAATATGCTCATGAAGTTATATTAGGACGTCCTCATTTGAAAATTTCTAATGCCATAGTTATATAAATATGCTATCACGTCATCAATTTTTTTGTATTTGACATTCAAACAATTTTGACATAGACACCGTGTCCTCCTATCTTCATTTAAATGATGTTTAGCCACATCGATAAATGAACTAACATCGTCCATATATGCCTTACAAAATCAATGTGAAAGCTTCATCCAACTTTTATCCATATTCAAATCTTGTTTATAAGCATTAAAAATTTATACTGTTAATGTTGGGCATAGAGATATTTAACCAAGAAATTGAAATTTAACTTAAATATCATATATATAATCATGAAATATATAACAATTATTTTTATATCGTGTTAATGATATGATGACTTAGGAATTCTATTATATTTTTTTTCCATTTATTTTATGGTCTTATTATGTATATTTCATTGTGCTATGATGAATGAGTATGTTAGTTTATGTATATATTACACTAATTTTGTTTTTTGTTAAATTCTATGTGTGCATTCAGTATTCGAATAAAATACTAAAATTTTATAACACACCAGTTTCTTCTATGTATATATTACACTAATATAGCGGTTCATGATTCAACGAAACCAAATAATCATACATTCGCATAAAATAATTCTTAAAATGAAAAATGATTTTTCCAAGTTTGTATCTTTGGGAATAAATGAAATCTTTAACAAAAACATATTAAGCATAAATTAAAATAAATAAATAAAACAGAATAGGAAACAGAGAACAAAAGAAAGTAATTCATATATTGTAATTATAGGTAGAAGAGAGAGGAATAAAGAAAAGAATGGAAGAAAGCAGTACTTGAGTTAGGGAATTTGAATTAGGGATTCATGCATCCTTTCAACTCTCCTTGCAACCAACCAAATATCACCGTAAAACAGATATAATTGCATTATGTTTAGCCCTTCCTAACATCCGTTGGACAGTATAAATTATTGTTTCAGAAAAGTCAAAAGCGACAACAAAGCAATGTTAAAAAATAATTACAAAGAAAAATATTTAAAAATGAACTTCCATGAAAACCAAAGGAAAACTGGAGGATACATTTTAGATAGAATTTTCTATGACTACAGTCCTCGACAATAAATCAAGTCTAACCCTTTCAACGTCCAAAGCATATTCAACAAGCAAGTAATTTATGTAAAGTTGTAGAAAATTCAAGAGGAATGATCTTTTATAATAGCTTCTTAAGATAAATTCTCTTGTAAAATCATGAATGATGGGCCTAGAAAACCAGCAAAACATATTCAAGAAAACAAATTCTACCTAGTTATACTATTTTTATTTTTTTTTAATCTTTTGAACAGCAGATATTATTAAAAAGGCCAAACAAGGCACATAGTAGAAGTAAGGCAGCTAACACAACAACAAGAACATGGCAAGCAACTCCAACAGAAACAAAGCAAGCTGCTCACAGCCAATGAAGAAGGCAACCCAGGCAAAAACAACACACGAGGCACCAAAGATACAATACAAACACAACCCACAAAACAAAACTAACTCAACAAGAAAAACATCACCCTAAACTACAAAAACCCAACAAACTAATAATCAAATTATATCATCAAAAATCCAACAAACTAATAATCAAATTAATTATTTTAAATAAATCGAAACAGATATTGCAGATTTTGCTCTGTTAGAAACAAATAATATTGTTCTAACAAACTAATAATATTGCAAATTATGCCAATGAGAAAGCCTTCAAAGAATCAAAGGTACCTCGACGGAACGGGGGGACAACTGCCGGCGACAAGATGGTGCTTCTTTCGACGGTGAGACAGTGCTTATGACCGGTCTTTGAAATCATTTGAGCAAAGGTTATTACAGTATTCCGAGAGTCCCCTTGAAAGTGCGTTTCAATCAAAGCTCCAACTCAACCATGAGAATCAAGAAAAGTCATCAAGAGGTGGTAGACATGGAAGAGCAAGAGGAAGAGGAAGAGGAAGCAATGAAAGAGGTAGAGGGAAGCCAAATTTTGAGAGAAGGTTCAACAATGATGAGTCTTCACAATTGCCAAAATGCAATTTTTGCAAGAAGGTTTGCCATCTAGAGAAAGATTGTTGGAACAAAGGGAAGCCTCAATGTTATAATTGCAAAAGATATGTGCATTTGCAAAAAAGATTGTAAAGTCAAGAACAATAAACAAGCTAGTTGTGCGGAAGAAAAAGAAAGTGATGGGAATTTGTTATATTCTTGTCAAAGTGCATCCAAACAAAGAAATGATGTTTGGTTCCTAGATAGTGGTTGTAGCAATCACATGACCGGTGATAAGAACATGCTTTTGGACATGGACACTACCGTCAACTCTCAAGTGAAGATGGGAAATGGTGCCTTAGTGAATGTTAAAGGCAAAGGAACAATTGGTGTTCAAACTAGCATGGGAACCAAATGCATTAAAGATGCGTTGCTAGTTCCAGATTTGGAGCAAAATTTGCTTAGTGTGGGGTAACTTATAGCTAATGGGTATGATGTTCATTTTAAAGATAATGGGTGCACTATCTATGATGACAGAGGTGATAAGAAAGTTATAAAGAAGATAAATATAAAGAAAAATATAAGCTTCGCAATTGTGTTAAAATATGAAGGTCATGTTGTCATAAAGATGGATATCGTTGATAAGTCATGGTTATCATCGGAGATTTGGACACTTGAACTTTCATTACCTCAAATTACTTTCTCAAAAGAATATGGGTTGTGGTGTTGCCTATTTGCATTGAATACAAGGATGAAGTGTGTGAATGTTGTGCTCTTGGAAAGCATCACTGTCAAACCTTTCCAAAGGGAGTTGCATGGAGAGCAAAGAAAACACTCAAATTGGTCCATACTGATGTTTGCGGGCCAATGTCTACACCTTCACATGACAACACTTGGTACTTCATTCTCTTTATTGATGATTTTACTAGAATGGTTTGGGTTTTCTTTATAAGGCAAAAATCCAAAGTCTTTACTATTTTCAAGAAGTTTAAAAGTTTTGTTGAAAAACAAAGTGGCAATTACATTACAATCTTGAGAAGTGATATGGGAAAAGAGTACAACTCACATGAATTTGACAAGTTTTGTGAGGATGAATGTGTTGAGAAACAACTTACGGTGCCTTATACTCCACAATAAAATGGGGTATCCGAGATGGTGAAAGAAATGGCCAAGTCAATGATTCATGAGAAAGGACTATCAAAAGTTTTTTTTTGGTGAAACGGTATATACGGCAGTTTACTTGGGAAATAGAAGTCCTACAAAAGCACTTTGGAACCAAACTCCTCTTGAAGCTTGGAGTGGGAGAAAACCATCCGTTAGACATTTAAAAGTCTTTGGTTGTGTATGTTATGCTCAAGTTCCTAAAGAGCGAAGACGCAAGCTTGATGAAGCAAGTGAGAAGTGTATTTTTATGGGCTATAGTTCACAATCTAAGGGCTATGGACTATATAGTTTGAAAAGCAAGAAGATGATTACAAGTCGTGATGTGTTGTTTGATGAAAAAGCTTTGTGGAATTCGCAAGAAGGCAAGAGTGAAAGTGAGACTATTTTGGTGGAAGAAAATCATCAAAATTCAAGACTTGAAGATAAAAATACTCAATTTTCAACTCATTCCTCTCCAAGGACAAGTTCACCATCAACATCACATGGTTCTCCAAGTTCATCATCATCATCATCACCACCTTCCACTCCTAAAAAAATAAGAAGGTTGGAAGATATATATGAGAGATGCAATTTTTGTGTCTTTGAACCATAAAATTTTAAAGAAGCCGTAATGGAAGAAAGTTGGAGAAAACCTATGCAAGAAGAAATTGATGCTATTAAGAAAAAAAAATATGAGAACTTGTTGAGAGGCCAAAGAACAAAGAAGTAATTGGGATGAAGTGGATCTATAGAGTGAAGTATCATGCAAATGGCACCGTTCAAAGGAACAAACCAAGATTGGTGGCAAAGGGCTATTCATAACAACTTGGAATTTATTTTAATGAAACTTTTGCACCGGTTGAACGTCTTGACACTATTAGAGCTCTTAATGCTATGGTCGCACACAAAGGTTGGTGCTTGTATCAACTTGATGTCAAATTCGCTTTACTTAATTGAGAGTTAGAAGAAGAGGTTTATGTTGAACAACCTGAAGGCTTTGAAATCAAGTGAGATGAAGAAAAAGTGTACAAGTTGAAGAAGGCTTTGTATGGCCTAAAATAAGCTCCAAGAGCTTGGTACACTCAAATTGATAGCTACTTTATTGAGAAGGGATTCAACAAAAGAAAGAGTGAGCCCACCTTGTGTGTGAAATGCAAAGGTATGTCCGATATTCTCATTGATACTCTTTACATTAATGATTTAATTTTTACTGGAAACAATGAGAAAATGATTGAAGAAGTCAAAAATGAGATAATGAAAAGATATGAGATGAGTGATATGGGTTTGTTACATCACTTTCTTGGCATTGAAATTTACCAAGAAGAAGATGGTGTGTTAATTTGCTAAAAAAAGTATGTTGAAAATATTCTCAAGAAGTTTGGGATGTTTAGGTGCAATCCGGTAGCAACACCAATTGTGATGAATGAAAAATTTAAATTTAAGAAGGAAGGCGAAGGAAAGAAAGTAGATGAGACTTATTTTAAAGGCTTGATTAGGAATTTGTTTTATGTTAGGGCCACAAGACCGGATATTATGTTTATGTTGAGACCGTTAGAAAATCTAAAAGAATTGTGGAATAGCGGTCCAGACCGCAGATTGATGGTAGCAGTTTGAATAACGAGAGGCACAATTTGGATTCCTGAATTATAAGGAAATTGAACCTGTTTTGGAAAAGGACTTTAGACTATTTTTATTTATTTTTATTTTAGTTATATTGTTTTATTTATGTTTTAGACTATTTTCCTATTTTAGACTAATCATGTCATAGTTAGGATAGAAGATTAATTCTATTATAAATAGAACTATTATTTTTAGGGTTGGTATCTTTTGAATGTTTTATCAATAAAATTGATCCAGTTAGGGTTCCTCTTGTTTCTTTTGAATTCGGCTTTTCTTAGTTAATTGCTTAGAATAGCTTGGGCTAGGGTTAGGTAAATTCCGTTATCTGATTCTACAGAATCGATCGTTTAATTCTGTGAGTGGTTTGATTCAAATCTATCTAACTTTGGGTACAAGTTAGGGCTTGTTGTCGGATCCTAATCAAGGTCTTCAACAATTTGGTGCTTTCATTGAGAGAATTCGGCAGCCTACAGCAAAAAAAAAAAAAAAAAAAAAAAAAAAAAAAAAAGCGGTTTCTATTATTCAAGGCCATGGGATCTAGGGAGGATTCTATTATTCAAGAGAGTGGATCGAAGACTAACAAGCAGCGGTTTGAAGCCTTGGAGGAGAATCAAGATCGGATTTTCAAGTCCCTATCGGAACTGACGACATCCATAGCGCATATGACTAGGTCAAACAATGATGCAATCGAGAGACTTGAACGACAGTTGGCTGAAAACAAGGGAAAAGAAACGATAAGCAGACGGACTCAAGGGAACGGACGGAGATCACATAGTTCATGGCGGGAGGCAAAATTCTCGTCAGGTGAGGTAGACGAGCCCAAACTGACCGGAAATCATGAAGGGTTTAAACGAGGAGGACGTGTGGAACGTGGGCCATTAATGGTGGAGCGTTGATTGAATAACGAGGTTTCTGAGGGAGAGATTGACGATGGATCTGATGAAGATGCGAGATTTGATAGGAGACCTCGCGGCCGAAGGCCAATTTATGGGCAATGAAGGGAACCGTAGAGAGGTGCTGCAAAATATGAAGGTGATAGGTGGAGAGAAAGGCACCATAGTCGAGGCCCTAGAAAACCGAAGGTCGATTTTCTGCATTTTAATGGTGGAGATCCACATGAGTTGTTGGACAAGGTGGAGCACTACTTTCAGGTTTACGAAGTGGCAAGGGCCAATCGGGTTTCTACTGCATGCATCTACCTTGATGGAAAGGCTAATAGCTGGTGGAGATGGATCAAAGCTCAATATGAGCAAGATGGTAGACAAATGGGGTGGACGGCTTTCGAGCGAGAATTTTTGACTCAATGGGGACCATCACCGGTTGTCAATCATCATGGGCAGTTGGCCAAGCTCAAACAGGAAGGAAGGGTTTCAGTATATATTGAGGAGTTTCGTCGATTACAGATTCTGGTCAAGGGATGGTCAGAGGAGTCATTATTGGGGGCATTTATTGAAGGGTTGAAGCCGTGGTTAGTGAGGGAGATGAAACTGAAGCGACCTCAAAGATTGACCGAAGCAATGAGGATGGCGGAGATTTTAGAGGATAGTTACTACATTGACAAGAAGTCGTTTAAGAAGAGTTCTGGGAGTAAAAATTTTAAATTAGAGTTAAACAAAGATTCTTGGAGGGGAAAATGAGCTATTGAGGATAGTTCCAAGAAGGAAAGCAAAGACGTAAAAAACTGACAAAGGAAGATGTTCAAGAGAGAATCAAAAAGGGCTTGTGCTTCAAATGCGGAGAGAAATGGAACAAAGACCATCGGTGCCAAACTGGGAAGGTATTTATGTTCATTGACTCAAGTGATTCAGATAATGATGTTATCAGTAATGAGGAAGCCACTAGTGATGAGGGAGAGTTGAGGGTGGCTGAATTGGGAGAAAATAATTGTGAAGCCGAGTTGTCTTTAAATGCCATGACTGGGGTTTCGAAACCATCCACTATGAGGCTCATGGCATGGGTTGGTAAGTTCGAGATTTCGATGCTGGTAGATTCTGGTTCCTCTCACAATTTCATCAACGTGAATATCGTAAGGAAGATTGGACTGCGAGGGGCTGCCATAGAACCATTTGATGTGAATGTGGCTAATGGGGAAAAACTTAAGTGTGAGGAAGTGGTTCATGAGGTAAAGATGAATGTGCAAGGAGTCAGGATAACTGCTGATTTGCATGTGTTATCGCTAGTGGGAGTAGATGTGGTGTTAGGCAACGCTTGGTTGAAGAGTATCGGTAAGGTGGTTACAGATTTTGATGCCATGACAATGGAATTCAAATTGGGCGGAAGAAAAATAACATGGGCTGCTTTGCCTCTTAAAGAAATTAAACAATGTGAAGCTCAGATGATAGAGAGGCTTTGCAAAGGGGGCGCCCAATGCTTTGCAGTAGTAAATGATGGAGACCGACAGGAGGGGAAAAGCGAGAAAAAGAATACAAATGAGCTGCAAGACGAATTACAATGGCTGCCCGAGAAGGTACGTAAGGTAGTGGCAAATCATCGACAAGTTCTGGAGGTGTAAACTAGCTTACCACCCCCCCCCCCCCCCCCCCCGTCATTGTGATCACCGCATTACTTTGAAAGATGAGGCGAAACCGGTCAATGTGCCTCCATATAGGTATGCTCATTTCCAGAAAGATGAGATTGAGAGACAAGTAGAGGAGATGTTGAAGAATGGATTGATTAGGCAGAGTCAAAGTCCGTTTTCGTCTTCGGTGTTATTGGTAAGGAAAAAAGATGGGACTTGGAGATTTTGTACCGACTATCGGGCTTTAACTGAGGCAACTGTGAAGGACCGATTTCCAATTTTGACGGTTGATGAAATGTTAGATAAGTTACACGGGGCGTGTGTGTTCACCAAACTAGATTTGCGAGCTAGGTTCCACCAAATTGGGATGAAGGAGGAGGATGTGCACAAAACAGCCTTTCGGACTCATTCGGGGTTATATGAGTATCGGGTGATGCCATTTGGGCTTTGCAACGCACCTTCTACATTCCAGGCAGCCATGAATTCTATTTTCAAACCTTACTTGAGGAAGTTTGTGCTAGTATTCTTTGACCATATATTGGTTTATTCAAAATCAATGGAGGAGCATCTAGAGCAATTGGAGTTGGTATTGGGGATACTAGAGCAGCATCATTTTTTTATTAAAATGTCAAAATGTGATTTTGTGCAGGAGGAACTGCAATATCTTGGGCACATAATTTCAGGTGCGAGGGTGAAGGTTGACCCAAGAAAGATTGAGGCTATGGTGGACTGGCCGTTGCCAAAAGATGTGTCGACTCTGAGAGGGTTTTTGGGGTTAACAGGTTATTACCAGAGGTTTGTGAAGAATTATAGGCTAATTGCAAAACCCTTGACTGCTATGTTGAAGAAAGACAGTTTTGAGTGGACAGAAGAAGCAAAGAAAGCTTTCGAAGATTTGAAGAGGGCCATGACACAAACCCCTGTGTTGGCTTTGCCCGATTTTGAAAAGCCATTCGAGGTCTTTACCGATGCGAGTGGAGAAGGGATCGAGGCAGTCTTGGTACAAGAGAAGAGGCCTTTGGCGTTTGTTTCTAAGGCTTTAGGGCCAATGAAGAAGACTTGGAGTACTTATGCTAGGGAGATGTTAGCAATGGTGCACGCGGTAAAGGTGTGGAGACCTTATTTATTGGGCAAGAAATTCACCATTATCACTGATCAACAAGCTTTGAGGCACTTGTTAGAGCAGAAAATTGTAACCCCGGAGCAGCAGAAGTTTTTAGTTAAGCTTCTTGGGTTTGAATACGATATTGTCTATCAACCTAGTAGGGAAAACAAAGTAGCTGATGCCTTATCCAGAAAATAGGGTAGTTCAATATTGTGGTCTGTATATGCGGATGATGAGACAGGATTATTGGCACTTAGTGGGGTTGAATGGCGTGTTTTGGATCGAATTAAGGAGGCCATGCAATTTGATGCTCGAACATTGGATATTTGTAAGAAGTTGGAGGACCACAAGGGTGGTGTAGAGAGATTTCGCTATAAAAATAGGCTATTGTACTACAAAAACTACGTATATGTACCGGGGGTACCGGGGTTGAGAGAGGAGATTTTAGCTCATTTCCACAATAGCAACGAAGGAGGTCATTCGGGGTGGTTGCGCACTTATGTAAGGATCAAACACTTTTTCTATTGGGAGGGCCCTAAAAATGAAGTGAAGAAATTGGTGGCCGAGTGCGATATTTGTCAGAAGGTGAAGTATGACCAGAGGCGCCCTATGGGGTTGTTGCAACCATTATCGATACCGGAGAAAATTTGGGAGGACTTGACCATGGACTTTGTAGAGGGGCTGCCTAGTAGCGGTGGTTACAAGTCAATTCTGGTCGTGATGGATAGGTTGAGCAAGGGTGCCCATTTTATTCCGCTCAGACATCATTTCACCGTTAGTAGTGTGGCTAAGGCGTTTGTGGATAATGTGGTGAAATTGCATGGGATTCCGAGGAGTATTGTGACTGATTGAGGGAAATTATTTATGAGTTCTTTTTGGCAGGAATTATTTACTTTGCAGGGCAGCAAGTTGAAGGCAAGTTCCTCATATCATCCGCAGACTGATGGATAGACAGAGGTGGTGAATCGAACTCTTAAGCAGTACCTAAGGTGCTATTGTCATGAGGAGCAAAAGAGATGGAAAGAGTACATTTCATGGGCTGAGTACTGGTACAACACGTCACATCATGCTTCAATTAACATGAGTCCATTTGAAGTAATGCATGGACGACCGCCACCGATGCTAAGCACTTATGAGAAAGGAACGGCTCGAAACGAAGAAGTCGAGAGAGAGTTGATGGCTAGAGATGAGGTTGTAGCTAAGGTAAAAAAGGAGCTTGAGAAGGCTCAGGGGAGAATGAAGAAGTATTATGACCAAGGCAGAAGAGATGTATCTTTTGAACCCGGAGATTTCGTGTATCTCAAACTCCAACCGTACCGGCAGAAATCTCTAAAGAAAAAGTTCAATGTGAAATTGTTGCAACGGTATTATGGGCCTTTTAAGGTGTTAGAGCGGATAGGTGAGGTGGCTTATAAGTTGGAGTTGCCGTCTACTTCTAGATTGCATCCAGTGTTCCATGTTACCGTGTTGAAAAAGAGAGTGGGAAACCCAAGTCTCATTTCAAGTGATTTACCGGCGTTTGATACAGACGGTAACTTGTTGATACGGCCTATAATAGCTTCGATATCGCAATTGGAAGAAGGGACGTGATATGACAAAGGTGTGGCAGGTTTTGGTTCAATGGCAAGGGGTCCCTACAGAAAAGGCTACTTAGGAAGACTATGACGAGATGGTAGAACGTTTTCCAGATTTTTTCCTTGAGGACAAGGGCATTCTTGAAGAGCGGGGGAATGTTGAGACCGTTAGAAAATCTAAAAGAATTGTGGAACAGCGGTCTAGACCGCAGATTGATGGTAGCAGTTTGAATGACGAGAGGCACAATTTGGATTCCTGAATTATAAGGAAATTGAAACTGTTTTGGAAAAGGACTTTAGACTATTTTTATTTATTTTTATTTTAGTTATATTGTTTTATTTATGTTTTAGACTATTTTCCTATTTTAGACTAATCCTGTCATAGTTAGGATAGAAGATTAATTCTATTATAAATAGAACTATTATTTTTAGGGTTGGTATCTTTTGAATGTTTTATCAATAAAATTGACCCAGTTAGGGTTCATCTTGTTTCTTTTGAATTCGTCTTTTCTCAGTTAATTGCTTAGAATAGCTTGGGCTAGGGTTAGGTAAATTCTGTTATCTGATTCTACAGAATCGATCGCTTAATTCTGTGAGTGGTTTGATTCAAATATATCTAACTTTGGGTACAAATTAGGGCTTGTTGTTGGATCCTAATCAAGGTCCTCAACAGTTTACCTCAAGTTTGTTGTCTAGATATATGAGTTCTCCTAGCCATTTTCATCTTGGGGTAGCCAAGAGACTTTTGATGTACCTACAAGGTACAATGAATTATGGAATCAAGTATGAAAAGAACTTGAATGTCAAGTTGATTAGGTTTTGTGATAATGATTGGGGTGGATGTCTTGATGATATGTAGAGCACTTCCGACTATGATTTTTCTATTTGTTCTGGCATCTTTTCTTGGTCATCAAAAAAGCAACAAATGGTTGCTCAATCCTCTGTAGAAGCTAAATATATTTTAGCATCATTGTCTACTTCACAACCAATTTGGTTGAAAAGGATTCTTGAAGACATGAATGAGAAGCAAGGAGAAGGTATAGAGATGTTTTGTGACAACAAATCAGCTATAGTTATGGCCAAAAACAACGTTTTCCCTAGTCGCATGAAACATATCACCATCAAATATCATTTCATTAGAAATGCAATTGTATATGGTGAGATTCATCAACTCAAGTGTTGCAGGTCTAAAGATTAAGTAGCTGACATTTTTACAAAGGTTTTTCCAAAGGAGAAATTTCAACATTTTAGAGAACTTTTAGGTGTTCAAGAACATCACATTAAAGGGAAGAATGTTGTGAAGTAATGTGATGTCTGTTTTTAATCTTGTTGTCCTATTTTTTGTTAAGTTTTATTATACCTTTTTCTTGGTTATTTTGTTATGTATTAAGCTTAGATGATGTGGCATTTTGATGTCTATATGTAAGCTTCTCATTAGTCGAGAAAACACATGTTATTGCTAGAATTTAAATGAAGAAAACAGGGGACAACTGGTGTGGTGTTGAACACAACCCCTTTTCTATTTTCCTCTCTTCCTCTCCAAAAATCCCTAGAAAAAAAAAAAAAAATCTTGCCAAGATTGAATTTTAATGCACTAGAATCATCAAAAAAACCAACATAACTGATGACAAGAATGGTGATGGGAAAACCCTTTTGATATGCAAATCAATGCGTAAAGAAGAAGAAGAAGAAGAAGAAGAAGATGATGATGATGATGATGATGATGATGATAGTATGATACAAATATATACATTACTGAACAATATACAAGAATAAATGCCATATGAGAAAATATGGATGTAACATATGGGCAGAAAAGAAAATACAACTACTTTACTAAACAATGGAAAGGAAGGAGATGTTAGGTTTTGACTTGTATTCCTAAGTGAACCAAATGTGAACCAAACAAGACTCAATTGATATGGAGCTTCCTGAAGATGTAGGATACATTTGGAGGTTGAATGATAGTGTTTGAGGGAGGTTGAAGATTGAAGAAGAACTGAAGAAACGAAGAACCATCACGACCGCTGTCACAACCACCCTTGCTTTGACAGCGGTCATGACAACGGTAGAACATCGCTGTGAATTTCGACAACGGTAATGAGAGCGGTCGAAGATCAGTGAAGAGCACTACGAGTGGTGCTGTGAAAGCCACATCGGTGACAAGAGTGGTCAGTAGCAGAATTGTTTCGTGGTGTTGGAAGCTGGGTGCACACCATCACCAATACGGCAGAGACAATGTATTGCTAAGATCGGGAATGTTGCGCAGATTAGGAAAAGGTATTCTTCTGGAAGTTATTGTGCTTGAAGGAAAATGATTTACTCCTTGCAAGAAGACTTGTCATAAAAGGAAATAATATTTATGTGGAACAAGTAAGTCTTGCACGTTTAGGAGTAGGATTTCCTTTTATCTTAAACTCACTGTAACTAGTATAAATAGAACATTGTAATTAGGTTGAAATGTGAGTTGAACACCATGTAACATCAGAGAGTGTGAGTGAGATCCGGGAAGGGATCCAAGGGAATATCGGTGGATCAAGTTAGAGATCTGTGGGTGATATTTATGGGAGACCTAGGGGATATTGGAGGGTTCTTGGTGAGGATCTTGTGAGCGTGGTTTGGGGTTTGGTGTGAGAAAGAATCTTAGAGTATATGGTTGTAACAATTTATCATATAGTAGAACTTTCTCTGTCGTCCTGACGGCCGTGGTTTTTTACCTGTTTTGGGTTTTCCACGTATATCTTGTGTTGTGATTGTTTCTTCTCTCTCATCTATTTTTCTGCTTATTGACGTTATTAATTGCTATGAGTTATGGACGTATATTAGGCACGGTGTTTCCGTGTTCATCGGTTTGGAATTATCCCCAATAGGAGACAGTCTAAAGACGGATGATTCAACTATAACATTATTGAAAATACTTCCAAATGTTTAAAGAAAAGCTTGTCATACAACTGATAGCAAACGTTAACTCAGAAGGCACTGAAAGCATGCTAATTTACTTTATTGTACGGTCAACCAATAATTTTTATATCAAAACTACTCATATTTCCCAAACATATGATAATTTTCCGAGGATGAAATCTTAGTTTTTGTAGGAGTAGTTTACATTGAGTTGAGAAATCTTTCCTATTAATGTGAGTCCTAACAGTATACTTTTTTTTTTTTTTTTTTGAAATTAGTCCAAATAGTATACTAATATTACTATTTTCATAGAATTTTTCTCTTTAAAGAATTCTCTCCAACAAATTACCAAATTCTAATTACCTCACAAGAATTGACAATTATCACCTTAAAATTCTTACACAACAAACATTTTGATTTTGGAATGGCAATGATCTTAAAGTGAACCCTTAATTTCCTAATCAATCATCACAATTTCGTGGTCAGGATGTCGCGGTTGACCATGATGAAAAACAACCGCGACAATAGCAACCCAAGCGTCACCAGAATATCGCGGTCCCATTTTCACGGTGGTTAATGACGAAACACCACAACCGTGAAATCCATTGGAGAAAACTTCATGCCAATTTATTGCGATTCTCCATGACGACACAAAGACAGCGAAAACTAATGAAAGGTTTTTCACTGTCGTTTTTCGCGGTGGTCCAAAACAACACTTGGACTGCGAAATCTTTTGGAAGGAATGTCGCACCCAATTTTTGCAGTTCACCACGACAACACATAGACCACAAAAACCACGACAATGAGAAGAAAATGCATTCTCATGCGATCTAACTCACTAATCTATATACAATATGTGCAAGTTTGAAAATGGTGAAATGCATACTTAAATGACAATGGATACACAAATGAATGAGTTGTATATGTGCACCTAATCTCTTCAATAGTATAAGTCAAGTGATATACCTTTGAGGCTCTTGATCTTGAAGCACTCAGGATGCCGGAAAGCTTTCCAAATATGATCACGCACTTCGATGACCATATGAAGAACCTAAGCTACCCTTACAAAATATCCCATTGTGGTTTGTCATGGAAATAAGTCAATCACAAAATGGTGAGACTTACAATTCCTTCCCATAAAGCTTGGCAAACCCAAGTACCTCTCATGACACTCAACAACCCATACTCCTAAGATACCCACAAGTCTCCCACTCTGCTAACCCACCACTAAAGGACTAACTCACATTGCAGACTTAGCAAAATTAACCAATTGGCCCAAAGCCTTTGCATAAGAATCCAGGGCATCTCTAATAGCCACACAATCAGAAGTTGTCGCTCTTAAAAATAGCAGACTATCGTCTGTAAAAAAAAAAAAATGTGAAATAATATGGTCAAACCTATTGCTCTTAAACCTAGTGATCGAACCATGCAATTGTGCTTGATTAACCAAACATGAGAGCCCCTCAGCACAGACTAACACGAGAGCCGCTCAGCATGGACCAAAAATAGATACCGGGAAAATATGAATACACCTAGAAACCCACTCTACTTTCACTATAGTGTTTCAAAGAAAAACCATAGGAGAGACTAAATTAAATTATGGGAATTCTTCTTTACCACATTCATATTCTATGGCGAAGGATTTGAAGGTCTGAAAGCGCGTAAATAGCTTCTGAGAGAGCTACTTAGGGTCTTCTCTTGAAGAGGTGTTTTACGCACTTGAATCTCTATCAATAACAATAGGAAAGAGCTTGCCTGATTAGAATCATTAGGAAGTACACTTATTTTCTTATGTTAGGGCGGGGAAGTATATGCTGCGACACAACTAAAGCAGAAGACCTCCGGTTGTAACGGAAGCGAAAAGAGGAATTGGTTCGTCACCGTTTGGTAGACCTGGTCCAAGCCTGGTAATAGACCCAAACTCCGAAAAAGAAAGGGTCAATGGATCAGTTTATCACTTCGGCCTACCTTATTCCTTTGAGGATAGGCATCGGGGCTAGAAGACTGTGATACAAAACCACTCAGCGAGGCAGAATCTACAAACGGTCATATTGTTTGTATGGTTAAATGAGATATTATGGGAATTCTTCTTTATCTTCTTGCTTCTCGCAACAAAACCATCATTAGTGACTCGATGTCTGCAGTGTCGTAGATTAATGGGAAAGATTTTGGCAATCTGAAACTTGTTAATTTAGTTTATGACATTAGACAATTTCTTAGTTCTTCGTATGGGGTTGCTGTCATTTTTATGCTGCGGGCTTCGAATTCATTTGCTGATTGCTTAGCAAAATCTGGTTCTAGCAAAGTTGGGGATAGATTATAGTGGGGTGATTGTTGATGATTTTTTTCTTTGCCCTATTTTTGTGGCGTGCCTTTTCTGATGCTGTGTTTTTTGGTTGTTTTTGTTGTTTCTTTTGGTGTTTTTTGGTTACTTCTGTATGGTTTGGTTGCCTAGTGGTGTTTTTTGTACTGGTTTGTTTCCTTTGCCTCATAAGGCTTTATCAATATTATTGCTATTTCAAAACAAAAAAAACAAAAAAAAAAGGGTATTTTCACAAATCACAAGCATATGAAATGACCATTCCGAACAAAGTTAGATGTTTTTAGATACAATACAAAATAATTGTAAGCTCATTATCTACAACTAGATAGGCCTAATTTTATTGAGAACCCAAAAGAAATAATAAGCATCAAGATATTAGTTTTCAACAATTTGCATATAATAGTAATCATATGTAAATATTGAGTTATGCTAAGTTGTCTGAAAAATTTGTCCAAATAATATAATGTATGAGTTGTAACTAACACATCACTCTTCACGTCATTTCATAATTTATATGATGTTTACAACTCACATGCCACATCATTTAAGCAAATTTGTTTGGACAGTCTAACATTACTCTTAAATATTATTTCTTTCCTTGATTTAAGTTTAATATTTTAAATTGAGTAGTGCTATTGGCACCCCCACTACTGAACTATTTATGCCCCACTTTTTAAAATTTTAATTTAATTATATAAAATTATATGGTTTTATTAATTTTTTTTGATTTATTTCCAGGACTACCCTTTTACTTATTTTTCAAACTTAATACACCACATATCTTTTTTTAAAAATAAAAATAAAAACACACTTCATCTTTAATCTTTATATATTGTTTTCTCACATTCATTCGCATGACTTGTTTTTTCTTCTTATTTCTTGGTAAAACCATCTTTATTAGATACGATTTTTTTTTTTGTAGTCGATTGGATTGTTGGTGGTAGATTGTGAGTGTGATATTAATCGACTGATGATTTTTTTTTTTAGCAATTGAGTTAGAGTGTTGATGTGGTTTCGTTTTGTTAGAGATTAGGATTTTTTTTTTTTTTTTTTTTTTTTTTTTTTTTGCAATTCTTGGTGCAATTTCGTTGTTTTTTTTTTTTTTTTTTTTTTTTTTTTTTTTTTTTTTTGTAAATAACATTAAACTAACTTTGGAAGATCCAGAATAAAATCTATAAAATAATTGATACAAATTATAGTATACCTGGAAGATCTAAAAGAAAATAAACTGAGAGAAAAAAAATAGCAAACATGAAAATGGAATCTGAGGAAAAAAAAATAAAACAAACATTTGAAATAATAAAATCAATAAATACTAAACATGATAAACATGAGATCGAGATCCAAAAGAAAATATAAACAAAATAGTAAATATTCAGTGATTTGAAATAATCTATGTCATTAAAGTTTTTGTCATTAGGGTTTTGAAATAAGGAAAGTGGAGTTTTATTAGTTTTACTCTGTATAAGATTTTTTAAATAAAAATTGTATGTCTCTTTAAGTAATTTGATAAAAGAAAAAAAAAAGAATACTAAAAAATTTAGAAAGTGTGTAATAAATAGTTCGGTAGTAGGTGTGTGCAGATAGCACTATTCTTTAAATTTAATATAGTATCAAAGTAAGTTAGTTTTAAAAATAATGTTTAGAATGAATCCTTCTACATAATTTAATTTGTATTTGTCATATATATTTGTTCAATTGTATATGGTGCATCTTTCACATTTCTAATTTCTTTTACTTCACGGGATTTCGCAACCTTAGGAATCACCAATAATTCTTCCCCAGTAAAGCTCTCATTCTGCAATTTGAGAAAGTATCACAAATCACAATCAAAACTTGATTGAGTGTATTTGATACACCAAAGGCTTTCTACTAAGGTTTTTTTTTTTTTCAACTATCATAATTAATTCGAGGTTTATAGAAGAACCCACCAAAGACTTTCGAACCCACCATCTCTGGTATAGGCATGACTTTTTGAGGGGCATATATATATTAACAGTAATGCTACACATCCCACCTAAAATCCCATCTTTTTCATCCCACTACATGTGGCATGTGAGGTGTCAAATGGTGAGTGGATACATGGGGTATGTGAGATAAATCATTATTAATGAGTATCTACTCACAATTTGACACCTCACATGTCACATGTAATGGGATGAAAAAAGTGGGATTTTAGATGGAATGTTTAGCATTATTGATACATTAATTAATAATGAATTGTACTTGGTCACTTCTTATGTTGTCAGTGTCACTAATTATCTTCCTATACGGCTACTCTTACCGTTGAATGGAAAAAAAAAAATTCCATGATTACAAAATTGTAATGAAATTCGAAGAAACACATATAGAGAAACAGAAGTTCTCTTGCTCTTCAGAAAAATCAAAGAGATAATTTCTCACAGCCATACATATATAGTTATTAGTCAACAGATAATATAATGTAAACTTCCATCTTGCGTGTATTAATTTCTCATGTCTTATTGATTGAAGGGATGAAGTTGATTCAATGGTTAATGGTATAGGATTTGAATCACGTACTCATCTTCCAAACTGCGAATGTGTACATAAACAATCATTTTGATTAGTAACCCATAACCTGGTGTACACATTTTTATAATTAAATCACAAATAAAAACATTTCATGTGATATGGTTTAATTAGTAACCCATAACCTGGTGTAGGTGTGAAGGGTATACCACAGGACCAATCTCATCTCGTCATAAAAATGGTTTATTTGGTGTGACTATATGATTATGTTAGAATGATCAGTTATATTTGATTGTTATTTCTCTGTCCAAAATAGAACATTATGTTATACAGCGATGGTCATTTCCATTGACTGCTATTTGGGAGGGATTCAGACTTTTGACAGACAAACAAACAACCAACCAAATTGATAACTGAATAATCAAGATTTGATGTTTTAGAATTTAGATAATAACTTAATTTTTAAATAAACCATTTTATTTCTTGCTGGCTGATGGAAGCATGCAAAAGTATATATGCATATACTTTGTTGTATGGTTGGCAAAAAAACTACCCACTAAAATACACTCTGTCAACGATTAATCTTCATTAATAAACAGTAAAAAAAAAAAAAGACTACAAATTTTATATCATTTGCCACCATAAATTGTAGATATTTTATGCAATGGCTATCATTGTAATCATCTATATAGATTCCTTATCTATCCAAAAAAACGAAAATAATAATAATAAGAAAAATCAACTGTAATTTACAAAAAGTCAACTTGTAATTTGTACATTAATTTCTGAATTAAATATCAAAGTCAATAACGTTATAAAATTTTCTATTCAAACAATTCCAAATAAAAACAAGAGCAGAAAATGCAAGGAAGTTGCCACACCCTTGTTCAAATTTATTTATAGCATGAGCTAATTAAATCTTTTAAAAAGACAATCATCATCATCATCCTCCTCCTTTGTGATTTTCAGATATAACAAACAAACAACAAACAATCTGGTAAGCCAAGAATCCTGAGTCATAGATGTGCATTTCTATGGTGGTCAAGTTTTTTATGTTAGCATCTCTCTTGTGGGGTGGTGCTTTTTTCCTCAAGTGAGTTGCTTTGACTTTAATTTTCACAAATCACAAGCATATGATATGACCATTCCGAACAAGTTAGATGTTTCTAGATACAATACAAAATAATTGTAGGCTCATTATCTACAACTAGATAGGCCTAATTTTATTGAGAACCCAAAAGAAATAATAAGCATCAAGATATTAGTTTTCAACAATATGCATATAATAGTAATCATATGTAAATATTGAGTTATGTTAAGTTGTCCAAAAAATTTGTCCAAATAATATAGTGTATGAGTTGTAACTAATACGTCACTCTTCACATCATTTCATAATTTATATGGTGTTTGCAACTTACATGCCACATCATTTAAGCAAATTTTTTTGGACAGTCTAGCATTACTCTTAAATATTATTGTTTTCCTTGATTTAAGTTTAAACTTTTAAATTGAGTGATGCTATTGGCACCCCCACTACTGAACTATTTATGCCCCACATTTTAAAATTTTGATTTAATTATATAAAATTATATGGTTTTATTAATTTTTTTGATTTATTTCCAAGACTACCCTTTTACTTATTTTTCAAACTTAATACACCACATATCTTTTCAAAAAAAATAAAAATAAAAACACAATTCATCTTTAATCTTTATATATTATTTTCTCACATCCATTCGCAAGACTTGTTTTTTCTTCTTATTTCATGGTAAAACCATCTTTATTAGATGCAATTATTTTATTTTATTTTTTTTGTAGTTGATTGGATTGTTGGTGGTAGATTATGAGTGTGATATTAATCGGCTGATGATTTTTTTTTTTTAGCGATTGAGTTAGAGTGTTGATGTGGTTTCATTTTGTTAGAGATTAGATTTTTTTTTTTTTTTTTTTTTTTTTTTTTTGTAAATAACATTAAACTAACTTTGGAAGATCCAGAATAAAATCTATAAAATAATTGATACAAATTATAGTATACTTGGAAGATCTGAAAGAAAATAAACTGAGAGAAAAAAAAAATAGCAAACATGGAACTGGAATTTGAGGAAAAAAAAAATAAAACAAACATTTGAAATAATAAAATCAATAAATACTAAACATAGTAAACACGAGATTGAGATCCGAAAGAAAATATAAACAAAATAGTAAATATTTAGTGATTTGAAATAATCTATGTCATTAAAGTTTTTGTCATTAGGGTTTTGAAATAAGGAAAGTGAGGTTTTATTAGTTTTACTTTGTACAAGATTTTTTAAATAAAAATTGTATGTCTCTTTAAGTAATTTGATAAAAGAAAAAAGAAAGGAATACTAAAAAATTTAAAAAGTGTGTAATAAATAGTTCAGTGGTGGGTAGCACCACTCTTTAAATTTAATATAGTATCAAAGTAAGTTAGTTTTAATAATAATGTTTAGAATGAATCCTTCTACATAATATAATTTGTATTTGTCGTATATATTTGTTCAATTGTATATGGTGCATCTTTCACCTTTCTAATTTCTTTTACTTCACGGGATTTCGCAACCTTAGGAATCACCAATAATTCTTCCCCAGTAAAGCTCTCATTCTGCAATTTGAGAAAGTACAGGGTTAAAATCTGAATAGATCAAAAACACATGATCTAATGTATCACAAATCACAATCAAAACTTGATTGAGTGTATTTGATACACCAAAGGCTGTCTACTAGGTTTTTTTTTTTTTTTTTTCAACTATCATAATTAATTCGAGGTTACCATCTCTGGTATAGGCATGACTTTTTGAGGGGCATATATACATTAATTAATAATGAATTGTACTTGGTCACTTCTTATGTTGTCAGTGTCACTAATTATCTTCCTATACGGCTACTCTTACCGTTGATTGGAAAAAAAAATTCCATGATTACAAAATTGTAATGAAATTCGAAGAAACACATATAGAGAAACAGAAATTCTCTTGCTCTTCAGAAAAATCAAAGAGATAATTTCTCACATCCATACATATATAGTTATTGGTCAACAGATAATATAATGTAAACTTCCATCTTGCGTGTATTAATTTCTCACGTCTTATTGATTGAAGGGATGAAGTTGATTCAATGGTTACTGGTATAGGATTTGAATCACGTACTCATCTTCCAAACTCCGAATGTGTACATAAACAATCATTTTGACCATAATTAGAGATAAATCTTTTCTTAATATATATATTTCTTCTCTGAACAGATGTACATTTTTATAATTAAATCACAAATAAAAACATTCCATGTGATATGGTTTAATTAGTAACCCATAACCTGGTGTAGGTGTGAGGGGTATACCACATGACCAATCTCATCTCGTCATGAAAATGGTTTATTTGGTGTGACTATGATTGATTATGTTAGAATAATCAGTTAAATTTGATTGTTATTTCTCTGTCCAAAATAGAACATTATGTTATACAGCGATGGTCATTTCCATTGACTGCTATTTGGGAGGGATTCAGACTTTTGACAGACAAACAAATTGATAACTGAATAATCAAGATTTGATGTTTTAGATAATAACTGAATTTTTAAAGAAACCATTTTATTTCTTGCTGGCTGATGGAAGCATGCAAAAGTATATATGCATATACTTTGTTGTATGGTTGGCAAAAAAACTACCCACTAAAATACACTCTGTCAACGATTAATCTTCATTAATAAACAGTAAAAAAAAAAAAAGACTACAAATTTTATATCATTTGCCACCATAAATTGTAGATATTTTATGCAATGGCTATCATTGTAATCATCTATATAGATTCCTTATCTATCCAAAAAAACGAAAATAATAATAATAAGAAAAATCAACTGTAATTTACAAAAAGTCAACTTGTAATTTGTACATTAATTTCTGAATTAAATATCAAAGTCAATAACATTATAAAATTTTCTATTCAAACAATTCCAAATAAAAACAAGAGCAGAAAATGCAAGGAAGTTGCCACGCCCTTGTTCAAATTTATTTATAGCATGAGCTAATTAAATCTATTAAAAAGACAATCATCATCCTCCTCCTCCTCCTTTGTGATTTTCAGATATAACAAACAAACAACAAACAACAAACAATCTGGTGAGCCAATAATCCTGAGTCATAGATGTGCATTTCTATGGTGTTCAAGTTTTTTATGTTAGCATCTCTCTTGTGGGGTGGTGCTTTTTTCACTCAAGTGAGTTGCTTTGACTTCAATTTTCCAAGCTTCCCAGATGACAGTAATCTCATTTTGAGTGCGAATTCGGAGGTATTCCGTGGAGAATCCATCCAAGTTACTCCTGATGATAGCCTTCCTAAAACGAACGTAGCAGGACGAGTTTTCTACACAAAACCATTCAGGTTGTGGAAGAAAAGAGGGGTCAATGCAGTTTTCAACTCCAGCTTTACACTTAACATTAATGGCCAGAACGTTAATGCTGGAGAAGGCTTGGCTTTTGTATTGACTGACAACACCGATGTTAACATTTCGGACAACAGTTATGGACAATGGCTAGGCATTGTAAATGCAACCACTAATGGAACCTCTCAAGCCAACATAGTTGCAATAGAATTTGACACCAGGAAAAGCTACTCAGAGGATCTTGATGATAATCATGTTGGATTGGATATCAATAGCGTCTATTCGATCAAACATGTCTCGTTGAATAGTTATGGTGTTAATCTTTCAGCTGGTGCTAATGTAGCAGTACGGGTTCAATATGATGGTAAAATTATTACTGTTTTTGTTGGACATGACGCAGAGAATCTGGATCTGGTTCTTTCTAAGCCTATCGATCTCTCTAAATATCTTCCGCAGAAGGTTTTTGTCGGGTTCACAGCCTCAACAGGCAATTACACTCAGCTAAATTGTGTAAAATCATGGGAATTTAACGGTACAAATTTTGAAGAAGATCTAAAGTTTTGGGTTTGGATATTGGTTGCAGCAGCAGTGGTTGTGGTTTTATTATCAAGTGGTGTTGCTTTTTACTTTTACAGGAAAAAGAGAAACAACACTGAAGATGTTGAGGATACATATCCAAGCATAGAAGATCAAATCCAAAGCTCAACTCAGGCTCCAAGGAAGTTCAAACTGAGAAAACTTATAAAAGCAACCAATAAGTTTAATCCGAAGAACCAGCTGGGCAGAGGTGGATTTGGGACAGTTTATAAGGGAACCTGGAAGAATAAGCTGATAGCCGTTAAAAGAGTCTCGGAGACATCGCGTCAAGGGAAGCAAGCATTCATTGCAGAAGTCACAACAATAGGCAGCCTTCGCCATCGAAACCTGGTAAAGCTGATCGGATGGTGTTACGAAAACAACGATTTCCTACTCGTGTATGAGTATATGCCAAACGGTAGCCTCGACAAGTTCATATTCTACAATGAGAGGTCAGGCACGGGACAATCAACTCTTGACTGGGAAACAAGGGTCAGTATAATACATGGAACAGCTTTGGCTCTGGACTATCTCCACAACGGGTGTGAAAAGAGGGTTCTTCACCGAGACATAAAAGCCAGCAACATAATGCTGGATTCAGAGTTCAAAGCCAGGCTCGGAGATTTTGGACTGGCGCGAACCATTCAAGAAAGTCAGAAAACTCACCATTCCACAAAAGAGATAGCTGGAACTCCTGGTTACATGGCTCCAGAGATTTTCCTAACAGGCAGGGCAACTGTTGAAACGGACGTTTACGCGTTCGGGGTTTTGATCCTGGAAGTGGCTTGTGGGAGGAAGCCTGGGAATCAGAGTGAGCAGAACGATTACAACAATAGCATTGTGAATTGGATATGGGAACTTTACAGGAAGAATAGAATTATTAATGCTGCAGATTCAAGATTGGAAGTCAAGTTTTCAGAGGAAGAAATGGAGTGTGTGCTTATTCTGGGGTTGGCCTGTTGCCATCCAAATCCGCACCTGAGGCCCTCCATGAAAGTAGTTTTACAGGTTCTTTCCGGGGAAGCACCCCCACCGCAGGTGCCAATCGAAAGGCCTTCTTTCGTGTGGCCTGCCATGCCTCCATCTTTCAATGGGTCAGATCATTCCCTTACAGGAAGCCAACTTTCTCCATTTTCAGATATTTCTGCCAGATAAGATAATTCTGTATGGAAAAGAGTTGAAGGGGCAGCAACAATTAATGTCTTCCCATCGGTATTGTGCTTGTTTTTATTACTAGGTGGTGTGCTTGTGAATACAGCAATTGTATCAACTTTATAGTACGTGATTGCATCAAAGTAGTAATTTTTTATTTATTATTTTTTTTTTTTTTTTTTTACATAGTTGGTCGGTGTGCTTGTGTTTCCATATATTTTGTAAATTTTAAATGTTTTAGGTATTTCGAATTTGATGTTTACCGGATTCCATGTTGCACATTATAAAAAGCTCAATCTATTAATAATATATAACAAAGAAAGTTTATTTCATTTTCTATAAATGTATTATTTCTTTACTAGATCCTTTAAACCCAAGAGAGTTCATATCAGAGCAGCACCCACTCTAGATAAGAATAAATTCATGATGCATACTCATCCCAATTTATTATCTTGTAGGCCATTTTCAGTGGGTGCCAGAAAGTAGATCCATTTTCAGATTAAACATGGCAAGTTTCATAACTCACAAGTCATAATGCATCAAAAGCATTTTAATGTAATTCAGGTACTACAATGGAAATTCATTTTAAGAAATGGAACAAGAAAGCCAAATTTGAGAGAATAAAAAAGAGTAAAATCCGACAGACTCGGCAACTAATTTTCTTCAAAAAAGAAGAATAAATTAATTACAATATAAATATCAATGCTACAAATGTCATTCTCTATAAGAGAAAAATCTCCCTTTACTGGTACTACAACTGTTTGTGTCCAGGTGATGATGAACTTCAATCTAAAACTATTATTTTGATACGACAATCTAAAGCTATCCTTACCGATTGTTAGCTCAAATCATAGTCAATTTGAACAGTCAAATCCTGTTCCTGTATGCCCAAATCATGATATAAACCGTGCATGTATTCAAGTATTGGGCTATCCTCTATTCCCCTTTTCACCTGTTAGCATCATCATCCAACAATAGGAACACTAAATTATCACTTCACCATATACAGTAAAATATTAAAAACAATTAAAAAAAATCTAAACGTCTAATGATCTGATGCATCAATGCAAACACGTATAGAACAAAAGTTTCAACGGCATACCTGAAGTGAGATCGAGCCGACAACATGACCAGGCACTAGTTCCCAGAAACGAGCTTGAGAAACTTCAGTAACATCTTCCCGAGATGTAATGTGTGCACAAGGGTTTTCAATAAATAATAAATAAATAAAATAAAATAAAAATAAAAAACCAATTACAAAATGGAAAACATATAAAAAATAAATTATTGTTGATTAGAGAATCAATGGTACTTAAAGGAAAAGATATAATTAGAGGGGTATAACGGACCTTATGACCTAGCTTTAATTATGAACTACATGTGGAGGATCATACCGTATGCAATAGCTATATTGATGGACAACTGTAATTACTGTGTAATACATCTATAGTTACGCGAGTGCAACCTCAAGTTTTTAATGGAATAATTCTGAGATTAATAATCATGAAATATTAATTAAAGAGTTTAATTAATTATTTCTTATTATTATTTGAGCTCAAAAATTGTGGGTCCATTAGGTCTTCTTACTAGCCTGATTGGTTAAAGGTAAGAAAGATCACGGTTAATTAATTGGATTGTCCAATTAATTGTGTTACGAAAGTGACACATATTTATTCAGGGATTAATTGAATAATGAGATTATTTAATTAATATATTAATAATTAAATTAATTAAATAATTAGATTATTTAATTAATTAATTAATAATTATGAATTATTAAGTAATTATTAAATGGAGGTTGTATGTTCAAATCAGACTAAGACATAAAATAAATTAGATTATTTTATTCTTACTAAGTCTAGTATTTAAGTTCAAGTCAACTAGGGTTATGTGGGATTTAGAATCGTACTGGACACTTAAATACTAATTATCTTTTTGAATATATAGAGATATATTTGGAAAAAGGATAATGATCTAGTTTTAAATATATATATATATAGAGAGAGAGAGAGAGAGATTTACATAACTAGAAAAGGGACTATGAGTCTGTGATTGAACGAGAAACACAAAGCAAGAAAACCTAGAAAGTCTACGGTGTGTTTTTCGGCCAAAAGAAAACAAAAAAAAATCTTCTCATGTGGCCGATCTTGTCAAGAATAGAAAAGGGTTTTTTCTTCAAGCATTTGCATCCTCCTGTTCGTTCCTTGAAGCTTTACTTCAGGTTCTAGTAATAACAAATAAATTTGTGTTGATAACGTGTTATAATAAAATTTAAATAACAAAACAAAATGAGACAAAAACGAGAGAAATATTTACTCTGATGGATGGAGAGAATAAGGGCCCGTCCTGTAAGCCGTTTTTTGTTTTTGTTTTTCGAAAATAAAAATGAAAATGAAAACAGTGTTTTTGGTTTTGTTTTTGAATTCCGAATACGCGTCTGGTAGCATTTGCTGGAATCCGTATTTTGAAAATAAAAACGGAAAAAACGCGTCCGGTAGGATAACCAAAACTTTCGAAAATTGAAATATCAATTTTTAATTTTTTTTTTTTAATATTATAACAATTATAAATAAATGATTAAATAATTAACAAAAAAACATTTTTTAATTTAATTTAGGGTTTAAGAAATTTTAAAAGTTGAAGAGGAAGAGGAAGAGGAAGAAGAAGAAGACCAGATCGGCAGAGATCGGCGGCGATCGGAGGAGGAAGAAGAAGAAGGGAGGAGGAAGAAGAAGAAGACCAGATCGGCGGTGAGCTGCGGCGATCGGAGGAGGAAGAAGAAGAAGGGAGGAAGAAGAAGAAGAAGATGGGTGGCGGGAGCCATGGATGAAGGAAGGAAGAAGATGAGTTGAGGAAGAAGAAGATAAGGTCGTGGGTGATGGGTGAGAAAAAAGAAAAAAAAAAATTTAAATGACATGGGACCCATTTAATTAATGACATGGGACTCACTTAAATGAAAAACAAAAACAAATACATGAAAAACAACTTTTTTTTGTTTTTCAAAATTTCCACTTTTAACACTGTTTTTGTTTTTCATTTTGTTTTTGTATTTCGAAAATAAAATGAAAAACGGTTTACAGGACTCGTATTCGAAATCGTTTTTGGAAAACAAAAACGAAAACAAGCTGAAAACACGCTGCAGGACAGCCCCTAATTGACTTCCATTTGCCTTTGTATTATTTCTTATTGGATATACAAAGTGGAGCTTTCAGATTACATTACAAATGAATTGGATTTCTATTTACTGTGCTAGAAATCCAATCACTGTCACACATTGCCACAAGTTAAGCATTGCTTCTTCCATCGTTCCACATGTTAGGCTTTTAGAATGAATAAAGATAGGTGGCAAATCCATCTATATCACAACATATTCTTCATTAAATATAATTAAAAAAATAAAAAATAAAAAATAAAAATTTACATCATTTGCCACCATAAATTGTAGATATTTTATGCAATGTCTATCATGGTATTCATAATAGATTCCTTATCTACCCAAAAAAACAAAAATAATAATAATTAGAAAAAACAGCCAACTCGCTTATGTTTATCTGCTTGTGCAAGTAACTTACAAAAAAATCAACTTGTAGTTTGTATATTTCAGAATGAAATATCAAACTCAATAACATTATAAGATTTTCTATTCAAACAATTGTAGGATTTATGGTCCTAATAACTAATGGTTTTAATGTTAAGTTAATGTGGGATAAATAAGTTATCAAATTAATTATTAAATTAATGAAGTTTTGAATTAATGAAGGATTAATTATCTAAATTATGCACATGCCGATCTATATTGGTTTGAGAAACTATTTCTCAACGTACCATTAATTTTATAGGAATTAATGGTTACGTTAAATTAAATGTAAGAAACACTCGTCCTCTCTCCGACCTTTATATAAATCAGAATTCCTATTAATTCTGATATACGAAATAACACATAAAAGTTTAAAGTATAAAGGTTAAGGAGGAGAGAAACGATTGTTGTCAAAATATCTTCTTCCATGGATCAAAGTACGTAAGTCATTATCTTACAAAATTAATATGATTATTTTATATGTGAAACAATATGTGATTCTAGATCTTTCAATTAACATTAAGTGTAAATTGTATAATTGCTTACAATGGTATCAGAGCTTAGGGTTGATTCACATATTGGTTCCATCATTATCTATTTAATATTAAGTAAACATAAAATAAAATTACGAAATGTTTTGTTTATTGCAACTAATTCATTGCCGTATTAATTATTTTATTTATTACAATTAAAACAAAGCTATATTAAATTATGAATTATCAATTTGACATTGACTGTTTTTACTGCAATTAAAATATACGGATATTAAAGTACACAGATAGTAATTTGATATTCATAATTTTAACGTTTAAATTCTTATTGATGTTTCATTAATATTTGTTAAATATATGTAATGATATTTAAAGTTTATAGTTTATTAATGAAAAGCATGTTATGTATATTTATGTTTATTTATTATTACATATAAAATTGATTTTGGCAACTTAATGTATTTGTAATGTTTAATAAATGATGACATGATTAATTAGAACTCTGTTAATAATTATGATGCTCCTTATATAAATGTGTATTAATAAAGAGTCCTATTATTTTATTGATTAACATGTCACTATATGATTATTTTTATAATTATACGTAAGGTTTATTTATTTATTGTATTTCCGTTGTATATTTGTTAATAAATAATGTTAAAATTGTTGATATTTATAATTTTCTGTAGAGATATTGGTAAGCTGCCAAAGTAGCCCAAACAAGATAGAAAAATTATAAATATCAATATATTAATGAAATCGACATTATATTGCAATTTCTTTATAAAGTAAATAATAGTTAGCCCAAAGATTAATTATTACCAAAGTTTAAGAAATTGAAATAGGATAATTTAATGTGCATTATAAATTAGAATGGGAATGGATACCCAAAGGTAGCATACCGGTCTAATATTATGTTGCATAATTAATTAATCCTATTACTAATGAAATTTAAAGTATGAGTGAACATTTTTGTATATTGTGATATCGACCCAAAGGTTATATCATAATGATACTATTTAGTTCATCATATATAATGATTTAATATGTGTTAAATTTCAAAGCATTAAATAACATAGTGAGCATTTATTTTATTGCAGTATCTATTCCTATTGCATTGCACTCTCATGCTTCGTCTGTACCTGTCCTTAATGGGTCAAACTTTTCATACTGGAGTGAACATATCCGATTTCACTTAGGTGTTTTGGATGTTGATTATGCACTCGATTCTGAAAAGCCTGATGAGCCCACTGATGAAACTAATGATGAGGACAGGGCCTTTTATGATGCTTGGAAAAGGTCAAACAAACTTTGCCTTGGGTTTATGCGAATGACTATCGCATGAAACATTAAGTCATCACTTCCTAAAAGTGATAATGCGAAATAATTCCTTAAAACTGTGGAAGAGCGATTCAAAACTGCTGACAAATCCCTTGCTGGGACATTGATGGCCCAACTGACCACAATGAAATATAATGGGGTTCATGGGATGCAAAACCACATCCTAGAAATGACGAACCTAGCTGCAAAGCTAAAGACCTTAGGAATGACCGTTGGTGAATCTTTCCTTGTTCAGTTTATTCTGAATTCCTTGCCTGCTCAGTATGGTCCATTCCAAATCCATTATAACACCATTAAGGATAAATGGAATGTGAATGAACTAACCAATATGGTTGTTCAAGAAGAGGCAAGGCTTAAGCAACAATGAATGCAAACTGTTCACCTTACGACTCAAGGCTCAGGATCTGGACATAAAGGAAGAAAGCCTGTAAAAGGCAAGAAAAGAGTATTTTCCAAGAATGAACCTACTTATGCTTCTCAGGTTCAAAAGAAGGATTTTGGCGTGAAATGTCATTTCTGTAAAAAGGAAGGACATTTCAAGAAAGATTGTCAGAAACGAAAGGAATGGTTTGAAAAGAAAGGTATGAATATTTACGTAATTTTCGAATCAAACCTTACTGAAGTTCCTTCTAATACTTGGTGGATTGACTCTGGTGCTACTGTCCATGTTTCTAATACGATGCAGGGATTCCTTACAACCTGAACCATACTCCCAAATGAGCAATACATTATGATGGGGAATCGGGCCAAGGTTCTTGTTAAAGCTGTTGGAACCTTCAGACTTGTCTTAGATAGTGGTTTTAATTTAGATTTATTTCATACTTTATATGTACCGTCTGTTTCTAGAAACCTTATTTCATTGAGTAGACTTGATGTTGATGGATACACATTTTCAATTGGAAATAAATGTTTTAATTTATTTAAAAATTTATCCATTGTTGGATCTGGAACATTATGTGATGGTTTATATAAGTTGAAACTTAATAACCACTTTGCTGAGACTTTGATGATTTTGCATCCTAAAGTTGGAACTAAACGTAGCCTTATGACTGAAATGTCCTCCTTCTTGTGGCATAAACGTTTGGGGCATATCTCCAAAGAAAGAATCCAAAGGTTAGTAAAAGATGGAATTCTTGAAAATCTAGATTTTACTGATCTCGGAGTGTGTGTTGATTGTATTAAAGGAAAACAAACTAAACACACAAAGAAAGGTGCCACAAGAAGTACAAATCTCCTTGAGATTATTCACACTGACATTTGTGGACCTTTCACCACTTCATGTTTTGGTGGTGAAAAGTACTTTATCACTTTTATTGATGATTTTTCACGTTATGGTTATATCTATTTGTTAAATGAAAAATCTCAATCGGTGGATGCCCTTGAGGTTTACATAACTGAGGTTGAAAGACAATTAGATAGAAAAGTGAAAATTGTAAGATCCGATAGAGGTGGTGAGTTTTATGGTCGCTATGATGAGTCAGGACAACACCCTGGTCCTTTTGCTAAATTTCTAGAAAAGCATGGCATATGTGCTCAATATACAATGCCAGGAACGCCTCAGCAGAATGGTGTTGTTGAGAGACGTAATCGTACTCTTATGGATATGGTTAGAAGTATGTTAAGCAACTCTACCTTACCTATATCATTGTGGAGTGAAGCTCTAAAGACCGTTGTGTACATTTTGAACAGGGTTCCTAGTAAGTCAGTTCCAAAAACTCCTTTTGAGTTATGGGCTGGAAGGAAACCAAGTTTAAGACACCTTCATGTTTGGGGATGTCCAGCGGAAGTTAGACTTTTTAACCCATAAGAAAAGAAATTGGATATCAGGACAGTAAGTGGTTACTTTATTGGTTACTCAGACAAATCCAAAGGGTTTAGGTTTTATTTGCCTAACCATAGTAAGAGAATAATGGAAACCGGTAATGCTAGATTTTTTGAGGATAGTGACATTAGTGGAAGTGATTTACCACGTCATGTGTCCATTGAAGAAACTAGGACACAATTACAAAATATGGTAAATGAAGAAGCGAGTATACAAGTTCTTTTGCCTTTAGCTTCTAAAAATATTGTTGATCCAAATGTTATTGTCCATAATAACGATCAACAAATAAATGATGAACCACTTCATAACGAAATTGTCACTATTGAACCAACAGTAGAAGAACCACGAGAAATTGCATTACGGAGATCTCAAAGAGAAAAGAGATCGGCAATTTCAAATGATTACATGGTTTATCTACAAGAATTTGATTATGATATTGGGATGGATAATGATCCGGTTTCATACCAACAAGCCATAGAAAGCAATGATTCTTCTAATTGGATTGATGCAATGAAAGAAGAGATGAATCAATGGAATATAATGAAGTTTGGGATCTTATTGAGTTGCCTAACGGATGCAAGAAAGTTGGTTGTAAATGGGTTTTCAAAACCAAGCGTGACAATAAAGGCAATATCGAAAGACATAAAGCCAGACTCGTTGCCAAAGGTTTCACTCAAAAAGAAGGCATTGATTACATAGAGACTTTTTCACCTGTATCTAAGAAGGACTCATTTAGAATCATCATGGCTCTGGTGGCTCATTTCGATTTAGAGCTGCACCAAATAGATGTAAAGACTGCTTTTCTAAACGGAAATTTAGATGAAGAAGTTTACATGGATCAACCTAAGGGCTTTGCATTAAAGGGAAAGGAAAATCTGGTTTGCAAGCTTAAGAGATCAATATATGGACTTAAACAAGCTTCCAGGCAATGGTATATTAAGTTTCATAATACTATTATCTCCTTCGGTTTTAAAGAAAACACTGTTGATAAGTGTATATACTTGAAGGTCAGTGGGAGTAAATTTATAATTTTGATCTTATATGTTGATGATATCTTGCTTGCCAGTAGTGATCTTGGTTTATTACATGAAACCAAGAAGTTTCTCACCAAGAACTTTGAGATGAAAGATATGGGTGAGGCAGCCTATGTAATTGGAATTGAAATATTTCGAAACCGATCACAACGATTGTTAGGGCTATCTCAGAAAGCATGTATTAACAAAGTTCTGGAGAGATTCCGAATGGACAATTGTTCAGCTGGGGAGTCTCCAATTCAAAAAGGGGATAGATTCAACCTTTTGCAATGTCCAAATAATGAATTGGAACGCAAGCAAATGGAAGCAATTCCTTATGCTTCAGCGGTAGGAAGCTTGATGTATGCTCAGACTTGTACTAGACCAGACATCAGCTTTGTTGTTGGTGTTCTGGGTAGATACCAGAGTAATCCCGGAATGGAGCATTGGAAGCTTGCAAAGAAAGTGATGCGATACTTGAAGGGTACAAAAGATCACATGCTCACGTTTAGGAGAACCGATCATCTTGAGGTGATTGATTACTCGGACTCAGATTTTGCTGGATGTCCTGATAGCCGAAAATCCACATTTGGTTATGTGTTTATTTTAGCTGGAGGGGCTATTTCATGGAAAAGTGCAAAGCAATCTATCATTGCTGCATCCACTATGGAGGCTGAGTTTGTGGCATGCTTTGAGGCCACAATTCATGGTTTATGGCTAAGGAACTTTATCTCAGGACTTAGAGTTGTCGACTCTATATCTAGGCCGCTGAGAATTTATTGTGATAATGCCGCAGCAGTCTTCTTCTCTAAGAATGACAAATATTCTAAAGGTGCTAAGCATATGGAGTTGAAGTTTCTTTCTGTCAAGGAAGAAGTGCAGAAACAAAGAGTGTCTATTGAACATATTAGCACAAAACTTATGATTGTTGATCCATTAACAAAAGGGCTTCCACCAAAGACATTCAAAGAGCACACTATTAGTATGGGTCTTGGATGTAACCCTTGATATTGTTATTTGGATCTATTATGTTATTTTATTATGTTAGACATTCTTTTGAGATCTCATTAAAGTTGTTTCTGCTATTTCCTGTTTTCATCGTGTACGTACATTTATGATAAATGAAAGAGTTTTTTTTAAACAGGATATTATGTTGGACAAATTTTAGGCATTATTGCTAGCCTATGTTTCTCACTTACGGTTCATGACAATCAAGTTATTAGTGTTGTAGTACATGGAAGGGACTGCGTCGTTTCATTGACACACAACCGCCATGACTCACATAAATAGATTGTTTGATCATGATATTACGAAAACCAAATTATGTAAGGCATGGATTGGATATATAATTTTTAAAGATGCGATCGTGTATACATATATATATATATATATAAGTCTTTTCTTGTAATCCCACATGTGTCCTTTTATAAAGTAATTTTTAAATATTTATTTTTATTATGTTATATGGACCAAGTGGGAGAATGTAGGATTTATGGTCCTAATAACTAATGGTTTTAATGTTAAGTTAATGTGGGATAAATAAGTTATCAAATTAATTATTAAATTAATGAAGTTTTGAATTAATGAAGGATTAATTATCTAAATTATGCACATGCCGATCTATATTGGTTTGAGAAACTGTTTCTCAACGTACCATTAATTTTATAGGAATTAATGGTTACGTTAAATTAAATGTAAGAAACACTCGTCCTCTCTCCGACCTTTATATAAATCAGAATTCCTATTAATTCTGATATACGAAATAACACATAAAAGTTTAAAGTATAAAAGTTAAGGAGGAGAGAAACGATTGTTGTCAAAATGTCTTCTTCCATGGATCAAGGTACGTAAGTCATTATCTTACAAAATTAATATGATTATTTTATATGTGAAACAATATGTGATTCTAGATCTTTCAATTAACATTAAGTGTAAATTGTATAATTGCTTACAACAATTCCAAATAAAAACAAGAGCAGAATATGCTAGGAAGTTGCCACACCTTAGACCTGACAAGGTTCCGATTCGAACCGTGGAACCGGAGTGGAACCAGTTCAGGAACTGATCTCCGGTTCCAAGGTTCATGGAACCGCCGGTTCCAATTCTAGTTCCAACCGGAGGTTCCATGTTTTTTTTTTCTTTTTTCATATATTTACATTACAAAATATTACATTTTATTTATAAAAAAAATAAAATGTTAGAAAGGAAATTGTAGTGTATTGGGTCATGAACCATAACCCTTGTCCAAGTAATTATGTTTTCCCTTCCCTTCTCCTCCTCTTTTTTATATAGGTTAAGCATCTCATTCACTTCTCTATTTATCCAATGTGGGATGTGGGATAATTGAACTTTTAGTATGAGTCTATGATTGAACGAGAAACACAAAGCAAGAAAACCTAGAAAGTCTAGGGTGTGTTTTTAGGCCAAAAGAAAAGAAAAGAAAAAAAAAAAAAAAAATCTTCTCGTGTGGCCGATCTTGCCAAGAAGAGAAAAGGGTTTTTTCTTCGAGCATTTGCATCCTCCTATACGTTCCTTGAAACTTTACTTCAGGTTCTAGTAATAATAAATAAATTTGTGTTGATAACGTGTTATAATAAAATTGAAATAAAAGAACAAAATGAGACAAAAAACGAGAGAATAAGGGTCTGTCCTACAAACTGTTTTTAGCTTGTTTTCGTTTTTGTTTTCCAAAAATGATTTCGAACTCACGTTCGGTAACCATTTTTCATTTTATTTTCAGAATATAAAAACAAAATAAAAAACAAAACCAGAATTAAAAGTGGAAAATTTGAAAAAAAAATAAAAATAAAAAAAATAAAAAATAAAAAATAACTTTTTTTTATTGAATTTGTTTTTGTTTTCCATATGAAGTAGGTCTCATATAATTAACTCATTTTTTAAACTTTTTTTCTTCTCACTTTTCTTTTCTTCTTCGTTCACAGAGTCAGAGACTCACAAACACAATTTCTCCTTATTC
Source organism: Acer campestre (assembly GCA_954870605.1). Classification (NCBI taxonomy): domain Eukaryota; kingdom Viridiplantae; phylum Streptophyta; class Magnoliopsida; order Sapindales; family Sapindaceae; genus Acer; species Acer campestre. The sequence continues at coordinate 17,493,466 of OX940805.1, read as the reverse complement.
TTATTCTTCTTAATCTTCATTGATCGCCTTCTTGTCTCCTTCTTGATCTTCACAGTTCGTTGTCCTCTCCTCCTTCTCCTCCTTCTCCTCATCTTCTTCTTCTTTCGCAGCTCTTCTTCTTCTCCATGAGCCGATTCCGGAGGTGGTGTGATCCTCCTCCGGCAACACCGATCTGACCAGATCAGTGTTGCCTGGAGGAGGATCTCACTTCCTCCGGCGTTAGAGCCACCGGCTCCTTCCAATTTTTTTTTTAATTCTTTTTTCTTTTTTCCTTTTTAAAGATTTTGGACTCTTTAGCTTGATGATATCTCTCGGAAAATAACAGAGCTACTATAATTGTAAAAAATGGGTTTCAGGTGGTTTTCAGGATCGGAGATAGGGTGAGGCTTTTGCAGGAGGTGAAATGGGATTCAGTGCCTTTTATGTATGCGTTCCCAAGAATCTATACCTTGGCGTTAAACAAGGAAGGTTGTGTTAATGAGTATGGTAGCTGGTCGAATTCAGTTTGGGTGTGGAAAGTGAATCTGAGAAGACAATTATTTGACTGGGAGATTGAACAGTGGAATTGTTTCATGTTTTCCTTGGAAAGTATTCAATTGAGTTGTAATTCACCGGATATGCTGTCATGGACTTACACAAATAATGGCTTATTCTCTGTTAGATCTTTTAGAAAATGTTTAGAGAATGATAATGGTTCAACTAATTTATTTTGTGACTTCCTTTGGCAGAATGTTTGCCCTCCAAAAGTGGAGGTTTTTGTGTGGCAACTATTGAAGGGAAGAATTTTGGTAAAAGAGGTATTACTCAAGTTTGGTGCAGCAGTTCAGTCGTTTGATATTGGTTGTCCTATGTGTGTTAATGGGGTGGAGTCAATAGACCATGTTTTTCTGGTATGTGACTGGGCTAACGAGGTGTGGAGGACTTGTTTAGGTTGGTGGGGTGTTAACATATGTTCTTCGTCATCGGTTACGGATTGGGTATTAGGTTGGAACGCCTTATGCCCTTCAAAGTCAAGGAAAAGAGTTTGGAGTGTCTTATTTTTTGCAGTGGTGTGGTCTATATGGGAATGTAGAAATGAGGTGGTTTTCAATGGTGGTGCCGCTAATTTGGGGAAGGTTTTGGACACGATTAGATTACGGGTGGCCCTGTGGTTTAAGAATTTTGGATGCGGTTCAATGGTTGACTTGTCCTTGCTTGTTTTGGATGTAAAGGAAAGGTGTGTGGATTTGCGGTCAGCTAAGTCTTTAAAAGAAAATTGCTGGTTCCTTCCAACAGCCACGAAATTGTGTTTTTATGTTGATGGGTCTTCCAGAGGTAATCCGGGTGCCGCTGGTATAGGTGGGGTGCTTCGGGATTTTTGTGGGAAGATTCTATGTCTTTTTTCATTTTTTGTAGGAGAATCGGATGCTATTTCTGCTGAGATTTTTGTAATACACAGAGCGTGTCAATTAGTAATCGACAAACAAGTGTTCTTCGGGAGTAATATCACTATTTTTAGCGATTCAAAATCTGCAGTGGTGTGGTGTAATGGTGAAGATTTCGGGAATTTCAATTTGGTTCATCTGGTGCATGATATAAGACAATTTCTTCTTTCTTGGGATGGCTTATAGATAAAATTTTTACCAAGAAATATGAATTCTTTGGCTGATTGTCTAGCTAAAAATGGTTCTAGTGGATGTGGAGATAGATTAGAATGGGGTGATACTAGATAAGGTCATGTTTTGCGTTTTCTTCCTTGTTTTATTTCTAGGTTTCGAGTTCTTGTGTATTGGGGTTTTGATGCTCTGTTTATAAAAGGAAATCGGGTGGCAAGTGTTGGTGTGTATTGGCTCTTTGTTCATTCAATAAAAAGGCAGTAGTTTTCAAAAAAAAAAGATAGAGAAGCTATTAGTAACTGATTTGTGGTGGAGATAATCTAAACTATATGCAGTACTATTGGTTGTTGATTTGATTGTCAAATATGAGTGAATTTTTTTCTGGGTATTGTGTGTTCAACATGGGTGCTATGGTACCAATTATTATTTTTTTGAACAATTAAACTTTATTGAGAGAATGAGACAGATGCAATAAGCCAACAACACAAAAATAGAGAACAAGAAAACATAGCACAACCAACAATGGCAAGTCCAAAATGCCACAGCAAAGCAAAAAGAAAGGAATTATTGGTTTCATTATTTTTGGGTATTTTTTTTCTGCGTATTGGTGTCAATATTATTGTTGTCTGCACTGCTGTAGATTAATCTTGAGTTGCAAATATTGAAATCTTCTCAAGCCTCACTCTCTCCATTGTTATTCAGATATTGATCCAGTGGCAAAACAAGACTATATATATAATTGCAGTCTTGTTTTGTGATGAATTTGTGGTATTTAATGTAAAAATTGAAGCATTTGGAGATCCCAAAAAAAATGGTAATGGAGAAGTAGAGAATTAACATATAAATTGATGTTAGGGTTTGTTAAACAAAAAATAAATTGTTAAATATTTAATTAAATTGATCTATAATCTCAGGTTAATGTCAAAATAAAATAAATTTTGAAATTGATGTTACAACTTTTGATATTTTTCGGTTAACCTACCAGACGCGTTTTTTCTATTTTTATTTTCTTAATACAATTTTCAGTATGTGCTACCAGACACGTTTTCGAATTTCGAAATTGAAACTAAAAACACTAATTTCATTTTTTGTATTTATTTTCGAAAAATAGCAGATGAAAAACGTTTACAGGACGGGCCCTAATTTACTCTAATGGATGGAGAGAATAATTGACTTCCATTTGCCTTTGTATTATTTCTTATTTGATATACAGAGTGGTGCTTTCAGATTACATTACAAATGAATTGGATTTCTATTTACAGAGCTAGAAATCCAATCACTGTCACGCATTGCCATAAGTTAAGCATGGCTTCTTCCATCGTTCCACGTGTTAGACTTTTAGAATGAATAAAGATAGGTTGCAAATCCATCTATATCACAACATATTCTTCATTAAAATTAAATAAATGAATAAAATAATATAAATAAATAAAAACTACAAATTTTACATCATTTGCCACCATAAATTGTAGATATTTTATGCATTGTCTATCATTGTATTCATCTATATAGATTCCTTATCTACCGAAAAAAACGAAAATAATAATAATTAGAAAAAACAGCCAGCTCGCTTATGTTTATCTGCTTGTGCAAGTAACTTACAAAAAAATCAACTTGTAGTTTGTATATTTCTGAATAAAATATCAAACTCAATAACATTATAAAATTTTCTATTCAAACAATTCCAAATAAAAACAAGAGCAGAATATGCCAAGAAGTGGCCACACCCTAGACCTAACAAGGTTCCGGTTCGAACAGTGGAACCGGAACCGGAAAAACTAGAACCGGAACCGGTCTCTGGTTCCAAGGTTCATGGAACCGCCCGGTTAACCGACGGTTCCAGTTCCGGTTCGAACCGGAGGTTCCATGTTTTTTTTTTTTTTTTTCATATATTTACATTACAAAATATTACATTTTATTTATAAAAAAATAAAATGTTAGAAAGAAAATTGTAGTGTATTGGGCCATGACCCATAACCCTTGTCCAAGTAATTATGTTTTCCCTTCCCTTCCCTTCTCCTCCTCATTTTTATATAGGTTAAGCATCTCATTCACTTCTCTATTTATCCAATGTGGAATGTGGGATAAATGAACTTTTAATATGGTTTTTTCACTTTTCTAGTTGTAACATAAAAATATAAAATTGTAAGGACAAAAGTGAAAGGTTTGCATGACCATCCAATTTGATTGATAATTAGCTCTATATATATATATATAATATATGATTAACTATGCATGCATACGAAACATTTTATAGGGAGTATACATCTTTTGTAAACATGGCCTAGATTAGCCAATGAACTGAGTTGCTTAAGGTTCGGGCTTGTGGATCTAATATTGCATTAAGACGTCTCGTTTGTGCCCAGATTTAGATCTAATATTGCATAATGACTTTTGCTATATATTTAGTTGTCAACTATCAGCCTACATGAATGAGATTGGAACTGAGCATGAATTGAAGAAATATGAAATCATAGTCTGAATAAAGGGAGTATATACTGTTTTGATATACAAACATGTTTTAAGTAATTAAATTATCGAAGCAATATTGGTATTAAATCTCCATAACACATAAAATAGTAATATTGTATATAGTTAAGAAGAAAAGGACTTAAAAAACCATGCTAAAAGTTCATTTATCCCACATCTCACATTTGATAAATAGATAAGTGAATTAGAAGCCTAACCTATATAAAAATGAGAAGGGAAGGGAAGACATAATTTCTTGGACAAGAGTTATGGGCCATGACCCAATATTCTATAATGTCCTTTCTAACATTTTATTTTTTTATATATAAAATGTAATATTTGTAATAAAAAAAATTAAAAAAAAAAAAAAACCGGAACCAGACCCAAAACTCTAAGGCCAATTTTGGTTCCGGTTCCACCTAACTGCGGAACCGAACCGGAACCGTGTCACCTCTACCACACCCTTGTTCAAATTTATTTATAGCATGAGCTAATTAAATCTAGGGGTGGGTGTTTAATGGATCGATAAAAACCCGATAATATCCGGTTTTTAAAAAAGTGAACCGATCCGATAAAATTGAAAAGTATGAACCGATCAAAAACCGATTGAACCGGTTCGGTTCGGTTCGGTTTACCATTGAACCATTTGCTTTTTCAAATTGACTCATGCCATACAAGTGTATACTTGACTTGAGTGTGTGGTGGAGTCGGAAAATTGATTGATGATAACAACTTTCCAGAGTAGAGACAAAGTTATAAAGACTAAAGTTAATTTTCCATGGAAACTACATCAGAAAGAACAAGAGTTTGGAAAGTAGAGAAAGCAGCCAAGAAGACTGAAGTTAATCCAAGTATTGTTGTTATGGATACAACAAAGACTTAAGTCCAAGTTGGTGACTTAGAGTGATTGGCTGATATTGTTGAGAAGTCCAAACCACAAATCTTGTTATGTTTCATTTTAGCTCTAATTAAATCTATTAAAAAGACAATCATCATCATCCTCCTCCTCCATTGTGATTTTCAGATATAGCAAACAATCAACAAACAATCTGGTAAGCCAATAATCCTGAGTCATAGATGTGCATTTCTATGGTGGTCAAGTTTTTTATGTTAGCATCTCTCTTCTGGGGTGGTGTTTTTTCACTCAAGTGAGTTGCTTCGGCTTCAATTTTACAAGCTTCCCAGATGACAGTAATCTCATTTTGAGTAAGAATTCGATTGTATTCCGTGAAGAAGCCATCCAAGTTACTCCTGATGATGGCAGTCCTATTACGAACATATCAGGACGAGTTTTCTACACCAAACCATTCAGGTTGTGGAAGGAAAGAGGGGTCAATGCAGTTTTCAACTCCAGCTTTACAATTCACATTAAAAACCGGACAGCTACTGCCGGAGAAGGCTTGGCTTTTGTATTGACTGACAACACCGATGTTAACGTTCACGAGAACAGTGATGGACAATGGTTAGGCATTGTAAATGCAACCACTAATGGAACCTCTCAAGCCAACATAGTTGCAATAGAATTTGACACCAGGAAAAGCTACTCACAGGATCTTGATGATAATCATGTTGGATTGGATATCAATAGCGTCTATTCGATCAAACAAGTCTCGTTGAATAGTTCTGGTGTTAATCTTTCAACAGGTACTAATGTAACAGTACATGTTCAATATGATGGTAAAAATATTACTGTTTCTGTTGGACATAACGCAGAGAATCTGGATCTTGTTCTTTCCTATCCTATCGATCTCTCTGAATTTCTTCCGCAGAAGGTTTATGTCGGGTTCACAGCCTCAACAGGCATTTACACTCAGACAAATTGTGTAAAATCATGGGAATTTAATGGTTCAGATTTTGATGAAGGTCTAAAGTTTTGGGTTAGGATAGTGGTTGCAGCAGCAGTTGTGGTTTTATTATCAAGTGGTGTTGCTTTTTACTTTTACAGGAAAAAGAGAAACAACACTGAAGATGTTGAGGATACATATCCAAGTATTGAAGAACAAATCCAAAGCTCAACTCAGGCTCCAAGGAAGTTCAAACTGAAAAATCTTATAAAAGCAACCGACAAGTTTAATCCGAAGAACCAGCTGGGGAGAGGTGGGTTTGGAACAGTTTATAAGGGAATGTGGAAGAATCAGCTGATAGCTGTTAAAAGAGTCTCGGAGACAGCGTGTCAAGGGAAGCAAGCATTCATTGCAGAAGTCACAACAATAGGCAGCCTTCGCCATCGAAACCTTGTAAAGCTGATCGGATGGTGTTACGAAAACAATGATTTCCTACTCGTGTACAAGTATATGCCTAACGGTAGCCTCGACAAGTTCATATTCTACGATGAGAAGTCAGGCATGGGACAATCAACTCTCGATTGGGAAGCAAGGGTCAGTATAATACATGGAACAGCTTTGGCTCTGGACTATCTCCACAACGGGTGTGAAAAGAGGGTTCTTCACCGCGACATAAAAGCCAGCAACATAATGCTGGATTCAGAGTTCAAAGCCAGGCTCGGAGATTTTGGACTGGCGCGAACCATTCAAGAAAGCCAGAAAACTCACCATTCCACAAAAGAGATAGCTGGAACTTCTGGTTACATGGCTCCAGAGATTTTTCTAACTGGCAGGGCAACTGTTGAAACGGATGTTTACGCGTTCGGGGTTCTGATCTTTGAAGTGGCTTGTGGGAGGATACCTGGGAGTCAAGAGTGAGAATAACGATTACAACAATGGCATTGTGCATTGGATATGGGAACTTTACAGGAAGGGTAGTATTATTACTGCTGCAGATTCAAGATTGGAAGTCAAGTTTTCAGAGGAAGAAATGGAGTGTGTGCTTATTCTTGGGTTGGCCTGTTGCCATCCGAATCCACACCTGCGGCCCTCCATGAAAGTGGTTTTACAGGTACTTTCCAGGGAAGCACCCCCACCGCTGGTGCCAATGGAAAGGCCTTCTTTCGTGTGGCCTGCCATGCCTCCATCTGTCAATGGGTCGGTTTATTCTCTTACAGGAAGCCAACTTACTCCATTTTCAGAAATTTCTGCCAGATAAGATAGTTCTGTATGGAGAAGAGTTGAAGGGGGGATCAACAATGTTTCCCCATCGGTATTGTGCTTGTTTTTATTACTAGTTGGTGTGGTGCTTGTGAATGCAGTAATTGTATCAAAGTTATAGTATGCAATTGATACACCTCCCGCGAACCAAAATTTGGTTTGACATGGATGGTGTGCTTGTGTTTCCAGATAAAGTTTTAGGTATTTCAAACTTGATGTTACCGGATTCCATGTTGCATATTATAAAAAGCTCAATCTATTGATACTATGTAACAAATGAAAGTTTCTTTCATTTTCTATACGACTGCTGGTATTTCCCCCATGCAATATTGACAAACAACTACGATCAAACATACTTTACGACCACCACCACCCAATGTGACTTGATGGTAAAAACGTTCATTCAACTTGGTAATGTCTTAGGCTCAAGTCGTCGACATCACAAGTGATAAATTAAAATAAAACAACATTTAAGACATTACTAATCCCACTAACAATTTAATGAGAGATAAACCTCACAGTTTCAAAATTTGCAGCCACAATAGGATACTGCTATTACTTTGTGATTACTTGAATTAGCACCTGAGCAAACACAGACTTTTGAATGATTGTTTAAATATATTACTAGATCCTTTAAACCCAAGAGAAAGAATTTTGATTCAATATTTTGCAATGGAGCATCACATGAAAATAATCTATAGTTATCATATACTTATTCAACAAACATTCCCCATTACTGAGATGAGCACAGGAAAAATGAAACTGCAAATCCTAAAATAAAACCAAACCCAAGATATAGTGAGAATAAATTCATGATGCTCCATTGCAAAATATTATTATCTTGTAGGCCATTTTCAGATTAAACATGGTAAGTTTAGTAACTCATAATGCATCAAAAGCATTTTAATGTAATTCAGGTACTACAATGGAAATTCATTTCAAGGAATGGGACAAGAAAGCCAAATTTGAGAGAATAAAAATGAACAAAATCCGACGGGCTCAGCAACTAATTTTCTTCAGCATAGAAGAATAAATTAATTACAATATAAATCAATGCTGCAAATGTCATTCTCTATAAGGGAAAAAGATTCAAAATCTCCCTTTACTGGTAATACAACTGTTTGTGTCCAGGTGATGATGATGAACTTCAATCTAAAACTATTATTTTGATAACTATCCTTACCAATTGTTAGCTCAAATCATAGTCAATTTGAACAGTCAAATCCTGTATGCCCAAATCATGATATAAACCATGCACGTATTCAAGTACTGGGCGATCATCTATTCCCCTTTTCACCTGTTAGCATCATCATCCACCAATAGGAACACTAAATTATCACTTCACCATATACAGTAAAATGTTAAAAACAATTTAAAAAATCTAAACATCTAATTATCTGATGCATCAATGCAAACATGTATAGAACAAAAGTTTCAACAGCATACCTGAAGTGAGATTGAACCGACAACATGACCAGGCACTAGTTCCCAGAAACGAGCTTGGGAAACTTCTGTAACATCTTCCCGAGATGTAATCTGTGCATAAGGATTTTCAACAAATAAATAAATAAATAACCAGTTGCAAGATGGAAAACTTATAAATAAAAAATAAATTAAAAAATACCTGTCTCCAGCATTTGGTTAAAGCTGAAGATGGAATGCTAGGTGGTGCCATCTGTAGCAAGATGCCACCGGTAGTTTTAAAAAGAGGCAAGACAAGCATAAATACAGTAACTGAAACTAGCCCCACACATAAAACTTCAGCATTCTTAACCCTGCAAAAAGAGGAACAAAAATTATATCCCACTCTCCTCGATTTATATACACATATATGCGATAATTCATTAGCACTAAGCAGTTTAAAATTAAACCAAAGAATTACCCGAGAGACAAAAACCAGGATGCCAATATCAAACCTGCACTGCAGAACAAAAAGTGTATACTAGCTTAAGATGGATGCATTTAGAAGTAAAAGTTATATAAAAATATAAAAATATAAAAGTGGGCATGTATAAGCAAAAGCTATGTGCATAGAGAGAGAATATCACACCTGCGAATGGAATCTGCAAGAACATGCAAGCAAACTGAGTGATAATTCATATCTTCTGCTATTCTGTATGCTGCAAGAAAACAAACATTATTATAAACCTACACATAACATGCATAAGTTTCCTATTCAGGAAATATGTCATATGTCATATGTCATAAACAAAGCATCCTTGGATGAGATACATGCTAATGCATCCGAACAGACAGTGTAAGGACTAAGCATCAAGTAATTAAAGGGAAAATCACTTTAAGTGAATTGCTACAATGGTGCAAGGAACAAAATATCAAGAAATGCAACACGACACATGATAGTAGCTAATGACCATGCAGTACTTTTTTCTTCCAATAATAACAAAATAAGTTATGCAAACAACTTTCATTGATATATATTCAATAATCTCGTGTCTCATTTGAACCACTGTCAGAATCCACCAGATTACTGGTTCCAATCTTTTTGTCTTTTTCATGCCAATGCTTACTTCACAGAGTTAAGTGCTCTTAGCTGGAAAGTTGCAAGTAAATGATACAGAAATGTACATCCCTTTCCTTCACTTTCCCTCCCCACCCACCCCGAGCCAAAAAATTGAATAAAAAAAAAATAAAACATGCCCATCCAGATTAATCAAGTCTCGGTTACTTGTCAAACATCATAACCAGATTATAAAATCACAAATCATGAAATGTAGCAACATTAAAAAAATAATAAATAAAAAAATAGATCAAAGAGTCCAACAAACGGGACAGAAAAGGAAGACAGCAACAACCTGCAATTCTCCCATATATGGAAAAAAATGGGCTATGATTTCTGAACACTTACAAGATTATGAAGTGTTGATACAAACCAATGAATTGTTCTCAAAAAATTATAACATATGAACAAGGTTCTACATTTCTACTTATAACAATTGAGTACTATTCCTATAGAAAATCATGTTTTATGTTCATAAATTTCTTACAAAATGAACAATCATTTGTTAATTATACACATTTCCAACATTTTTCCTGCCTTAATTAAGCATTTCATTAGATTTCTTTGGCAGTTTGGCTGAAAGGTAAACTTGCAGAGAGATTGAGCAAAGTTGGTGCTAAGAGATAAATGAGTGAGGTTGGACAAAAAGAATAAAAAATTTAAAAAAAAGTACAGCAAAACAGGAGTTACTGCAATAGTATAACAAAACATATAGGTGGCTTTCAAAGGTGCTAATAGTTTAACCAAAAGATTGAAGTATCTCAACGGGATGGATTGTTTTGATACGAAACAAGGAAATTTATTGACAAGATGAAACAAGTGAACAAGCAGTCCATTAAGGCCACACAAAAAAAGCCTTTAGAGGAAAAACATGACACTTTATGAAGACAAAACTATTAAACACCAAAAGCAAAAAAAGAAAACGATATCTCACAACTCCAACAAAAATGGATTAAATATTAAATACTCTCCAACAAAGATTAGGACTCTTAATAATTTGGGGAAAAGGACAGCCACTATCACCGAAACTGCCACAATAAACCATCTGTTGTTTCCTTAATTTGTTTGAGTGTAAAATGCCAATACTTATGGAATCAAGACTCAAGTAGTTTCAAACAAACAAGCACAATTTCGATATGCCAAAAGGTCTCTGTATTTTGTTCATCATGTGCATTCAACAAAAGTACTTGGTTCTTTAATTTCTCCTATCATTGACAAGTATGTTGAATAAATAATTAAATATAACTAATTTACACCAAGAAATATACTACAGTAAGCAAAATGGATGCAGTATAAATCATTCAAAAGCATACATGCCTATGTTTTCCCACAACAAAAAATCATAAAAAGATTAATTGCGTAACCCACTAAGTTGAAATAGCTACCCTAAACCATATACAAAATACCTATGCAGCTGCTTTGTTTAAACTAAAATATACCAGTTTCCATCATTTCAGATACAAAGGCTAAACTAAGCACATGCATATCTAAGTCACACTAGCTAAACTAACCATTTCACTAGAGTGTATACAATTAAACATATATAACATGTAGGCCTTCCTGTTTAACTTGGCTTTTATCAATACGACCTCTTAATCATCTAGCAATGCAGTTGGAGACTTACCAAGATTAACGCGAGCATAATTCCTGAAGAACCAAACCCCAATAAGATTTACCAACAAATTTGTTACCGCTGAAACAATCAAGTAATGCCTACAACCAGATAACAAGAAGCAAATATTGATCAATGATTTAATTAAAACAAAACAATACCAAAAAGAGAAAAGAAAAGAAACAAAAACTTTGTTCATATAGTTCCACTTCTCAATATTCGCTAACTATCTTTTAGCACAAACTGCCAATACAAGATCAAGTGCACCACCAAATCAAGTTAAAACCTATATACTACACATCAAAGTGAATAAAAACGTACTTATGCTCAGATTCATCTTGTATAAACGCGTGAAGTGCTTCCACGGCCAAGGAGAATGACATGAACAAAAGAAACAGCTGTCTAAACAAGCAGCAAAATCAGAAGATATCAAAATGTTAGCCCAACTGAAAAAGGCTAAATGAAAAGAACTGATGACAAGAATGGTGATGGGAAAACCCTTTTGATATGCAAATCAATGTGTAATGAAGAAGAAGAAGAAGATGATGATGATGATGATGATACAAATGTATACATTACTGAACAAATGCCATATGAGAAAATGTGGATGTAAATATCGGCAGAAAAGAGAATACAAGTATACAACTATTTTACTGAACAATGTAAAGGGAGGAGATGGTTTAAGGAAGGATCATTAAACAATACCATTGTTGAAAATACTTCCAATGTTTAAAGAAAAGCTTGTCATTACAACTGACAACAAGTGTTAACTGGGAAGGCACTAGAAGCATGCTATTTTACTTTACACTAATGCTAGACAACCCAAAAATTTAGACCAAATTTCAACCCAAATGATGTGGCAAGTGATTTTTTCATGAACTACATCATCTCATGTTGTGTGTGGTGATGACAACTCACTTGCCACATAATTTGGGTTGTATAGCATTACTCTTAACTTTATTGTACAGTTAACCAATATTTTTATATCAAAACTACTCATATTTCCCAAAAATATGATAATTTTTCGAGGATGGAATCTTAGTTTTTTGTAGGAGTAATTTACATTGAGGTGAGAGATCTTTCCTGTTAATGTGAGTCCTAATACTATACTGGTATTACTGTTTTCATGGAATTTTTCTTTTAAAATAATTCTCTCCAACAAATAACCAAATTATGATTACCTCACAGGAACCGACAATTATCACCTTAAAATTCTTAACACAACAAACAGATTGATTTTGGAATGGCAATGATCTTAGAGTGAACCCTTAATTTCCTGATCAATCATCACAGATTCTTAACTTCATTTATTTCAGTTTTATAGTTAATTAAAAAAAATGTCAATTACAGTCTAATTCAAGCTCCCAATATGCGATAATGTGGGAAATGTCATATACTTACAGCATTGGTAAAAGCAGACAAAACTTCAAGCCTCTTGTACCTGATATAAAAAATCAAGTACAATAATTACAGCCAAATCATGTAAAGATCATTCATCCATATATCAATTTCATTAATGACAACTAGAATATGTTTTATAGTGTAATCTGACCCGTAAGTATAGACAAGATCAGGCTTTTTCCTGGAAATAGCCATTGCAAACATTGAAAATGTTAACAGCCCACAACCAAACGTCAAATGAAAAGCATCAGACACCAAACCTGAAAACGAACAGAAACGAATAAGAATTAATAATTAATCCGAAATCAAATTGAAGCACAAATAAAATACTTTAAAAAGAAAAAGAAAAAAAAATCATACCAACACGGCCGGTGAAGAGACCGATAGCCATTTCAACAGTAGAATAAGCGACATTTAACGAAATCATAAGGAACAATCTCTTCATTTGTCGATTCCCGTACCTTAAAGAACGAAAAATCGAGAATTTATCACCTTCACCGAAGTATTTATCAGAAGACGGAATATCTATGCTTGAAACGGTACGAGAAAGGAAGGGTTTCTTCAAATCGTGTGATGAGAAGAGAGATATAGGTGTTTGCGAAGGAGGGTCTTGGTGTGATTGTTGAAACGAAGCCTGACGTGAAAACGCCATTCTTCGATCGGACGTACTCAATCCCAAATCGGCGTTCCATGAACTCTGCAAGTCGATTTCTTGCGTACGATAATTGAAAGATCTGCTCTTCTCCATTTCCACAAAAAGCAAACCCTTATTTCTTCCGTATTGTTTCGATTGAAATCAAAATATATAAAATATATTTTATTTAAAAAAAAAAAAATGAATGATCCGATTTGATTTGGAATTGGATTTGGAAAAAAGATTTTTAATTAATACGAAACATAAATATAACAATAAATTAAAAATAGAAATGAAGGAGAGGAGACTTGTGTTTGAAGAAATCAGAATAGGGACTGAAGAGGAAGAGGGGAGCCCTTGCTAAAGTCCAAGTAAACGGGTGGACTGAGAGTGGGACCCAACCCCTGCTGGTCTTTGTGATTTTGGCCCAATTGTAATTTGCCAGGTGTTACACTGACAAGCCTAGACTAAGCTTGGATACATCAAATTTACTAGATTCAAAAGTGAGTTTGTCCAAAATAATAACTAGCAATTAAATTAGTTAGGTTTTAAAACAACTAGACAACTAATACAAGATGCTCCATAGTCCATACCATCTACGGATCTACCCAAACAATCAACTGTGAGAAACTTATCTATTTCAAAAATAATAATAGTAATTAAAAAAATGAGAGATCCTTATCACCATAGTTTTTTTTTTTTTTAATTATGAAGGTTTGGCTATTATATAAGAACATTAACAACTCAAGATGGTTTAATATCCAATAGATTTCAATTCAATAAATAAAATAAAAATAGATAATATCTCACTTGTGGATTTAGATCTCTGCTGATCTGATTTTTTTCCTGACATTTTTTAAACATATGATTGGTTATTGATAAAATGGTCATAAAAATCAATCACATCTTAACCTTACATTCACTGCAATGCAGAGGATCTAAATTCCTCTCTTGTAACTGGTCATGTTAATGTACTTGTATAATAATAGCTAAACCCAATAAAAAAAATAATGTTTTCTTTATTTGTTGCAAAATGACCTTGTTGTCCTACTTTTAACCTTACCGTTAGATTTAACATGGTCAAACTAGTCCTTGGTTAGTCAAGGGTAAGTATGTGTAATAAACGCAAAAGTATAATATGCCTGAAATATTGCAAAATGCTAGGGGCTGTTATTGCAATTAACCCATAAAATAAATAAAATAAAAAATAACCCTTCATCTCCCAAAGCAATGGCAAGAGGATTTAATTAGCTTGTTTATTCACTTGAACAAGCTAAATAATAATGTTAACAATGCAGATACTGATTGCTAGCTAAAAATTTCAAACAATGTATCAGAATGCTGAAAGAAAAAGAGAAAGAAACATAAAACTTTAGAAGTGAATCAGAACTGTGAATCCAATCCAAGTTTAAAATGTTTCTCCTATGACAGGAGATTGAAGTAAGAAACTGAAAATTAGTAAACTCCAACCACACTTACATTTTCAAATGGTTAACTCATCACAACCAACCATAAACTGGAAAACTCACCCAAAGATTTCTCCAACAGGATTCCCATATTTGCTACAAACCTATCTTATGGCAAAGATTTCTCTTTCAAGCTCTTGCTCTTCCTCCAGAAAAAGAATGAATGGCCAATACAAGTCCTTCGATCAGTTTCTTCATCTAACAAACACAAGTGACCGATGGAGATAGCATGGAGCTGAACTGAATTTCAACAGGTAGTATGACCGCTAAAGCTGGAGAAGAGAGAAACTGGTTTCAGAGGCCCTAGAGAGAATCACATTCCAACATTCCAACATGCTTCGTCCTCCTTAGATTTTCATGATTCTAACACCAACTGGATTCTGCAATCAAAAAAGAAAAAAAAAAGACAAGTGATGAAAGTTAAATTCTTTGATTATAAATTATTAGATTAATGTAAATGAGAAAAGTAATTTCTACACAAATTATAAATTATTCAGCAGTTAAATACAATTCTAAAGCCTTATCTAGGTATTCCAGTTATATATAGGCCCATAACTTTTTAGTTTTTAACAGGCAATACATATTAAATAAAAGAGATAATACAAGCTTTTTACAAAAATTACTGACAGAGCAAAAACGGCCCTATACAAAAGTGAACGAGCAGTCCACCTAGGCTATAAAAGAAAACCTTCTAGGACAACAAATCCCACAAAACAAAAAGAACACCAAAATTACCCCACAGCACCATCCTGATTCAAAAGAATAAAGAAAAAAGAATCTTTGAATTCTTTGGGAACAAAAGCCGATAAGGAAGCATGATAACAGACAGGATCCCACAAGCCGTCAGTACTCTTTTTAGACTTCCTTCTAAAAATTCTATCATTTCTTTCTTGCCAAATGACCCATAACAAAGCATGGACAACACATCTCCATAGAACGTTAGCTCTCTTTCCCTTAGCGAAAACACAAAAGTCCTCCATAAATGCTCAATTGCACACCGCAGTAGTAGCTCAAATAGTCTTAGCTTCTCTTAAAAGTCTTCCCCAATGATTGGAAGCCACATCACATTGAAGAAAGAGATGGTCGATGTTTTTTACACTCTCTCTCCACATGGTGCAAAAAGATGGTAAGAGACACATTAGGAAATCTCTTTTGAATGACCTCACCAATATGGATCTCAATTGTCACATCCTAAGCAAAGAATTGTATTTTCAGGGGTGCTTTAGCTTTCCAAATCAAGCTAAACTATTTGCAATTTCTTTGGAAGAGATGATTGATAACCTCAAGCATTAAGATGGACCCACGCCAGTGGCAACATGTAATGTGTGTGCATGTGTGTAGGTGGCTGGATCAGGGTGGAAAGAATTTAATTTCATGTAATTGGCATTAATCTTACATACAGCAGTTCATATCGCATGGTAAGGCGAAGTAATCACATGTCAGCACTGCAAATGATTATCAAGAGAAAAGGCGTGCATATCAGAAGGGCTTGAACCAGGTCTGCAAACAAAGCAACAAGAAGAAAAAAAAAAGCGATAAAAATGAGCTTACAATGAGAAATAATTGAAATCAACAGTAAAAAATTTAATACAATACTCTCTAAAAATGTTAAAAGAAGAATTTTTAAAAGAATGCAATAACTTGATTTTAATAAGAAAATTCTATCAAAGTGAAATACCTTTTATTGATGGTACCATAGTGAAATTTTAGCTTTCCCGATCTAATATCATCAATGTACTGCAACCACATGAAATACAGGAGATTTCTGTGATAAAAGCAACCATATACAGATAATTATGTAATATGTTCAATACCAGCTCTCACCAAATTTAAGGAGACAAAGATGGACGAAAATGCTAGAGAATCAAAAGGTATATCATCAAGGTCAAAGAGCCGACACTCTGATGATTCTGGACCGGGTGAAAAGTGAGGCTTCTTCATCTTTGCTAAGAAAATTACGTAGGTCTGCTTGATGAATACAAAAAATAATAAGCATGTGCATAGTAGATAGAGATCAATATAACATTAATATAATAGAACAGTTCTCCTGTACTTGGCCAATAAGAGGAATATCAAGTTGAGCAAAAGGTGACTCCACTTCCACATCTGCACCTGCCTCTTCCCAGGTTTCCCTGATTGCTCCATCTGATGCCGATTCACCAATTTCCATGTAACCAGCAGGAAGAGTCCTATGTCAACCTCACCCAAAAATGTAAAACATTCCACTGAGCATCAGAGATTTAGAAGATACAGAAGAGGAAAAAAAAAGTGCCAGTATCTTAGGTTGTTAACACCTGACTCTTTATTCCTTAGTGAAGAATTGACAGTGAAGAAAAACAATATATAGATTCATACTTTTCACAACAAATGCCAGCTTACATACCAAAGACCATAAGACGGTTCAATATTTCGCTTGCAAAGTAGGACCTTCTTATCATGCTCAATAAGGCAGCCAACAACCTAAAAGTATCAGTTAAACAAATGTCAACCATCATAATAAACATCATAAGTATCATATTCAGCATATGAACATAAACCTCTCAAACAATTATCCACAAATTTAGACTTTTATTTTCTGTTCTTATTTATTTCTGCAACTTCAATTTATTCACTCTAATTTACAGCATCTTACTGGCAGAATCACTAGTCGTCTTCCAAAACACAGAAAACAAACAAATCAAATTATTTTTCCATATTTTCTTATGTATTAAATTGCTTCATATTGCTGTGGTAAAGTCACTCTCACCTTAAATCTCAGTCATTTCATAATAACATCTCAAAAGCCTCACCCAGTGATAATAAGATGACAAGATGGGCTTTTATAATTCACCAGCATACTAGCATCAGCTCTTTTTTGTGCACAAAACTTTTCTGCCAATCTAAATGTTGTACTTTAATATATTGTCCCAAAAGAATGATCATTTCACCCACTAGACTTTAGCTCAGCAACACACTCAATCATTAATTAAATTATATGCAAAAAAGTTCTTATCAAAACTAAATATAGGCACAAAAATGAAACAAATGAAATCTGTAATGCTTATGCAAAAAAATGATCTCAACCATCACCTGGTCTTTCTTGCTAGTGCTCACAGTGCATTCAATGCAGTCAATGCAGTCTGTAACGCATATACCGTGACTAAAATAAGATTAATGGGATGGAAAAGAATATTTAATCATTCCTTTTCAATCGAGGGAGGGGGGGGCCGGTAGCTGAAAGTTCCTAAGCAAACAACAACTTAAATTCACAATCCTCAATAAATTATGCCATTCAAGTTTGTTAAATATCGTAAGTCACGGTAAAGGTAAATTACCAAAGGGCATATGGTTTGAAACCAGAAGTTTGTTTTTTCCAATTGATCACAATCAAAACATTGAAAGGAAAAGGGGAAAACAAAAATAAAACCCCTGAGAAATATAACATGTTCATTCCTCTCAAGAACCAGGAAAGGTTGAAGCTAAAGTTTCACACACATAATAAGAGACTGATGCCATTAGTCCAAAATAGTTTTTTTTTTTACTAATAAACTAATCCTTGCTTGTAAATAACGTTTCAAAAGCAACACTAATACAATAAGCTTGCCACTTTCCAGAGATGCAGACATCACCATAGAAATAACTAAAATTAAGGCAGTATTACCCCGTGCTGATCCGGAACTAATCTCTTCCAACTAAATTTGGAGTGACAAATACAATTAAACAAATCATAGAAACCTCAACCCTGATCTCAATTACGCAATGATTAGCATACCATTTTTGGATTCTGATAGGCAATTTTGTCACAAACTGTGCAAATGGCTCTCATCTTCTCCTCTCCATCAGGTATATCATGCTTTGTTGGGCCTCCACACCACTGACAGAAGTTGATCTTACTAACATTGCCCTATGCAACATATAATCTAACAATGAGAAATAGTATACAAATTACAAGAAATATTATAAAGATTCTCAGTCTTTTGGTACATGTTTCATGATAATAAAAAAAAAAATATGTAACTACTGAACATATAACCACTGATGGCATTACAACAAAACTATGTATTCTCCCATATCTAGACAAAAATGATTAGTTTGATACTATTTTTCATCTAATAACCAGCTCAGGCAGTCAAGCTACCACCAGCACTGGGAACTACAGTCAATACTTATTTGAAAATAAAAATTTACCACGCTCCAATACCAAAGCACACAGGGAAGAGCTTCTAGTAAGTACTAAGTAGTAATCAAATAGGAGCAAAACAAGTACAAATTCCATCTAAGCTCGGTGGGATAGAAGAAAAATAAACACAAATAATCTGGCTTGTTACTGACTACCGAGTCATATTTAATACATTGCAGTCAAATTTCTAATTTAAGCTTTTTTGTTCACCTACTGAGTGGTGCAAATCAAATGTTCACAGTCTAAAAGGTGAGGAATTTATGTCACAATCTTCTTGTCTTGCCCTAATTGAGTCAAAATACCATCTAAATGCATATAACATCAAAAAGAAATTCCCCACAGATATTTGCTGTCTATAGAGAGTGCAAACAATTTTTCAGATATATTTAGTTAATTATCTTTTGCAAATGCATCAAGCTACCAGCTCCATATAATCCAAGAAAAGTCAACATCCAAATCCACATCATCATTAGAGTCAGCAAAACTAGATCTTGAACTCGGGTTATACTCAGTATCCAATAATCCTTAGTGTTACTTAATAATATTAAGAAATAGAAAATGAAAGTTTAAGTAAATATCAATCTATGTTCAAACTTAATTTGTAAAGGGAGAATGTGTTGTATGTGGATGCCAAGAAGCATCAAGCAATATTAGAAACAAGTCCAACATTGAAAACTTCTACTGTATGATCAAAAGCATAGTTAAAGTAGATACCACTCCATATTAGCTTACAGATATTTAAGTGGTATTCAAGTGAAAGTTAAAGGAAGAATGTGAAGTTTGTGGCTAAAAAGGAACAATACTGGAAACAAGTCCACTGTTTGAAGATGTGCATATGCATATCTGATATCTATTTAGAATGACAGATACTGATCAACAACTTCCATTAGTTAAACACTACATAAACCACTGTGAGTTATAGCAACTTCGCAAACCAAGTCCAACTTCCCATTGATCAATTTCTTTCATTCTATACAAATATGCTATAACTCACGGGGTTAATATTGTGTTTAATGAACAAAAACAATTGATGTCATTCTATATAGCTGCTTCTTGGCATCCACAAATATCACACTTTTTCATATACAGATTAAGGTTGAATATGAATTGGTATCTAGTTTTAACTTTCATTTTCTATTTTTTAAATTATTATTAAATATTTTAGGATACCGATTCAGGTTCTAACTCCGCAAACTTTGATGATGATGTAAATTTGGATTTTGACTTTTCTTAGCTTGTATGGAGCCATTTACAAAAGATAAAGAATTAAAGGCCGTTTACTCTCTATCAATCTTCTCTACTCATAAGCAAATGGTTTTTTGATTAACAACGTAACTCCAGTTTTCGTCTCTTAAAACCTCACCAAACTCCAAAATCACAAAATCCCACTAAGAAACACAAACAGTCTTAAAATCTAAAATTAATTTCCCTACACAAGTATCACCTAATATGGGCCAAATTACAACCAGAACATTGTAAATGAATCCAAAGGAATTGAAATCAGACCAATCAAAGTTAAAGACATAAACTACCAGAAAAACAACTCACAGCCGATGAAGAGGAAGGACTAGTGGTGGCATCAGGATTGGACTCGGAGCGAGTTTCGCAAACTCGACTCGGTCTTTCAGACCGAGTCCCCCGAGTCGAAAATACGGGGGAGATTAAAGAATCCAGTTTTGTTGTGGTTGCGTGTCTTCTTGCTGTACGAGTAGAAGCAGAATTAGATAATGGGTTGGTGGAGATAGCGATAGAGGAAAGGCCAAGAGCAGTGTTATGATGAGCTTTTTTCCACAATTGTGAGAGAAAACCAGATGAGCAACTCAGATTCTGCACAGCTTTTAGCATACTTTTAATGTGTTTCTCCGAATCTATACCAGAACCAGAAGGAGGAAATGTTTGTAGACCATGAACGATAAACGATGATTAACGATTGGGTCGATGTGGCCCCTCAACTCCTCAAGTTCGAGAAAATCTTTAATGCACCCGGTGCAATGCACCCTAGCCAATGTGTGTATGCCACGTGGCAAGAGCAACAATCAAAGGAATCTCTCTGCCACGTGGTACACACCCATTGGCTAGGGTGCATTGCACCGGGTGCATTAAAGTTTTTCTCCCTCAAGTTCATTGTTATGGAATCTGGATAGATTTTCTTAATTTTTAATTTTTAATTTTTTTTTTTCTAATTTTTGTCTGTTTTTAAAACATAATTTTTTGAGATTTTAATAGTAGAATCTGACGACTAATTTTCATTCCCATAACGTAAAGATTTGGATGATACTTTGGTGCTGATCGGTGTGCACATAAAATACTGATCCATTGATATAGCTCAATTGAACTGTAACATGTGTCTTTTTTCTTTTCCCCCTTCTAAGACTTTGTAATTGTATGAAGTTTAGTTTTGTTGGGATTTTATCAGGGGCGAATCCAGGACATTACAGCAGGGGGGGCTAAACTAATTATAATTTTTTTTTTTTAATGAACAACAACAATACAATAAAATTATATTAATTAAAAATTAGAGATACATTTAGATAGGAGAGGACATAATGAACTTTACACTGTCAATATTCATATTCTAAACATAATACATAAACTTTTTAAAAGATAACAACTAAATAAGAAACAAACAAGCAATTCCAATATAATAACGAACTATCAACTATCTCAATTTTGTCTTACGAGTTTTCACAGCATCAAACTCATTTATTATGGAATTTAAGTCAATAGTATCCGTAATCTCTCTCTCAACGTAGACAACCAAGCAATTTACAAGAAATTCATCCTCCATCTTGTTACGAAGTGATGTTTTAATAAGTTTCATAGCTGAAAATGCTCGTTCTGTCGTTGTTGTAGAAACAGGAAGAGTCAATACCAAACGAATCAATCTATCAATCAATAAGAAGTGTTCCGACCTTCTTGTTTCGACTAATCGACGACATAATTCTGAAAGAGAAGCAATATTCTGAAATTCTGAAGAACAAACTACATCAAACTTGTAATACTCCAACTGTCTACTCAAATCACCTATTTCATTTTGACTGAAATCTTGTGGATAGAAATTCTTAGCAAGAGTACAAATAGCATCAATATCAAACGATTTAAACCTATTAACTGGATTCAAAGCTGAGCTAAGAGTGAGGAGTTCAATTGTTTGATCTGTGAATCTACTATTCAACTTCATCAATTGAAAATCTATAACAACATTAAATATATTGAAGTGATAATGTTGCTTAGATGTAATATTATCCTTCTGACGTCTTCTACCTTCCATATAACGTGCACACATATTAGGCATATCAATGTCATATCTTTCACAAAATGAAACCACACTCTTAAAGAAAGCATTCCATCCATTTTCTCGTAAGTTTTGAAGAAGTGATTTTGTAGTTGAGACAAAATTCAAAGCATTTAAGATATCTTGTGACTTCATTTGTAATGCTTGGCAAAGCATATTAGAGATTCTCAAAACTTTATGTAACAACAACAAAATAAACACAAATTCAAAAGTTCTCATCTCTTTATACACACCTTTGGCTTCCCCGCGTATATTGCTATTTAATCCTCCGTCAATCATGTCTTCAAGAAGAGTACAAGTTGAACCAAACATATCAATTAATCAACTTACGGAGGTGAAATGGGAGCTCCACCAAGTAGCACCAGCACGTTGTAAAGTGCGAATTTGATTAGCCCCTGTAGCAGTCTCAAGTTCTTCCGAAGCAATCAAATCCATAATTTCATCTTCTCTAACTGATTTCAACTTAGAATGACGCTTTGAAGAAGCATTAACAAAGTTGACGATAGAACCCAATTTCGAAAAAAATAGTCATACATCATGAACTTCTTTAGAAACTGCAACTAAAGCAAGTTGTAATCGATGGGCAAAGCAATGTACATAGTAAGCATACGGACACTATTTCTTAAATAAGGCTTGCAAACCATTCCATTCACCCCTCATATTGCTAGCACCATCATATCCTTGACCTCGCAAGTTTTCAACTAATAGATTGTATCGAGCTAGTACCATACATATTGCTTTTTGAAGAGTTGTGGCATTTGTATCATCGACACCCACAAGTTGGAAAAACCGTTCTCGAACAAATCCATCAAGATCAACAAATCTCAAAATAATCGTCATTTGCTCTTTGTTCGATTCATCAAGTGCTTCATCAACTAGAATACAAAATCTTGCATCCCCAATTTCCTCACGGATCTTATCCCGCACTTTGTTAGCAAGAATACTCAACAACTCCTTTTGAATATCCGGTGATGTATACTTGCTAGTTTGTGGAGCATTTTCAAGAACAACTTCTGCAATTTCTTTATTCACTCTTGCTTGCAACTTGATCATTTCAATAAAGTTCCCACGATTTGTAGAATTAATGGATTCATCATGACCTCTGAAAGCGCACCCTTGCATAGCTAGCCACTTCACAATCTCTAAGGAGGTCTTGAGTCGCAATCGGTTATGCAAAACTACTTCAGAAGATTTTCTACTCATGACATTATTGATATGGCATAAAGGATCCTTTAAATTATCCCAATATCGCATATGGTGATTGTGTTGTGAATTATGATCCCCTACATGTTCCTTCAATGGACAATCATCACCACAATTAACTCTCTTCCAATTTTGGAAACCCCAAATAGTAAATGTTGGATACTTTGATGGACAAGTGGCAAAAAGAAAGCATGGGAAACAAAATACTCTATCTTCTTTTATAGAATATTCGAGCCATGGAAATTTTTGGAACCAAGAATGTTGAAATCGCCGCCGTTGTTTCTTATCATGAGTGAATGGATAATGATTCAATATAGGTTGATATGGCCCCATTTTGACATATATTCTCCGAATTTCATCACGCTTGTCAATAGGGTAAGCCTCTATTGGAACACGTGATCCAGGATCACGTTCATAGTAAGGAGTGTTCATATTTGGTGGGGTATCCACATTCTCAGGTTCAAATCTTCGGTATAAAGAAGGAGATGAAGCATCAAGGTTACATGGAGACTTTAACCTTTTTGATGATTGGCCATAGTCTTTTTTTCCAAAGTATGAAGTGATTGTGTTTCTTGGCTTGGGTATATAATTGTCTGACATTATAACCTAAAAGGCTAAAATAATAATTGAATTGTCATAAACAAAGAAAAAAAACTATGTACATATATGATATGTTACTGCTAGTAAAATGAGATTTGATAACAATAAATAAATAAACCACTCACCCATGGAACAATAAAGAATAGCAGTAAACAAATACACAAATCCCACTAGCTAAAAAAGATGCAAATCCTACAAATCCCAGTATTACTTTATAAAAACTAAACACACACACACCCCAATTGTTAAGACAACAAAAGTGTTGTGTATTTTACTTGATATATTTTGCTTAATTTTACCCACATGAACAAATTTGGTGTGATTAAATTATTCTACATTTATGCTACATTTATCATGTTAAAAGATTGAATGGAAACAATAAAAAAAATTAAAAAAAAAAAAAAAAAAGATAGCAATAAATAAACAAATAAATCACCATATCCATTTAATTCCACCACCAAAATCTATTTTTGACAAAGCAATAAAGCTTGACTATCATATAATATCATTACACAGTTAAGCATTTTTAATTAGAATCAAATCATCATAAAATTCTTTTCAAAAGATCATATAACGTATCTGCAACTACAAGTCTACAACTGCAACTAAACCAAACAAGATTGAGTCATAGAGATTAGAGATATCATATTTTCCACAAAATAAATCTCTATCAATTTTGACAAGTATTTAAAATAAGTTAACATTATGATTATAACAATAGTTGCTTTAAACTTCAATGAATTTGACTGATTGAATGGAAACAATACATACAATTTGGGGTTTTCTAATTAGGAAAAATAAACCCTAACTATTAAATTTGTAGCATCCATAAAAAAATAATTAGGGAAAGGATTAAACTTAATACTAACCTCTTGAGACTTGAGAGTTAGACAAATTTGGAGGGAATATTTAACAAATGTCCACTTGTTGTTGGAAGTTTGGAACATGCTATAACTGCTATTGTGCTTCTAAAAGTTTTTTTTTTTTTTTTCGGTTTGTTTGATACTGATACTGTGATGCTCTGTTTAACTTTTACATTTACTCTTATACTTGCTTTACTTTTGTTTGTGTTTAGTTTGGTTATATTGGAAAATAGATTTATAAAGTAAGGGTAACTTTGAAAAACTCTAACACAATGGCAAACTTGTAAATATCTAATAACTTGTGATTTTTTAGAAAAAAGTTAGCCTGGGCTACAGCCCAGGCTACTTTTGTAATACATCCGCCCCTGGATTTTATGTTCTCATGCATTAAAAGTCTTAGAGTAATAGAAGTCTTGGAATTGGTGAAAGAAAAAAGTACACGTGTTACAGTTCTATTAGACCACATCACTAGGTCAGTATTTTGGATGTTAACCGGTCAGCCCCCTAGTATTATCCAATAGATTTTACTTCTCATATACAAACTCCACACTCGTACTTCTCATATACAAACCATCTAATATAAGGTTATATACAAATATATTTTTCATCCCTTGGATCAAAATACAAGGGCAATTATATAAGTGGTGAGCCAAAGAAGAAAATACTTAACAGACTTTGGATTTTGATTCAATTGATGAAAGGTAGGTTTGTATGTAATCTTATATCCGGGGTTTATATGTAGGAAGCCTTCTTCATATAATAGTAGTACTCTTACGTGATCTTATAAATCACCGGGACTTTGTCAAATAGAATCAAATAGAAAATATATATATATATACAGTCTTTCTATTGTCAGTTCGTCTTGACAATAAATATATCGGGACGAAGAATGTGGACCATAGATTATGAAGAAGTTTTGACAAGTACATACACTTAGACTCAAAGTATATAAATCTAGTAATTCACATTCTTCGTCCTAATATGTTTATTGTCCTAATATATTTATTGTCAGAACGAACTGATAATAGAAAATCTTTATATATATATATATATATATAAATTATCGGGACAACCTTATCTCATCTCTTCTAACATGATTTTATTTTTAACTATTACGATACAAAGGTTGAGAGAGAAAGAACCCATAATTTATTTTCAAATTTCATTGATGTAAATATGAGGGGTTTACTTTTCGGCCAACTCCATCTCGTTAGCAAAGAAGGAGGCAACATAGAATGAGAGAGGGCCACTGCCCCTTTGAAGTTTTTAAAATTTCCAAATTTGACTCTATGTCAATTTTTATAGATTCTCTAATTTTCAGATATTTATGCTTTTACCCCTATTTCTCTTTTTTGTTTCTTAATGTTATTTGTTATATATTTTTTGAAACAATTTTCTATATAAACCATACATTGTTTTTTATATATGAAGTCTTAATATTTTTCACTCAAATCACATAAAAAAAAATATATCTTTGATTCTATCCATAGTATCTCTTTCTATGTATATTAAATATAAATGAAAATCGAATTATAAAATCTACATTATATCTTAATTAATATTATTTTCACATTCAGATAATGTTGTTTTCTATTCCAATCTTAGGGGCCGTCCTTTAAGCGTTTTTTGTTGACTGTTTTTCGAAAAGAAAAATGAAAATGAAAACAGTATTTTTTGTTTCAATTTCGAAATTCAAAAACGCGTCTGGTAGGTTATCCAAAAACTATCAAAAATTGAAATATTAATTTTTACATTTTGTTTAATATTATTACAATTATAAACAAATTGATTAAATAATTATCCAATATAATGTTTTATTGCAATTTATAAATTAAACACAAGTAACACATCACAAATTACTTCCAAAAAAAAATCAAATAATCAATTAATCAAAAATAAACTCTTAAATTATAAATAAGTATTATTTTAATAAATATAAATAACAGTAAATAAATATATATAAAAAATTAAAAAAGAAAAAGAAAAAGAAAGGAAACCAGATTGAAGAAGAAGAAAGGAAGAAGATCGAAGAAGAAGAAGCATCAGAGAAGAAGAAGCATCGAAGAAGGAGAAGAAGAGGATCAGAGAAGAAGAAGAAGAAGAAGCAGTGGATCAGAAGAAGAAGAAAAAGATCGAAGAAGGAGAAGAAGAGGATAAAAGAAGCAGAAGAAGAAGAAGAAGAAGAAGCGGATTAGAAGAAGAACATCGAAAGAAGAGGAGATCAATGGGTCGATCCCCCTTTGGAGGAGCAAATCGGCGACGAAGAGAAGAAGAAGAGAAAAAAAGGAGAAGATTTGTTGAACGAAGAAGAAGCAGAAGAAGAAAAGAGGAGACAAATAGATTCACGTTGAAGAGAAAAAAAAATTATTGTTAATTTTTTTGAAAAACAAAAAAAAAAAGTATTTGGTGTTTTTCAAATATTTCACTGTTAACAATGGTTTTGTTTTTTTTTTTTTTTTTTTTTTTTTTTTTTTGAAAATAAAATGAAAAACGGTTAACGAACGTGAATTCGAAATAGTTTTTGGAAAACAAAAATGAAAACGGGTTGAAAAACAGCTGCAGGACAGGCCTTACTTATCTCACCCTAATACCATATCATACTTTTGATATGTTATTTATTTTAATATAATCAATATGTGTTAATTTATATAATTAAAATATATCAACCAAACATATATAGACATATATTTATATTTAACTATTAACATATTTTACCAAACAAACTTTTATCATTTTTAAAAATTAAACTAGTTTTTGGATGGTATAAAAATACTACGAGTACAATTTAAATTTTAATCAGTTTAATTGCTAACTCTTAAACACTATTATTGAAAGCAGTGTGAGTTGGGAATGAAATAGTAGACTTTATAGTTGTTGAGTTGTATGTGCCCATATACTGATATTAATGAACCAATCAATTATGAAACTAAAATCGTGACTATCCAATTAAGTCTTTCCTCTATTTTCTTTGAAAAGTGAGTGAAAGTAGTTGGTGAAAAGGTTCGGTTGTCCTCTTTGTTCAGGCTAGTTTAAGTTTTTTTCAGATGGATTTAGGGAATATTACGGCACTTTGTGCTTCTCTATCAATCAGCGTTCGAGAACGAGATGGTCCTTTACAAAGATTAGATGAGAATCTTAAAAAGGTTGCCATGTATAGGTTTTCTTTATGTGTGGTGGGAAAAACTCTCTCAAACAAAATTGTTAACAGGGAGGCATTCATGAGAGTTATTAGTAAGATTTGGCGGGTAGATGAAGGTATGGATATTGAATCAGTTAAGGGGAACATGTTCTCGTTTTATTTCAAAGACGAAGATGATTTGAATCGAGTTCTGTCCGGTGGACCATGGAGCTTCGACGATGCTCTTATTGTGATGGAGAAAACGATAGGAATGGGTACTATAAAATCGATGGTATTTCAATGGGCCGATTTCTGGGTTCAGATTAACCAAGTACCTCTTTTGTGCATGTCCAAAGAAATTGGCTGGTTTCTGGGTGGTATGATTAGAGAAGTCATGGACGTGGATGAAGGAGCCGTGGGAGATTGTGTAGGGAAATTTTGAGGGTTAGGGTACGTATTGATATAAGGAAACCTCTTAAGAGATGGTTACGGGTGGATGTCATGAGAGATGGGAACGAAACAGTTATAGTGCTAAGATACGAGAGACTACCCAACTATTGCTTCTTGTGTGGAAGGGTTGATCATGTTATGAAGGAATGTCCTGGAAGTGAGCCAATTCCTGTTGTTAATGGGATTGAAACGCTTTCTTACGGAACCTAGCTCCGGGCTTCGGGGCCTTTTCGCAAGCACTTCTACCGTGAACGGACAAGTATCTCCTTTCCCCCGGTTAAGTCAAGGAAAAAATGGAGATTGTCGGACATGGTTAATGAGGGAAGAATTCTGACTCCGGTGATAGAAGATAGAGATGGGATTAAGATATTTAGTGGTATTATGGAAGATGATGACGCAACTGATATGAGTGATCCAGTGATCGAGGCAGCGGTCTCTATCACCACTAGGGAAAGTGACGAAATGGTCGACATTGGAGTGGCGACGGCTGTAAGAGATGACAGTCGAATGGATGGAGGTGAGGAATACTGTAAAGAGTCGGAGGTATTTAATGCTAATTCAGGTAAAGCATATCTAGTGGATCCATTTGGGCCTAACCTGAATAATCCTTCTATTATCCAACAACCAGGGTGTGAAGGTAGTGGGGTCTCTTCGAATGGGCCTGAACCAAGTACAATTGGGGGGTTGTGAAAATTTTGTCTAGGTCTGATTTCAAGCCCAAAGATTCTGTTAGTGAGTTTATTGTTAAAGGCAAGAATGGCCCAGCAAGATCTTTTAAACAGAGCAATCAATTAGTGGGGAAAACAGTCTGAATTAGAAAACCTAGGTCAATCGAATTTAGGGATTCAGGTGTTCAAGTGCTATTTTAGCGAGGCAAGCGAAGAAGAGATAAAGCTGATTCTACTAATAGTCGTGGTGGGAAATTGGCAAGGAAGAAGGCTCAGAACATTGATAAACTTGGTGAAGGTCCAATCGCAACTGTGGAACACAACTGTCCCCACTCGTATGTGGTTACTACGAACGGTGAGGATTCTGTAACCAATCAAGGTTTGGAGCAAAAAAGGAATACGAAAATTGGTAGGGTTGTTAATGATGCTGGTATTACCGATTCAATGGTTTTAACGGCAGCAAAGGAAGCTTCTTATTAGAATATATCGGCTGATTGGTCTCTACCGGTCCATCGGTCGCAATGAGGATATTATCATGGAACGTTCAGGGGCTCAGAAGTCCTCGAGCGTTCAGTATCCTGCAGTGCCAGGTACAGGACACAAGCCGGATTTGCTGTTTATTTTGGAAACAAAATATGATCATGTTAGATTGGAGATGTTACGTTTGAAGTTGGGTTTTTCAGGGAAACTTGTGGTCAATAGTTTCGGATGATCGGGTGGTCTTTGTTTGTTCGGTCTTCTGAGGTTTAGATGTGTTTGTTGAGCTACTCTCCAGCTCACATTGATATTCGGGTGGAACCTATTCGTAAGAAATGGTGGTGCTTCATGGGGTTTTATGGTAATCCCGAATCAAATCAAAGAGCTTATTCTTGGGTTTTGCTGAAACGATTGGTGGGTATGTCGATGCTTCCCTGGTTATGTGGTGGTGATTTTAACAAAATGATGGAGAATTTGGAAAAAGTAGGTGGTATCCCAAAGAACTGAAGAGTTTTATCAGAATTTCGTGAAGCGGTGGATGAGTGTGGCTTTGAAGACTTGGGCTTTACGGGTCCATAATTTACTTGGTGTAATAAACGGGAAAAGGACGTGATGATACAGGAAAGATTGGACAAATGCATTAGCACTCTCCCCTGGAAGAAGTTGTTCCCTATCTTTAAAGTCTCTCACTTAGGTTACTAGAGGTCTGATTAAAGACCAGTTTTGTTGGAGTTCTTTAAAAAAGACCATGGAAGAGCTGTTGATAGAGCCCGAAAGCACCTATATTTTGAGGAATGTTGGGTAGAAAATCAAGATTGTAAAAATCTAATATCTAGTGCTTGGGGCATCAAGGTTTCAGGTTGCAAGGTGGATTCAGTTCTGGTAAAGATTCAATCTTGTTGGGATAAATTGGCTACATGGAATAAGAAATGCAGGGATCGACTCCATGAAGAGATTGCTAGTAAGAAAAAAGAGCTTCAGGTTGCGATCAATAATGTCTGCGGCAACTCAGAAAGCTGTGAGAATATCAGAAATATTGAGAAGCAGTTGGATTGTGCGCTAGCAATTGAGGAGCGGTTTTGGAGGCAGCGTTCAAGAATTAAATGGCTCAAGTGTGGTGATTGAAACACCCATTTTTTTATTTAAAGGCTAATGGTAGATTGGATAGAAATAAGATTACTGACTTGTTAGATTCTGATGGTAGATGGGTTGATTCTAGGCAATGTATGGAAAAAATTATTCAAGAATTTTTTGGTAACCTCTTCCAAACCAGTAATCCAACCCATGAGGATATTGATATGGTTCTGGAAACTATACAACCAAGGTTATCTCCAGTTATGAGTTGTTATTTGGATTCCCCGTTTTTAGTTGATGAAGTTTGCAAAGCAGTGTTTGACATAGGTCAACTAAAAGCTCCTAGGAGAGATGGACTTCTAGCTCTTTTTTATCAAAAAAAATTGGGGTACTATGGGTCAAGACGTGACTGATGCTTGCTTAAAATGCCTAAATGAGGGTGCATCCTTACATGACATGAATGATACATTAATTACTCTGATCCCGAAAGTGAAGGCCTCTGAGAAGATTTCGGATTTTAGGCCAATTAGCCTATGCGATGTTCTCTATAAGATCATTGCCAAGGCCTTAGTTAATAGGTTATGTTGGGCTATGGATGGAGTTATCTCGGTTTCTCAGAGTGCATTCATCCCAGGTAGACTTATTTTTGATAATGCTATCATCGGGTTTGAATGCATGCATAGGCTTAAGAGACGGAAACGTAAGCATGGGACTATGGCCATTAAATTGGACATGTCCAAGGCCTATGATCGGGTGGAATGGAGTTTTATTGAGAAGGTGATGCTGAAGTTGGGTTTTTCTAGGCAGTGGGTGAACCGGATTATCAAGTGTATTTCTTCTGTTTCCTACTCTTTTGTGCTGAATGGGGAGGTTTGTGGCTATGTCAAACCCTCTCATGGTTTACGGCAAGGAGATCCTTTCTCTCCTTACCTCTTCTTGTTTGTGCGGAAGGGTTTTCATGTCTAATTAATCAAGATGTTTATAATTGGGAGATCACAGGGTTTAAGTGCAGTAGGTCAGGCTTGACCATTTCCCACCTTTTTTTCACAGACGATAGTCTTCTGTTTGCGAAGGCTTTTGCTTCTAGTTGTTTGGCAATCCAGAGCATCCTCGATTGCAATCCAGAGTATCCTCGATTGCTATGCAAGTGCGTCTGGGCAGGCGGTTAATTACTCCAAATCAACTGTATGTTTTAGCCCGTCTTTTTCTAGTTAGGTTTGCGTCCAGTTGGCCGGTATTTTGGGGGTGGGTATTGTGGATTGCTACGAGAGATATTTAGGGCTTCCTTGCTTTACAGGAAGACACAAGCAGAAAATCTTTGCTGATATCTCGTGTAGGATCTGGGGACAAGATAAAAGGGTGGAGGGACAAGTTTTTATCTACAGGTGGTTAGGAAATTTTGGTTAAAGCTGTTTTACAATCGATTCCTTCTTATGCAATGAACATTTTTCGGTTGCCAAAGTGTCTTACTAAAGAGATTTATATGCTTTGTGCTCGGTTTTGGTGGGGGAGCAGCAAAGACAAACAAAAAATCCACTGGTGCAAATGGTCAAAATTGTGTACTGCTAAAGAGAGTGGTGGGCTAGGCTTTGGAGATGTGTAACTTTCAATCAAGCACTTCTAGCAAAACAATGCTAGAGGATCCAAAAGAATGAGAATTCCCTTGTTGATAAGGTTTTGAAGGGTTGCTATTCTCCTGATGTTGGTTTCTTGGATGCTGAAATAAAAGGACCTGCTTCCTTTATCTTGAGAAGCTTAGGGTGGGGGAGGGAAATTATTGCTGTTGGTACACGTTGGAGAGTTGGTGATGGGTTCACAATTCGTATTTAAAAAGATCGTTGGATCCCCCATCCCACTACCTTTAAACCCTTTTCTCCCCCTTTGTTGGACGGTAATTCCTTGGTCTCCCTCTTACTAACACCTTCGGGGGCCTGGGATATGGAGAGAATTAATGAAAACCTTAGAAAGGATGATGCTACTGCCATCCTTAGTATCCTTCTTGGCAGAAGTCAGCAAGAGGATTCACTCCTTTGGCATTTTGATAAATTATAAAAAAAATTATAAAAAAAAAAAAAGGGATATACACGGTTAAAAGTGGTTATTGGGTGGGGCGGTCGCTAATGTCGAATCCTGGTATTTCTGGGGGGGGGGTGGGATTTATAACTCTATGGCTGCTTTCTGGAAAGGTTTATGGAAGTTTCATATCCCAGCAAAAATTAAACTCTTTATTTGGAGGGCCTGTCATAATTTCCTCCCAACAAATGAGTGTTTGACGCTTCGGAAAGTTACTATTGACCCGAGCTATCCCTATGCAAGTCCAAGAAAGAGTCGACGTTCCATGCTCTTTGGGGGTACCGACTACTAAAGTTTGATCGGTTGTTATGGCTTGGTATTCAGGTACACTGTTTTAGGAGTGAGTCCGCTTTCTTTGAATTTATTATTGATTGTTTCTACTATCTTAATTTTGAGAAAATGGAGCTAATTTGTGTGGTATTCTAGAGAATTTGGTATATTAGAAATGTTAGTATTCACGGTTCTCTGGTGGGTACTGATGTGGAGAATTTGGAATGGGCTACACAATATATTAAAAACTACTCTGATGCTTCTCCTCTGGTTTCCTCTACTGCTGGGCAGTTTTTGGTGCTTAGTAAATGTTGGAAGCCCCTGAGGCAGGATCTGTACAAAATTAATTGTGATGCAACGATAGATACGGCTGGTTGCCTGATAGGTTATGGTGCAGTGATTCGTAATGCTGAAGGGCTGGTTATGGCTGCGAGCTCCTAAAAATTGGTAGCCTCTTTCCCTTCTCATATAGCTGAAGCCTCTACGATTTGTTGTGGCATTCAGCCTGCTATAGACTCAGGTCTGAATCCGATCACGGTCGAATCGGATGCGGTGGTAGTGTTGGATTGGATTAATGGTGAGATTGATCTGCTCTCTGAGGTCGGTACTATCATTACGGGCATTAAATATCTGTTACATCAGATTCAGTGTGTTGCAGTGACCTTCGCCCCTAGATTGGCGAACAAGGTGGCTCATTGCTTAGCTAAATTTGCCCTTTCTTATGATTAGGATAGATTTTGGTTGGAGGAAGATCCTCCTTGTGTTAGAGCTCTAGTCCAGGCTGAAGCCAGGTTTTGTGTGTAGTGTTGTTTGTTTGGTTTTGTTACTCCTAAAAAAAAATATAAAAAATAAAATAAAATAAAACTATTATTGAATTATGAATTAAGAGCCATCGGGTTTTTCTATATCATTTTTAGAGTAATTTTAGACATTATCTCAACTTGTATTCCAACTACTAATTTATCAATTGATAAATGGATAAACAATTACACATTAACATTATTTTTTTTATTAATTTTATTCTTTTAACATAAATTCTAAGATACAAGTTAATATAACTCATTATTTTATAACGGACCCATTGGAAACAATTTTTGGCTCTGTCCTTGCTCGTCAACACAAATTTTATTAAAACCAATGCTAAATTTTGTTGCAGGCCATTAAAACTAATTGATTTTTATGGATCTTTATAGTAGACACCAAGTAATCACTCCCATAAAATATATAGTAGCATAAACATGTTAGAAAACCCTCATGTAAAGCTAAGAAGATGATATATGAATCTCACATTGAAAACACACATAACATGAGCAGGGTATATATACTAGTAGATGTCACACAACCAAGAGAATAGTTTTAGGGTTGTAAGACTACTTCTCATTAGGGTTGCACATTTTCCCCTGGATCCCCATTTTCCCATGTCTCTATCCCCATTTGGGGAATATTTTTAGGGGGGAAATGGGGAAATGGGTGGGGATGGGGATGCTTTTCATTCCCAAATCGAAATAGGGATGGGGATGGGGAAACCCTCCCCCATCTCCATTTCCTCATTTTCCCCACTAATATATTGAAATGGGGATAATTATATATATATATATATATATATTTTTTAATTTAAAAACCTAACTATATAAACCTCATTTACAATAATGGATTATTGAAATACTTTATTTTGTAATGGATTTTCTTTCATATTTGTAATGCATTTTATTTTGTATTTGTAATGGAATTTTTTTTATTTTTTTATTTTAATTTTTTTTAATTTTTAGTTAAACGGGAAACGGAGAAAAATGGGGAACTAAGGTTAGGGATGGAGGTACCTCCCCTCAAAATTCCTCATCCCCATTTTCCCATTTTCCCCGAATGGGGAATTTTTTTTTTTTTTTTTTTTTTTATTGTGGGGGGGGGGTGGGGTGGGGATGGGAGGACCTATATCCATCCTCATTTCCTCAATGTGCAACCCGACTTCTCATAAACACATACAATATACGAGTATCGAAATTTAATATGGTATCAAAGCCTTCGACTAACGTCATCATAGGTCTGGGTCAAGCTTTGCCAAACGGCCAATTAAAAAACCAAAAATGGGTGGCCAATCAAAGTCAACCCATGCTCACATGCGAGGTGAGTGTTAGAGAATCCACATGTGAAATTAAAAAGAAGAGATGAATCCCGTGTATATATATATATATATACACACACACACACTAATGGATATCACAACCCAAAAGACATATACATCACTTCTCATCAACACATAAAACATACGAGTATTGAAATTTAACAAAACCAATTACAAATATAGAAAAGTCTTAAAGAGTTGGTTTGAATGCTTTGAATTGAACCAAAGTTAAAAAGAATCGTCACGCATAAGGTATTATATATTAAGAATTTATGAAAATGATCATATGAAATATATGAAATTTCTTTTTAATCACAAACGAAATTTTAATTGTCGGTAATCAAACGGTAAAAATTCATTTCACTCACAACCACTAAATTATCGAAATATCCCTCCATACACTTGCATCGTCTTCTTCCATTATTTTTTCATTTTTGAAGCTAAACGTAAAATCATTTTAATGAAGGGTATATGGGTAATTGTAACTTTAACATGATTATTAATAATAATAAATTTTGTTTTGGGTTAAAAACAAAATTTTCAAAATTTTATAGGATTGAAAATTTTGTATTGGATTATTCTTGAAATTCTCTCCGTATGTCGATATTTTATAGGATTGAAACTTTAAAAACAAGCATCATCACGATGTCGATATTATTATTTTATTTGTAATTAGCGGGTAAGTGAAGGTTAAAATTGTCTACTAAAAATTATATATGTGAGATATGTCAAATCTATGTAAGTCTCCGTCGGTCCCAATGTAAAAAGGTAGGCACTAAGCAGCTGCATCGCCACAGTCACACAGAAAAGTTAAAACTGATGGCCTGTGAAATCCCTGGTTTTTTCTATTTCTAGTTTCTTCCAACAAAACCCATCAAACAGAATCAATGGGTTTCTTATTTCCTATAAATAGTAAAGCATAACCACAACCAAACCACCAATTACAAACTCATCTCCTCTACTTGAAAAACCTTTTTCTGCTAAATTTATTACATGGCTTCTCTACTGCTCCTGCTCTCTGAACTTGCTCGTCTCCAGAGCCCAAATTCTGCTATTGTCAAGAAACTGCTCTCTACAAGTGTTGCTGCTACTGCTACTGCTACTGCTATGCCTAGTAGTAGTATCCGAAAAACATTCACAAATCAGCCTAACAACATCGACTTAGATCCAGTACAACTACTTGAACTTGTTCATGAAGATTCAAGGCTTTCTATTGATGATCAAGTCTGGCCTTAAAAGTTGTGAACTTTAACACTGACTGTAATCTTATTGTTTTATTTATTCTAATCTCTCCTCTTCTTTGTTTCTAATGTAATACATTTTCAATGGCAACAAACATGTAAATTAGGAATATGCTGCATTAATAAATATGGGTTTACCCCATTTCCATTATTCGATAAATATTGCACAGAACAGAACAACAATTTGGAGAAAAACTATTCTGATTATTCAGGCACCATTTTTGAGAACTCTAAACTACAAAATTCTGTCTAATTGTTGTAACCATGTTACATCTACTTCTACTGGTATGCCATGAGAACTGAAATGAGTCGTTCAGACTTCGCATGATCTGGAAAATCCTTAATTCACTGCCAGTTTATCACATATAGATTGATATGCTTGACTGCAGAGCTTGAATTTTTCCTCTGCAACAACCTGTTCATCAAGAAAGCGATTGATTCATTGTAACATGAAATAAACTTGCATCACTTTTCCTATAAAGAGAATATTAGTACCTTGGAGGAGCCTTGGTGACGATCTGGATGCCATTTCAGCGCACAGGCTCGATATCTGCAATTGGAGAAGCAGATGAAGATCAGACAACTGACAACAGTGATGCCCGGAAAGAATAAAAAATGAGACTTACGCATTTTTAACGTCTTCAAGTTTTAGAGGACCAGAAACACGTAGTCCAAGAGCCTGCCTATACGAAGACATGTCTGAGTTTGAACTCTCTGATTCTGTTGATGAGTACTCGTAATCCTCGTCAACTCGGAATCTCCTGTTCCCATTATTCCTATAATCATTACCATATCTAAATGAGCTCCTCCATTTAATATCCTCTTCATCAATGAAAGACCAATAGAAGTGCTGCTTCCTGCCAAAGCCAGATCCAAGGCCAAATGAAGATCTGAACATTTTGTCGACATCAAAATCCAGTTCATCTTCATCTTCACAAAACTGGAAACCTCCTAATCAAGGGTTCAAAATGCATAAATTTCTAAGCAACCCCAGAGAAGCAAAAAAGATATGAATTTTGTTGCAACAGAATATTTAATGCGCTTCTGTTATGACTTGAAGTGAAGATTATCCACATACAACTGCATTTCTATTTTTTAACCCCCAGAAAAGTACATGTTCATAGCTATGAGAAGTTAAAAGAATGATTTGTTTAGAGGCTTAAATGGGAAACTACATTCACAATTAAACAAATCATCTAACAAATGAGGGAACATGTAGGCACATCTCTCAGGTTTTTCATCTCCAAAGCCCACAGAAGTATATATAGAACAACCAACCTAGGCACTGATCTATATGTGGACCATTTAACAGATGTTCCAACTTTCTCTAATATGTCAAGAGGTAAGTGAGCATTGATTTAAGTCTACAAGATAGAAATGTTGTATTATGGAGTCAAGTCTTTCAGGTATCCTTACTTCTATCTCGGTGATGGCGTCCCTGATTCGCACCCCTTTCAGGTCTAACGTACTGCTTATTAAACCATGATGTGCCTTTGCTTGAAGATGGATCATCCTCATCAAGTTCATCCTTCCAGCTCTGAAAACACAGAAACAATTGCCGTAAAACGGTCAAAACCCTTTAGAACTGAAGCTTCATAACAATGATAAATATCAATAATTCAGCTATTCACAGATCCCAGTGTGAAATTACATAAGTTCAGTTTTCTAGATTAGTAATTAGCCCAGCACCTTGATGGCACAGTCATGCACAGCAACATTTAGAATATGAAACCAATACAAAGAAACAAGTTATGAATTATCAGAATAGATCTGTGAGCTTTCTTGACAGATACATTTAGCATGATCTTTCTTTTTTCTTCCTGTCTCCTACTTTCGGAACAAGCATACATGTTGTGAAAGGATAAATAGCAAATATCATCACATAAAAGGTCAGAATAAGTCACACTATAGCTATAGGATTCAAAAAGTGTAAATTCCAAAAGTGATTATAAACACTAATGCATGATAAGCTAGCCTTTATACCAAAAAACCTTGCACATCAAAAGACTTGATAATTCCAGAAAATTTAAGTACTTTTTTTTTTTTTATACGAAACTGAACATTTACTATTGAATTAGAACCAGAAAGAAAGATTACAAAAGTGAACCAGCATTCTACTGAAGGGGTCAAACATGCCTCCTATATGAGCTCCAAAAACAATACAGAAACAACAAAATAGTTACTGTACCAACCTATTCTGCAGTTTAACCAACCTAAAAAGCTTTACAAAACAAAAAACACACCCCCAGCAGTAGACAACCTTAACCCATAGGCCATAACCGCCGCCCAATTGAGATGAATAAAGAAAAAATAAGTATCCCTAAAAACTAACACCAAAACCCAAAGTGGCGGCAATATTTGAATTCTCTTCTCTCCCAAAAGCTATTAATATCTCCTTCATCGGTAATTAATTTCCAGAAAAATTAATCACTTGGCAGTTGACACAGCATCACAAAATGGATGGTATCATCAAAGACTTTTCTCCATCCTTATGCAAGACTAGAAAAGGGCCTTTCTATGATTCTGATTATCAAAAGCCATCCCATAAAAGACGAAGAGAGAGAGAGAGAGAGAGAGCATGCTCTATTCCTTCATAAGATCTACTCAAAATTGTTTCATTATACTAACTAATAACCATAGTGGGTGTCTATAACATTAGCATCCTCATCAATTCAAAGGACAGCATGAAGCTAGAATGTATATGATTTCATGTTCAAGCAATCAGCAAACCAATGTAGATTCAACTTCACATGATTGTTATATCCAAGCAATCTAACAATTTGAGTTTCAAGGACCCAACGATTCATGCTTTTACATGTCTTCTACATCAAACCTCTAACAAAAGAATTAGGTTAAATGAAAAGAAGGGTATTTAAACTCAAAAACTACAGTTTTTATCTTGAGATCTAATGCTCAAGATAGAAATTCAAATCAGGAGGTGTACAGGTTCAAGGGTCACTGTTTAATTCCACACTACGCAAACAGAGAAAAAGTAGGGATTCATAAAGATAATTGGATCCAAGGCCTAATAGAAAGGGCCTCTCCAAGACAGCTTGTATGAAAGTAGTATCCTAGCTATAACTATAAATCTGCATCTGCAAGGCATCTCTCAGAAGTTTTGCTGCCTAAACTGACACGTGTCCGCCTGCATTTTTTGCTTCCACAGCTTCCTTTATTTGTTTTTATTTTTTAATTCCCATGCTCATTAATTTGTATCTGGCACCACAATCTCCCCATATTTTACCGACTCAATAGCCTTCATTTTAGTGTTTTATTCCATAGTTTCATATTGCTATATCATGTGGGAACAACCATGTAAATGAGATTAATATATCAGTCGAGGCAAGTGTTTTGGTGAAGAGGAAGGGTTATAAGACAATTCAAGGCACTTTGAACGAGAATGGGGGTTAATCATCTAAAGCTAATTGTCAGCATACTTCATATTTATCATTTCATTTCATTTATTTATTTATAGGAAACTAGAATGAGTTTCATTCAGTTATTATCACACAACTTTGACATTAAAGTACCTGCATTACTATTTAAGAGAGATTAAGGTAAATATCACTTTTCATTGGTTCACCTAAAGCAAAAAGCAACTCTTTTTTAACAGATATGAAACAGCAGGTGAATTTTTTGAAGAATTCTGAAACCATACCATGCTGTGATTAGGTCTGACCTCAACAGAGGTCAATGAAATTAACTTCATTAGAAAAGCAGAATCCAAGAAATGTCAGAATTCTCAAATTCCAAAACGCACACGCACACGCACACGAAAAAAAAAATTAACAAAAAAGCACAAGTGAAAATCTACAAAACATCTAGCTAGATTGCCAGAAATTACTGGATCACCGTGTATTTTGATTGAGGTCTATTAGGCAGTTAATTAATCATGTAACAAGAGTCTCTAACAGCAGCAAGCCAAGAGAGAATCATGAACTCCAAGTTTAAAAACCCTGCTGCGTACTTTAACTAGCAACCAATACAACCATAAACCATTTACAAGACCACCAGACACAGAAATACTAGCACAATTGTCCATCATGATAAATATATAATAAAACAACTTAACAACTTGCACCAACCTGAAACAAGTGCTCTGCATATGCACTAATATTATTCAAAAATGATTTTTTTGATTGCATCTTTCTAAACCTTTTGGAATATGAGTTGGAATGTTCATGAGATCTCTGCATATAAACAATTTGAATAACACATAAATTTTCCTTTAACATCAGAAAGAAACAGAGTACACAGTATTATAATCATAAAACTGAAAAGGAAATCAACACAAAGTAGAAAATATTAATAAAAAGACGAGTATGTTTGATTTACTGGAGACTGCATTGAAAGAAAACCTAAAATAATACTAGCACTGGAAGGAAGAGATACAGTCCAAGTTACCCAAATACACATAGTTTGAAAGATAAACAATTTGAATAACACATAAATTTTCCTTAAACATCAGAAAGAAACAGAGTACACAGTATTATAATCACGAAACTGAAAAGGAAATCAACACAGAGTATATAAATATTAATTAGAAGACGAGTATGTTTGATTTACTGAAAACTGCATTGAAAGAAAACCTAAAATAATACTAGAAGTCTAGAACTGGTAGGAGGAAATAATATACAATCCAAGTTACCAACATACACACAGTTTGAAAGATAAATTGGCCACATAGTGGACAACACCAATTTAAAAGCATGTTTGATGTTTTAAAAGATCCAAACAAAAATAACACCTTGTTCAGGAATTACCAACCAGCTAACAGATAAATAAAAGACGATGTACAAGCTCATCTAAGGTATACTATATATATGCACCATGCTCATCCTCATCACTTCTTACTAAAACTTAGCTTCAATATTCCAATCGCAATTACTCAACAAAGGAAACCTTGTTTTTCCATTTTGCTGTATCTAGAAACATATCTTATGCAAAAATTATGTTTCTCTCAAAATCCTCAATTGATCTTCTTACTGAACATCCTCTTATATGTTATAGTAACCGTAAACAACACCATTTAGTCATTTACTATTACTGCTATAATTTCCTTCATTACGCATGAATAAACTAAATGGTTAAAATCCTCCATTGTTCCTCATTTTATATACTAACACACGAACTTCTTATCAGGAATTAGAATCTCCAAACACGCGCCTTGAAGGCTTGATTAACATAAAAGTAAAATATATAATTTCCAGTTTCTAATAAATCTATATTTAACTGTACATACATTTCCCATAACAACATTGTTAGGTTGATACTGAAAACTTTCAATATTTTGCTTGATTGCTTCACAATGATATCCTCAGTTTGAATAAGCAAAATTAAATAGGAGTTAACATTGACGGGTTTTGCTCTATTCGGTTCCAGTTATCATTTTGATGCTTAAAGTTTAAATATTCAAAACAATTCGCAAAATTTTATACATTTAGCTGTTATATTTGGACCAGTATTACAAAAGACTTCTACTTGACCTATTTAAAATCAAGCTCTTCCTTAACCTGATACCAAAAACTGAAGAAAACAAGACATTAAATAATTCAAATTCTTTACTTGTCACCAATCAAATAGATTAAACAAGCCAATATAAGGACAGCAGTAACATTGCTTCTATACATCATTGAAAGAAAAAGGAAATCAATGTCAACCAAACCAGGCAAAATATACACAGAATGAAACGAAACCAAACCAAAAAAAAAAAAAAAAAAAAAATTATACGAGGAAAGGAAAAAGAGAGAGAGAGAGACTGACAAATGATTGCCAATGATTGCGTCTTTTACGTTCAAGAACAGGAGTTGAATGGAAGAGAGAAGCCCTCATGTGAATCAGGTGGCTTTGCGGATTGAAAATGGCTGCCTTCATCGCGCTCATTTTTGGAAATCAACCAGAGATTGAGATTGAGATTGCTCAAAGCATCCAGCTTTAATCGGAGGACCTCGCTCGTTCATAAGTTTCAAAGGGTTTCACTTTTCACCTCCCAACATTATATTTTGCTTAAATTACACTGACTCCTCTTGATTCTGAATTAATTTTTTACTTCAATATCTCCTATTAAACAAATGGGTGATTCAGATGTTAAGTAAAAAAAAAAATAAGTTTATTGTAACCTATTTATTAAATAAATTGATTTTAACTTTTAAAAACAATAACAAATGGGCTTAATCTCTTTTTTAGATCATAAATATGTTTATGGTGACTCTAATGCCCTCAAAATAATTTTCTTTTTTTGGTAATTCCACGAGGTATCCCTCACTCCGATCGGCAACCAATCGTTAACGAGTGGGACTAGTCCCCGCTCGGCCTTGGAGGTATGGGACAAGGTCTGGCCAAGTGTTACTCCAGTGCTGGTTCGAACTCGGACAGTGTCCGAACGATTCGATCGTCGTGGGGGCGCTTTGCCATTGCGCCACAACCAACTTGGTTAAAAAATATTTTTCATCAATACGTATGATTTATTAAAAAATATATTATTACTTTAATAACATTGATTTTTTTTTTATTTTTTTTTTACGGTATCTATCTATCTAGATATCTAAATCAATTTTTTTTTTTATAAAGATTTTGTCATTGATAAGATTTGAATCACTGACTTGGGAATTATTTGTCCTAGCCCAAACTCATCCATCTACTGGTTGAACTTTGCCCCGGGCCCTAATGTAACATTGATAAAAGCATAATCTAATCGAAAAGTTAATTTCAAATAAAAGCATAATCTCACCAATTTTCTCGATATAATA
Source organism: Acer campestre (assembly GCA_954870605.1). NCBI lineage: Eukaryota > Viridiplantae > Streptophyta > Magnoliopsida > Sapindales > Sapindaceae > Acer > Acer campestre. Next base: position 17,450,365 of record OX940805.1, on the reverse strand, counting down.
ATGGGTTTTTCCCTTTTTTTTTTATTTTATTATTATTATTATTATTTTTATCCTTTTGAAAATATCTAAAGCTAGTATAGAAAAATTCGAATAAAATTATCGAATGGAGTCATGGAAACCATAATTTATTTATTTCAAATTAGGTCATAAAAGCTTTCAATTTAAATTTGAATCCAAAATCCAATAAAATAGAACAAGATTACCTATATTCCGGCACATCATCTCTTAACACATGTGGTAGTATATCTCTTTTCAATATTGGTGGTGATGGATTCAAAGCCCACCATGCTTCTTTTAAAAAGCATGTGTAGGGAGTTTTTTTTTCCGATTTATGGGAATAGATATCTGGACCGCACATGTATGGGCGATTGGGCGAAGGCAATTGATATCCAATGGGAGCTCATGGCTTACTAATAACAACTTAAGCTCATTCAAATAACTTAATTGGATCTAAATCTATCTAAAAAATAATAACTACTTAAGTCTAAAGCCTGTAATATTTAATGACAAATTTATCAATCGACTTTCACCATCATTATCATATTGAGTTATTTTTTGCTATTAATGATATCCAAGTTTTAGAACTAAATCATCATTTTCCCAAAGAAATATGAAAGATAAATAATCAATTTTATGTTTTTTTTTTTTTCTAAATTTTGTGTAGCATGTCTTAGTTTAATAATCAATTTTATGTTATGGAAAAATAAAAATTGTATCAACTACATTATCAAATAGAAGATTAGTGGATGCATGATTTCCAATTTGCACATGTAGAGAAAATTATTTTCAATAAAATTGATAAAGGCTATTATGAAATATTTTTAAAATAGAACATTTTCAATTATGTGTGAATTGTTTTTGGTGTATATAAACTTCTTTGGGTAATAAAATTCAAAAAATAAATAAATCATATTAACAGTAATTCTTATTATCTTTAATGATATAAAATTTTGGGTCGGTCACTTGCATAGCTTAGTGGTAACGCAACTCAACAAATGTTGAGGTCTCAAATTCAAATCTCCCCTCCCCCAAGTTAAAAAAATAAATAAATTGTTTTAATTATTTCATCCTTTATATATATACATTATTATGTATATTTTAAAATATTAATACGTTCTAACCAAACCCCTATCAAATAAAATCTCTAGCTCCACCACTGCGCATATGTATTATCTGATATTGGTAGGTCCTGAGAGTCATATTATAATAGTTATAATACTTTAAAAAAAAAAAAAATGATTCTACTAGGACAAGGATAGGATTCCACTTGTTAAGGCCTCAATTGAGTTTGTTAAAGCCTCTGTTACCGGAAAATCGTCAGTGGAGTGAAGTTCCAAATAACAACTTTAAAGGGACCAAGATCAAGATCGATCCCGGTCGGAGGGGTATCACGTAGTTCGATACCAACTATGTTCTCAACAATACACGTATGATTTGGATAAAAGTATGATAGACCAAAAAGAATCTTTATTGATTGTCGCTTTGCATTACAAGTACATGAGTTGTGTTTTTCTAAGCTAATGGTAGAATATGGGGACTCAGTGAGCAATGGAGATGGTGGTGGTGAATTCGTACGTGTCAATAAGTAGAACTGAACGTAGGGTTTTTGTCCGGTATTTTCGGATCCCCCTTTTGCTGGTGTGTATCATGGTGTTTATATAGGTCATGTTACTTGTCATGCACTCCTATAGTTTGGGTCTAGGGTTTGGCAATTGCAGGACTTCCATCTTCTTAGGAGACAATCTCAGAGTCTTCATCGTCAGAATCCAGTCTTTCCCTTCTAGGAAAAGACAATCTCGTGGAAGCTTTCAGAATTAAGTCTTAGGAGGATTCTAACAGAGTTGACTTATTAAAATAGAACTCTCAGTTGGCGGGAAGAAATCTACTCCTTCTGTTTTGGCTAAACGGCAGCGTTTTAGTACCTCTCTATGGAGCTTTTAATCTGGTCTTTTTTGTTCTTTGGTATTTCTTTCATCTGGTATCTTCCTGCTTAGCGGGCTGATTCTAGAAGGTGGTATGGACCCCCAAATATCCCGCTGTTACTTGAGGATCGAGATATCAACCGAATTTGTAGTGGGGTATCTTGTTGATGAAGTAGAGAGATATCTGGATGGTACAGTAGCAAGATGCTTGGTGGAACTCCGTGTCGGGAAACTGGGTGCAACCTCGCATCGGGATACCACGGGGTCCACGAGAGGCTAGGGAATGGCTAGGCTGGATCCCATTGAAGGGGGTATGTACTCGAATCAGTCGGGATCCCTCCCTTTCCGGGGTAGCCAGATGATGTCTGGATTCTCATGTCTTCCTTATATCGAGGTGAAAAATTCTTCTTTGGTCCTCCGCTAATTTTGGTAGTTAACAGCCTCACTTAGGCTAAGTTTTGTAATTAAATGTTTAGTTGTTATTAATATAACTTTTATTTCATAAAAATTTGTAATTTTTTAAAAAAGTATTACAAGAACTATTTGGGGAGTAATATTGAATTATATTTTTAGTTCAATTAAGCTAAAAATTACTCTTAATTTCTCCTCTCCACCTAAAGGTCAATGTTTACTTTTAAATAATATTTTGGGTAAAATTTGAAACTAACTATAAAATTAGGGGAGTTATTATATTTAGCCAACATTAATGTTTGATTGATTTTCCAAACAATCCACTATTTGGACGGGAATACCCTTAATGGTTTTTGAAATAAAAATACTTTTAATTTTTTTTGTTAACTCTTATTATTGAAGGTCTACTGTGCAGACCTCCATTTGCTAACCTACATTGAAGGTCTTCCGGTCTCAAAAATAAATGAAGAGGAAGAAGTAGAAGAGAGAAAAACAAAATGTGGTATGTTTAATTCATAGTGTGTTTAATATATGCGTGTTTAAAATCCAACGTGTTTAATTCAAAAAAAAAAAATGAAGAAGAATAAGAAAGAAAATTTCAGTGTTGTGTTTAATCTAGATTTTTTTTTTAGGATTAAACATGCTATTTTTTTTTTTTTTTAATGATTAAACATGCTATGGTTCTTGCATGTTTAATCTATGTGTGTTTAATTCCTAGTGTGTTTAATCAAAAAAAAAAAAAATTGCCAGTTTTTTTTTTCCTTCTTCCAATTATTTTAATTTTATTTTTTTGTGTGGCCAGTGACCTCCATTGGAAGTCCCGAACCTGGACCTTCAATGGAGGTCAGCCAGACCCCCAGTGATCTCCAATGGAAGTTTCGACCTCCATCGGAGGTCATGCAGACCTTCATTGGATGCCTACGTGACCTTCAATAATTTAAAAAAAAAAGTTTTTTTTTTAAAAAGAAAATTAGTTTTAAAAAATAAAAATAAATAGAAAAGGTAGGGGTAATTTTGTCTCTTCGGTTAATTGTTTAGTAAGAATAATGAAAACACTAGTACAGGCTAAGAATAGAAAATCCCTTAATTATATGGTTAGAAAGGGCTATTCCCTCTAATTTTTTAAAATATCGCATATTTTCTAATGTTATATATGAATTCAATTTTTTTTTAAAAAAAAATTATAATCTTAAAAAATTAAGAAAAATGAACTATTGGAGGCTTTAGGCGAAAAAAAAAAATTGCTTTTCATCTAATGATCTAACGAATATATATTCATTTTTTAAAAAACAATATATATTCATATTGAATTTATGTTATTTAAAATTCATTTTTCTTATAATTTTTTTATATACAAAGTCAGATTTGGATCCTCTCTTTCCTTACCTCACATAATCCTATGACATATAAGTATTGCTATGAATGTGTGGTTAATATATGATTAATATATATAATCTCTTTATAACAACCAATCATATGCTTTAAAAAAGTCAGGAAAAAAGATAAAGTAAGAGGAGGATCCAAGTCCATATAAGTCGGGTTCTGTGATCCATATGTGCCATGCATTTCCACGATCCATATCCATATAGATATATATATATATATATCTCGGCTATTTATAGTTGTTTCTTATAATTATATCTCATTAATTTAATGATAAAAACTAAGTTGTATACTTGTACGTACATAGTATATACTTGAAATTGAGTGTGAAAAATGAAAACACAGAAAAATTGCACCTCTTGATTCTCTCTGATTTTTCTAACTTGATTTTCAAATCTACTTGCTCGAAAAGCCACCAAGATCAAAATTATCAAGTAAGTCTGTCTATACTCTATAGTGAAACAATTTTTACTTGAGCACAGACACAACTTTCAAATACTAGCTAGGTAAAGAGAAAACTGAAATCACAGTTGTTAACAACAACTATTAGCCTTATTGCAAACTGTTTTAATTAAATAATTAAGAGAACAATTTAACATAATTGAAGGTAGGTTTTCAAAATCACATCCCACTTACGAAATTTAGAAAATGAAATCCCAATTACCAAACTACTACTGGCAAAAAGAATAATTAAGCTGAATCATCAACATGGTTGGAAGGTGGTGCAGAATAATCACGTATCGCATATGGACCCTTGAACTTCAATGAGACCATCTTCAAACTTATTTTGCGCAAATAATCTGACCAACTTGAGGCACAAGAAAATACCTTCTCCTCGAACCTTATAGCCATTTTCATAATTCTTTCACTTACTTCCTCTGAGATGGAGCAAGGATAATGCTTTTCTAATGTCTCCCTTACCCTGCTGACGACCTTTTCGCGTAAATGGGGCAGCAATTCATTTCTCCAATCCATGCTACATTCTTGATCACCTTGAGGAGTAGGCTTCAAGTTATAGAAATACGACGAGTTCTGCAACAAATTAATCCACACAAATAAATTAAATGCTTGCATGCATGCAACAATTAACCAAATGATCGGAGAAGTTGAATTTACTAACCTCTTCTTGATTCACTGCTTGATACTTATAAGGATCCATCGAGAGGATATATCTTCAAAGACAAACAAACTAATCAATCTACAAAACCAACTGCATGCTCATGAACTCATAAAAAGTGAATCCTCCCCATGAGCCCCCGTGAGCCCCAAATCCTCAAATCCTCATTCCCATCCCCATTTTGGGGAAATAAATCCTCCCCAAGCGGGGATAGGATTTTTACTTCGTGTAAGCGCCGAAACCCTGTCCAACCAGCCAACATTTCTTGACAAGCACTCACAACTCACAAGTGTACTGTTTTAGTGTTTCCCAATCCTCACAACCCCTAGTCACTCAACATAAGTTTGTACACAGAAGCACTGCACAGATTAAGCACGCAACAAGCCAATTCTCACAACACACAAGTACATCCTCTTTAATTTTAAATAATCTTCATTTCTCATTTTCCCCTCATTTTCTCCAATTATTCATTTTAACCCTAGGTATAAATAGTTCGATCTAAATCCTAAATTCCAATCTCAATTCTAACCTAAATAATTGGTTTCATAGAACAATTTGGCTTCCACTTGGTTTTTTTTTTTTTTTTTTTTTCATTTGAATTTCAATGATTAAATTTTATTACATTAGATTATTTTTAAATTTAAAGTCAAATAAGGTCAAACGTGTAAAAATGAGGAAAAATATGAGATTGGGTATTAGGGTAACGAGGGAAATGAGGGAAACAGGGAGGGATGGGGACACCTCCCCCCAAACTCCCTCATCCACTATTCCTCCGAATAGGGATGGGATGAAGATGTGGGAACCAATATTCATCCCCATTTCCCAATCGTCATCCAGACATGCAAGCATCCAAGTATATGATTAACACAACAGTGATGATCTTATATTCAATTTTTTCCAATATCTAAAATAAACGAAATCTAGGAATATTTCAATTATCAAAAGAGTGAATCTTTTACCTGGTTGATACGGCAACGACGCAATCTCCTTCCTTCAAGATCGTCTAGGTCTTTAAATTTCTGTACGGGGTTGCTAGAGAAGTGATTTAAGTAGAGATGCCAATGGATCGAGTGGATTTGGGATAGATAATCTAATATCCATTATTGTATCTGTTTTAGATATATATCCTCATTTCTAAGTAAACGGAGCAGATTTGGAGAATCCCCGAATTAAAATATGGATATCTATCCCCTCTCCGACTATCCGTATGCGATGAAGAAAATATAAATTTTTATATCATATATAGAAAATGTAACTAACATCTATAATGGTACATTTTAGTATATGTAAAGGAAGAAACGTCAAATCTTGAAGGATATTTCAAAAAAAAATTATCACATTAAATATTTTAGATAAATCCGTAGAATATTGTCTTGCGAAGCATAATATATAAATTGTACACAAATACATCCATCCCTATAGGCTTATTTTATAAAACTAGTTTTTAGGGTGATTAAAAAAAACTCATATAATTATAGTTAATAATTTTGCAATAAACTTTGTATAATTATAAAATATTAAAATCGATAATGGAGCTAAATGAGGATGGATATCCATTGACAATATCCATACACATTACCAAAAATTAAATGGATCTTAGGATTATATCTATCTCCGCTATTTCCCTAGTATAATATATAGTATGAATCCCCATTTAAAATGGAGGTAATCCATACGGATATTTGTATCCATGGATAATTTTATCATCCCTAATTAGCACCGAATATGCAATAACAAACATTTAGTGTTGCTCTCGTTTTAATGCTATATTTTACATGGAACAACGATCTTAATTATAGACTTAAGTATTAAATGTGTATGTTCAGTATATATATATATATACATTCTATAGAACACCGGTGTACCGAACACCATGTAGAACATATCACGATCAAAGGATGAATCACACTTTTTTAAATTATTATTATTATATATATATTACAAATAATTGTACACACGCCAAAAGGTTGTGGGTTCAAATTATATCATGAATTATTATAATATTTCATATATATATATATATTAAAAAAGTAAATATATTTTATTATTAAACATTTGTTATATTAACATTAATTATTAGAGTATCTCCAATGTGCATTTTGGGTTTCTAAGTTGTGATACATCAGTAATATTTCTATTGAATATGGATCCACTTTGGTAAAAAAAATAAATAATAATAATAATAAATAAATACATATTCTCATCTCCAATACAATTATCTAAAATCAAATATGCAATCATCATAAAACATTTATTTCACTCTCTCTCCTCTTTTATTTTACAAGTAAATGGGTTGTAATATTATTGGTGGAAAAAGTCATAAATGGGTTGTAATTTTAGAAACTCACCTAGAAATGATAACTAAGATTTCTAACTCTTTTCACCAATAATATTATAGCCAACTTAATCGTAAAATAAAAGAGGAGATATACTGAAATAATTGTTTTATTATGATTGGTTATAAAATGTATACATATTTGATTTTAGATAATTGCAATGAAGATGTGATTATAGATTTCTCTAAAAATAAACTTCCAGAGTGTGTCCATAATGAATAGAAATGTTTATCTAACACTATTTAAAAACTTAAAAATTGTTATAATATATGTGGCTTTTACCACATGCAAAATATCACTTTAATATCTCCCAAAATATCACCTTAATATCTCTCAAAATATCACCAAAATATCTCCTTTAATATCTCTCATAATATCACCAAATATCTTCCCCTGCACCACTTCACCGCCTCTCTCACTCCCACTTGCCTATCTCTCTTTAATTCAATCCCACTTGACTCTCTCTTTATTTGCCTATATATATGTGCGCTCTCTCTCTTGTAAAAAGTTAGTTCAATTGATATCAATACAAAAAGTTATTAGCTCTCTCTCCATATCTCGTCTCCCTTCTCTCTTGTTTTAATTCTTCTCTCATCTCTCATATTTTATTTCATCTATTATTTATTAATTTATAACACGTTATCATCATGATCGTATGTAAGTAAAAAGTATCTCCAGGTGAGTGATTTATTTACGGCTTGATATTCGTGTATATAAGTAAAAGGGATCCCTGATGGGTGATTTACTTTAAATCTCAATATTCTGGATCTGTATATATTTCGTATACAAAATGGTTGTGCCGTTAACGGAACATATATATATAGTCCTGAATTTATTTTCTCTAAATCTCAATTTTCTCTAAATCTCAATATTCTGGATCTATATATATTTCGTATACAAAATGGCTGTGCCGTTAACGGAACATATATATATAGTCCTGAATTTATTTTCTCTAAATCTCAATATTCTGGATCTATATATATTTCGTATACAAAATAGCTGTGCCGTTAACGGAACATATATATAGTCCTGAATTTATTTTCTCTAAATCTCAATTTTCTTTAAATCTCAATATTCTGGATCTGTATATATTTCGTATAAAAAATGGCTTTGCCGTTAACGGAACATATATATATAGTCCTGAATTTATTTTCTCTAAATCTCAATATTCTGGATCTATATATATTTCGTATACAAAATGGCTGTGCCATTAACGGAACATATATATATAGTTCTGGATTTAATTTTTATGCACATGGCAGGTGAGCTCAGCCTCCTGGAACTGATTTTACAGGACATATATACCGTTCTGAAACTGTTATTTACAGGACATATATACCGTCCTGGAACCGTTATTTACAAGACATATATACCGTCTTGGAACTGTTTATTTACGGAACATAACAAGTGAGCTCAGCCTCCTGGAATTGTTTATTTACAGAACATATATACCGTTCTGGAACTGTTCATTTTTCACAATATATGAGATTGGTTAGACCGACAAACCAGAACTTAAAGTTTCTGGAATTATGATATTTAAGTCGGCACGGTTTTGAAAACCAATGAAAAACTGGAATTCTTGATCCAGTGTCATATTCATGAATGACGTAGTTCATTATTTGGAACCTGGGGTTTCAAATCCACTCATAATCTGAATTTTTCTTGATTATAATTATATATGAACTTACAGTTCATGATCGAATCGGAAGTTCGAAAAATCATTATGATTCATGATTTTATTTTATCTCATATATATAAAGTGATATGTTTACATATCATTCATTTGAGAAAAATGATTTACACATCCAACAGGATATTATGAGTATCGTAAAAGGGATTTAAGATCCTAAATGAATAATGAAATTGGAATTAATATTTTATCCATTCCATACACATCCAATAGGATGTTGTGAGTATCATAAAAAAAAAAATGATTTAAGATCCTAATGTTTAATGAAATTGGAAATAATATCTTATCCATTTCATGCTTGATACTCATTAAGAGCAATATTTAGAGAAGGATCTACACATCCAACAGGATGTTGTGAATATCATAAAAATAATTTAAGATCCTAACGTATAATGAAACTGGATGTAATATTTTATCCATTTCATTCAAGTTTGATGCTCCTAGAGAGCAAAATTCAGAGTTGCTGAAAAAAGAGGAGAATTTTGAAATCAGCAGTCTACTTGACAGTAGATGAACTTGATGAACATGTGAATGTGATGGGTGTTGGATAATCAGATCATCTGATCTAGTATCACCAAACCCCGATCTGAGTTTGCTTCTGGGTTGGTGGGTTTTTTTAACCCAGACCCATCGCCCCTCGCGTCAACGCCACCTCGTCGGTGAGCTTCGTCATTTGTTGCACCAGCCTAGTGCGTTTTTACGATGACGATAAATGATTGTCGGTCATGACCCACGATCTTGTCTAGATCGATCACAGAGCTCGTTTTTGCTCTAGGCCACTTTTGGAGAATTCGATATTTTTTATGGACTGTTTTGTAATTATTTTGGGCAATTTTGTAATTTTGATAAAATTTTGGATCAATTTATAATTATGAAAACTTATTGGTCTAGTTTGCAATTTTCAAAAAGTTTTGGGGCTGATTTATAATTAATAAAAATTTTGAGGGACCTTTCCGTAATTTTACAAAATCAGGGGTAACTTTGTAATTTCATTTATATATATTTAATAAAAAAAAATAAAAATAAAAAAAGGAGTGGGGATTATTATCATTTCACATGAGATATAAAATGACATTACAAATAATGTCCATAAAATTCCTAGAAGGAAAAATATGTCTTGCTGAGAGTGCAACGACTCATATAATTTTACGGAGTCAGAAATATTTTATGAATTCGACTTTCCTGAGAGCAAATGTTTTTAATGTATTAGGTCTAACGGATCTGATAGAAAGCTCTGGAAGAGCCATGATATTGTTATCAAACAATACTAAATTATGTATCAGGTCCAACGGATCTGATAGAAAGCTCTGGAAGAGCCACAATGTTGTTATCAAACAATTCTCAATTATGTATCAATGATATTTGATATTATTCAAAGAACAACATAAAGAAATATGCTTAGTTCAAAGCATTTAAAGTTAATACCAAATAAAATCTGGCGGATTTGATGGATCTGATTAAAGGCTCTAGAAGAGCCACAATCTTATTACCAGATGGTATTCAATTGTGTATCAATGATACTTTATATCATTCAAGCAGAACATAAATAAATCTGTTTAGATCAAAGATATATAACTTTATTAATGTCATATTGAGATCATTAATAATAATAATGTTGAATATCTGTGCGTGATTCAAGCCAGAAGCTGATTATAGAAAAGCTGTGTTCTTTATCATCCAGATTATATTGTTGATCAGAAAAGGGATGTATGTGGATATATTCATCCACCAAATAAAACCATATCATTCTAAAGTTGGTTTTGAATCCCTATCATTCAAAGGGATATATGTGGACATATTCATCCACCAAAAGAACCCTTTCATTATTTTATGGTTCTAGTTGATACATCTATGAGATGATCACATGTTTGTGTGTTATCAAACATCTCTAGTTGAGATAGATGTACAACATCCAGTTTTCACATATACACATAATCAGAATGGATGAGCGGAATCAATTATCAAAATGTCTCCAGGTAATTACGAAAATTTTATTATTCATTTACCAATTTTTATATTCGACATTCTATGTTACATGTTGATGCAGTCATCTATGTCTCACTACTTATAATCATTATTTACCATTACGACTTGTAATTGGTCATTGACTTGCTCACATTTTTAAGATATTTGATTGTGTAGTATATCTCATTATTTCATCTCTGGCATGATCTAAGATAAGAATCTATATCATTATGAGATTAATATTGATTTTGATTAATCTCTATTAGATCATTTAAACTTATGAGAGTTTATATTTTTACACACAATCTGTATATTATCATATTGATTAAATTGCAAATGAGAAGTTTCTCCAGAAAGAGTAAATGAAAAGTTACTCTTATATAAAATAGAGATACCAGCTCGGTTCTCTATATATAAATGTGTCTCATTTCAATCTTTGTATCACTCAAATACGAAAGATAATTGATCATTAGATAATTATTAATTTGTTACTTGATATATTAAAGGTAACAAGATTTATAAGTTGCCATCTCATAAACCCCGGTCGGGTGATTGTTCCTAAAGAATGATCTGAGTAAAAAGCAACAAATAAATCATCTGATACATATTATAATTCATAAGCTTATGAACCTTTTGAAAGGTATTATTATCAGGATCCTAATGTAAGCAAAACTCGAGTTATAAATAAATCCACTTTCTCTAAATCAACTCTGTAAGAGTCTGATATATCTAATGAGACAAAAGTCTATGAAAAGACTAAATACATTGAAATGGAAGAAATCTCAACAGAGATACAAGTATATTGAAATTGAGAAAATTTCTATACGAGTCTATGAAATGACTAAATCCATTGAAATGGAAGAAATCTCAACAGAGATTCAAATATATTGAAATTAAGAAAATTTCTATAAATCATATAAGAGAAATGTGGAATCATAAAGAAACAATCATTGATGATGTATTTTTATACACAGTAGCGCTACTGAAATTATAAATGATAATTATGATATTCATAATATCAATGATTATATACAAAAGGCATGATTGACCTAAGTGAAAAGAAGTAATTCAAGAAGAATTGACTTCATATGTCAAACATAAAGTATTTAGACCAATAGTACTCCAGACACCTGGAGATGTCAAACTAGTTGGATACTAATGGGTCTTTATATGGAAAACGTAATGAGAAAAACGAGATCGTGAGATATGAGGCACGACTCGTAGTACAAGGTTTCTCACAGAAACTTGGTATTCAATAGTGATGAATACAATTACGTTTCGAATTTTTGATAAATTTGGCTGCCTTTACAAGGCTTGAAATACGTCCTCTAGACGTAGTAATCATTTATCTATATGATTCACTCAATACATATATTTATGATCCTGGAAGGATTTAAAATGCTAAAAGCATGTAAATCGAGATCTCGTAATCTGTATTTGATAAACATACAAAAATCCTTATATGGATTAAAAACAATCTGGACGGATGTGGTATAATCGTCTTAGTGAATATCTGATAAAATAAGGGTATAATAATTATATTATATGCCCAAGTGTTTTCGCAAATAAATCAGAATTCGAATTTACTATATTCATAACATATGTTGATGATATGAATTTAATTGGAGCTCCTGGAGAGCTCTTGAAAACTCTTGAATTTTTGGTAAATGAGTTTAAAAATGAAAGACATGGGAAAGAAAATATTATCTCGATCTGAAGGTCGACCATAGATCAAATGGAATGTTTGTCCATCAATCAGAATATATTGAAAAGATTCTGAAAAGATTCCGAAAAGATTCCATATGGATATTACTCCATAAAGCAAGTCTTTGCTTGTACTCCCTCCAATCATTTATAATGTTATTTCATTTCATGAAATAAACATCTGTATACCCCAGTTTAGCAATCTAGAAGATTGTTTTAAAAGAACTTTTATCAGGAGGAGCGTTCCATCAGGGGGAGCATATCAAATGAAGTATATTAATTATATTGGGGCATATGTGCATTGTACTCTTTTTCTTACAATCAGGTTTTCGTCTCATTGGGTTTTCCTGATAAGGTTTTAATGAGGCAATTCTCTACACACACCCAAAAATCATTTGATCCACAAAATCATCATAAATATTATATTGGTTCAATATATCATCGTATATATGTTATCTTGATCAAAAATATCATTGTAAATATTACTTTGATCTTGCTAATCATGGTATATATATTACCTTGATCCAAAAGATCATCATCAATATTACTTTGATCCGATAGATCAATGGATATATTTGCTCAGGTTTTTATCCCACTAGGTTTTTCCTAGCAAAGTATAATTATGATAAATGTTTTGAAGAAAACATTAACTATTAACATATTTGCATTGTACTCTTTTTCCCTTCGATCAGGTTTTGTCCTACTGGGTTTTCCTGACGAGGTTTTTAACGAGACAATCAAGAGGAGCAAAGTTCTAAGCAGACATATGTGCACTATACTCTTTTTCCCTTCGATCAGGTTTTATCCCACTGGGTTTTCCTGACAAGGTTTTTAACGAGATAGTTTTGAGAGCATTCAGCGTCATTAGATCCAGGAGATTATTGTATATATTTTACTTGGTTTTTATCTCATTGAGTTTTTCCCTAGAAGATTAATACACGTGGTATAAATCCAAGAGGGAGTGTTATAATATATGTGGCTTTTACCACATGCAAAATATCACTTTAATATCTCCTAAAATATCACCTTAATATCTTCCATAATATCACCAAAATATCTCCTTTAATATCTCTCATAATATCACCAAATATCTTCCCCTACACCACTTCACCGCCTCTCTCACTCCCACTTGCCTATCTCTCTTTAATTCAATCCCACTTGACTCTCTCTTTATTTGCCTATATATATGTGCTCTCTCTCTCTTGTAAAAAGTTAGTTCAACTAATATCAATACAAAAAGTTATTAGCTCTCTCTCCATATCTCGTCTCCCTTCTCTCTTGTTTTAATTCTTCTCTCATATTTTATTTCATCTATTATTTATTAATTTATAACAAAAATGCATATTTGCATTAGAGATGCTTTAAAGTTAGAAATTTAACTTCATATTCTTTATAAATAAAAAAATAAATAAAAATTGCCACATCACCTCCATATTCAAATTAGATAATTGCATTGAAGATGTTTTTTCTACCTTATTATCTATCTATCATATGGTCAGTTTGGTAATGTTTTTGAAAAGTTAAAATCAGTTTATTTTATAATTTTGACCGAAATTGATGTTTGGTAAAACTTCCAAAAGTAATTAATTGATAATTTGACAAATTTTGACAATGATTTTGAGAAGTATGTGAGGTGTTACTTTTTAAAAGTAATTATGAAATAATCTATTTCAGTATTTAATGAATCTTTTAAAATATCATTATTATCCTTATAAAATCAATCAAGTTAAAATAATTTATATACTTTATTCATCTTAAAATTAAATATTCTAATCAAATATTTGATTTGATTTATAAAATCTTTTAAAAATATTTCATTGTTCTTATGGAATTTTTTTTCTAATTTAAATATTTATTTAATATATATGTATATATATAATTAATGAAAAAAAAATGAAATATGGTTCTAAAATCAAATTTATTTTAGTCATTGTAACTAATCTCAGCATTTCTGTAATAAAATTACCAAACATAAATATTAAAAGTACAATTAACCAAACGTCTACTGATTAACTTCATAGCCAATTAATATTCCTTCAACATAGCTAACAGTAATTATAAGAAAAATTAAAGTAATACCAAATTGGCCCTATGTGGCAATATGATACTCAATTTTCTCCAAATACATAATAGCATTGGAGATGGTCTTAGGCTTTGTAATATAATAGTATAAGGAAGGAAAGCAATACGTGTAAAAAGATGGTAGAAGAAAGCAAGCAATACATGTAAAAAGATGGTAGAAGAAAGCAAGCAATACATGTAAAAAGATGGTAGAAGAAAGCACTTTTTGGGGAGGAGGCATATGCACAGCACATTTTATTGTCGTCTACTTTTAACAAGAAAGTTTCGATTCCTAGCAGTCGGTAGCTGGATTACCAGCGACTTCAATCAATAAAGTTCATCTTTTGCGTACGTGCGGGGCCAAACCATCATAAACATACTTAGTTTTTCACATGAATAATGTCCTTCCAATTTCCAAACCTAATTAATTAATTATAATTAATGTCATTTAATTTGCTCCCTCTTAAGACCTAAACACCCATTCAAGCAGGCTGATCACAACGAAACAATAACCATCAAAATCAAATCAACAATTCGATCAACGACTCTTTTCGGGTCAATCACTATCTGGAATCTCATTCATTTCATTAGATTAATAATCATGCCAACTTTTGTGACCGAGCAGATTAAATTATTAGCTTTAAAACGGTCATTGATTTCGAAATTCTAAAAAACCTCTATTGTTGAACACCACCTAGCTCGTTTTATCTAATTTCCAAACCGCAAGGTTTTTTTTCTTCCCCCTTAAAATCCAGTTAAGTACTTTTATCATGAAAATATAAAAGAAGTTCCAAGACTATAATTTTGAAACTAAATCGAAAAAGATCGTGGCTAAATTGGTCTAATAGTATGCCCATTTCATTTACACTACTATAGTCTGTCTATTGAGATTATGTAAAATACCTATTTTATTTTTTTTATTTTTTTTGGTATCCGTGGGTGTCCGGGCCAACTTGTATGCACCTCGACTAATTCTACGAGACCCTAAAGTTAACAGCCGGGTAAACCTTCAGTGACCCTAAGAGAAACATGGTTGCCAGGGATCGAACCCAGGACGTCCAAATCTACGGCTCGCCCTAATGACCAATGGCACCACCCCTTGGGGACAAAACGCCTATTTTTTCAATCATTAAAAATTGTAATAACTGCAGATCACCTCTTAGTTAGCAAATGTGGCAATACACCCCCCCTTGCATGTTAACATGTTAATCGTGGGGATTTTGAGTCCTGACATTAGAGATATAACCAAGATTGAAGACCATGGTGGGCTAGAATTATTTATTTATTTTTACTGAACATCGGCATCACCTAGTTAGAAGGACGTAGTGAAAAGTCCCCGTAAAATGTATATTCTAAATGAATACGTTACCAAATTTTATTTTATGTTAAAAAAAGTCAAAACAAATTATAATAGAAGTATGAAATGCAAACACTAATTAAATTATAAATTGTTAAACTTATATATATATATTATTATATTAATTTGATTCATTCGAAATACACTAGTACAATGTTCTGAGAAATTTAATGAAATTCATTTAACAATATGTCAATATCGTTACTTCATAAATTTAAAATTGGATTACTCATAAAATCTCGTTAATTTTTTTTTGAAAGTAACGTAATAAAATATTTTAAACCATAATATTCACTGAAGCTTTCATATTTAATTTGAAGACTAATCATTGATGTGGATAAAGAGCTTGAGCCAAATTTAGAGAATGAAAATATATAATTATAATTTTTTTTTTCTACATTGAATAGGAAATAAAATTAATCCCTTAATTATTTATTTATTATTTTTTTTTTTTTTTGTTTACTATTTTGTAGCGGTCCACCCGAACCCCACACAGGTCTGTTTTTGCTCACAATACGCATTTTAAGTAGATATTTCCTGTGATGGACCCCGACTGTAATAAATAGAAGGAGGTAAAAAAAATAATAAAATATAAAAACAAAAATAAAAACATTGTCACATCGTTGTCCACAAATTAATGTTCTTCGTTCCTTCCTTCTCCATAAATCCAGGGTTATTTAGAAAATAAAATAAAATAAAAAGAAAATCAGAAAAATAAGGATTTAGTCAACTTTAAGTGAAAGGTGACCACGTCGTGTGGTTTGTTGGTGGAAATGCATGGCACCTTATAGATATTAGGATTTAGGATCATCAACCGTTTGATTTTTGACCTTTTCCTTTGGGTGAGTTTTTGACCGACTATGAAGGTGGAGAAGACAGGTGTTAGTGGAAGTGACCACACCTGAACAAACATGCCAACATGATCTCTAGACAGTTGCAAACGGAATGCTGAGTTGGCATTTGCTCTTTTTCCATCAATTCCATGAATAATTACATGCACCCAACCCCCCCACAATAAAGTGAGAGCCAATAAACCAATTAATATTACAAATTCTCTCTTCTTCTTTTTTGACTAATTTACCCCTGTTTTATCTATTCATTCACAACTAAATCCCAACTGTATATTTCTCTCAATCTAAGGGTATTTGAGAAATTCAAATTTACTATTTTTTCCAACCTAATAAATGATTCTATAAAAAAGTGGTGCTATTGGCACCTTACTATTGAACTATTTATACCCTGATTTTTTTAATTTTGATTTAATTATATAAAATTAAATGGTTTCAAAAAAATAAAAATGCATTCATCTTTAATCTTTATATATAGTTTTCTCATATCCATTCGTAAAACTTGTTTTTTCTTCTCATTTCATGGTAAAACTTGTTTTTTTTTAATTGGATTGTTGATGGTGGATTGTGAGTATGATATTAATTGTCTGATGATTTTTTTTTAGCGATGGTTTCGTTTCGTCAGAAATTAGGTTTTTTTGGTTGCGATTTCGTTGTTTTTTTTTTTCCTAAATAACTTTGGAAAATCCGGAATAAAATCTATAAAAGAATTTATACAAATTATAGTATGCCAAGATTTGAAAGAAAAAAAAAACTGAGAGAAAAAAAAATAGCAAACATGGATCTCGAATTTGAGAAGAAAAATAAAACAAACATGTGAAACAATAAAATCAATTAATATTAAACATGAAAAACATGAGATCCAGATCTGAAAGAAAATATAAACAAAAATAGTAATAAATCAATAAATACTAAACATAAGAAGCATGAGATCGAGATTTGAAAGAATATATAAATGAAAATAGTAATAAATCAATAAATACTAAACATAGGAAACATGAGATTGAGATCTAAAAGAAAATATAATCAAAAACAGTAAACAATCGGTTTTTTGAAATAATCTATGTCATTAAAGCTTTTGTCATTAGGGTTTTGAAATAAGAAAAGTGGAGTTTTATTAGTTTTACTTTGTACAATATTTTTTTAATAAAAATTGTATGTCTCTTTAAGTAATTTGATATAGGATAAAAAATAATACTAAATAATTTAAAAAGTGGGGTATAAATAGTTCAGTAGTTGGTGTGCCAATAGCACCACTCCTAAAAAATTATGAAATAGGTTTATACTATCAAGCTAATTAAGTTGCATTTTGTTTTAAATTTTTAAATACCACTAATGCTTTTCTAAAAAAAAATATCACTAATACTCTTATAATTGTTTTTTTTGTTTTGTTTTGTTTTGTTTTGTTTTGAAAGAATACTCTAGTAAAATTTGATGGCTATAGATTTGAACATTCATGTATTGTAACAAAATTACGGAATAACAAAGACAAATTCCCAAATCTATGATACTTGGGAGTGTTAGTACTAAAACATATCAATTGACAATGTAATTTATTATTATTTTTTTCAAAAAATAAAATAAAATAAAGACAAATGTTAGCTACTCTATAAAATCTGTATAGTTAATGGATAGTTTTGAAAGAAATATGCTTTTTTTTATAAATATTTTTATTTTTCAATCTTTGATTTTTATAGATCCTTAAAGTAAAATTCAATAACTAATAATCATTATTGTAACTATACATATCATGTATGGTAGTGTGACTTGAAAAATATTAAACTAATGTTGCGAAATTTTAGATGCGATGAATATAATTCCAAAATTTTAGATGCGATAATAAGATTTATCTAAATGAAGTGATGAAATATTTATTTTTTAAATGTATAGAATGGAAGGTTGACATTAAAAAGATAATGTAATTACGAACCCGGTAACATTAGCTTAGGGAAGGGGATACGACATTGAACTTACAACCTTATGATGTACATGTGAAGGACCTCGTCTTGTTGCATGGCCTAATATTGAATTGATTCACATCACAAGTTTGTTGAATAATGTGACAAACTGACAATTGATGGTTTACAATATTACCCTTGGTTTGATGGCAGAGGGAGTGGAGAAGCATTTTGAATGGAGATGAAGGGTAAATCCGTCTTTAAAATAGAGAACCGAAAGCGAGCCAGCTGTATCCACAAAGAATAGGAGTGGTGAAGAGGGGTCCATTGGAAAGGACGGCCAGGATTGAAGGAGATGAAATTTGAGGTTAATTTAAGTTGAATTTCATTTCATTTGCACGAGCTTCTATTTTTAAAACTAGAGGGCGGGTACCTTAACAACGCACACACTCAGTCCGTTAAGAGAGAAGAGAGAGTCGAAGGAAAAAAAAAAAACAGAGCGAGAGAAATTGAATTTTTTTTTTAAAGGTAGTTCTTCAAATTTGATCTTCCAATTAATTATTCAATTTTTATTTATTTTTGATTTGTTTTGATTTTGATTCCTCTACGCATTCTCACGAAATTGATTTTGCATAATTAGATCTTGTGATTTGATTCGTCTTTTTTTTTTTTTTTTTTGGATCTGCTTTATCGGAGCAGGCGATAGAAAATGGCGGAAAATGAAGATATCCAGCCTCTCGTCTGTGACAATGGAACCGGAATGGTGAAGGTACAGATTCGGAATCCGATACGTTTTTATAGAATTTAGTGTGGTTACTTGCGATTTATCTGAGAGCTCATTAGATCTTTTCATTTTCCTCATATTTAAAATTTTAGAATATCAAATTTTTTTTTTCCGATGAAGATCAATTGCCCCAGTAATTTTATTTTGAATGATTTTGATGTCAGGCTGGATTTGCCGGAGACGATGCGCCAAGGGCCGTATTTCCTAGCATTGTAGGTCGCCCTCGCCACACAGGAGTGATGGTGGGTATGGGCCAAAAGGACGCTTATGTGGGCGACGAGGCTCAATCAAAAAGAGGTATTTTGACATTGAAATACCCGATTGAGCATGGAATTGTCAGCAATTGGGATGACATGGAGAAAATATGGCATCACACCTTCTACAATGAGCTGCGTGTTGCTCCAGAGGAGCATCCTGTTTTGCTCACTGAGGCTCCTCTCAATCCCAAGGCAAATCGTGAGAAGATGACCCAGATTATGTTTGAAACCTTCAACACTCCTGCTATGTATGTGGCTATCCAGGCTGTCCTTTCCCTCTATGCTAGCGGTCGTACTACTGGTAAGCTATGGAATTCTTTATTGTCCAATTTGGTGCATTAAATTTGAAATTGTGCTGGAAACTTGTTGAACGAATCAGGGCCTTTAGGAATTTCATTAAATTTGAGTTTTTGATCTTGGCAATATGTATGTATCCTCATGTTCGTTATTTAACAAAGATGTAGAACGCATGGATTTGGTAGATCATGGAACATATTTTCAAATCTTTGGCATTGCTATCTTGTATGTCGCTATCAAGTCACTTTTTACAAGTTTATTCATTTTCCTGGAAAACATCATTTGTCATTATGATTACCATTCCGATCTCACTGAACTCGCTATATAAGGTTGTTGAAGAAGACTTTCTGCCTTTTCTTTTTAAAATTCTTTTGTTTGGTGTTCAAGAAGCTTAATTATAGAGGTTGTTGATTAAGGTGAACTCTACATGGAAGTGATGATTTGTTTTTATTAACATGTTTTATGATCTTTATGTGTTTGTTGTTTAGGTATTGTTCTGGATTCAGGAGATGGTGTGAGTCACACGGTTCCTATCTATGAAGGTTATGCTCTGCCACATGCCATCCTCCGTCTGGACCTTGCAGGTCGTGACCTCACAGATGCCCTGATGAAAATCTTGACCGAGCGTGGTTACTCATTCACCACCACTGCCGAACGTGAAATTGTGAGGGACATGAAGGAGAAACTATCCTACATTGCTCTTGACTATGAACAAGAACTAGAGACATCAAAGACCAGCTCATCGGTAGAGAAGAGCTATGAGCTACCTGATGGACAAGTCATCACCATTGGGGCTGAACGGTTCCGTTGTCCAGAAGTCCTCTTCCAGCCATCCATGATCGGGATGGAAGCTGCTGGCATCCATGAGACCACATACAACTCCATCATGAAGTGTGATGTCGATATCAGGAAGGATCTATATGGTAATATTGTGCTGAGTGGTGGCTCCACTATGTTCCCGGGTATTGCTGATAGAATGAGCAAGGAGATTACAGCATTAGCTCCAAGCAGCATGAAGATTAAGGTGGTAGCACCACCAGAAAGGAAGTACAGTGTCTGGATTGGAGGCTCCATTTTGGCTTCCCTCAGCACCTTCCAGCAGGTATTATGTGTACATTTATTTATCTTTCGAATTTTCAATAGTTGGGACTGTATTACAAAACTTGCTTCTGTGTTGAGTGCAGATGTGGATTGCCAAGGCAGAGTATGATGAGTCTGGACCATCAATTGTTCACAGAAAATGCTTCTAATCATGGACAGAGAAACCCGATGAGGAAACGTATAGCAAACTTTTGTATCAAGGAAAGGCTTCTTCTAATCAAGTGGTTGCACAATTTTTTAATTTTCTCTTTCTTTCTCATTTTTTTTCATTCGTGTTTTTGCTTTATTGATGATGTATTATGACAATGAGTATGAGGCGATTCAATTCTTTACATTATTTTGTTAGTAGAAGAGATATGTATTACTATTTGGTAATGATTTGGTTTGGGTTGAATCAAGGATTCTTTTCACCAATAATTGTATTATTTTCATGCATTATAATTTTCCCACTCATGAATGAAAACAAATGGTAAAAACAATTCCAGATTTACAAAGTCAGAAATGAAATAATAAAACACCTTAAAAATCAAGACCAAGCACAACCTTATTATTGAAATGAAGTCTATAAAATTACACAACTGAGAGTGTCAACATCTTAAAAAATATTGAAGAAAAATCGGGATGATTATCACTTATCACCGAGATAGTAAACGAAACTAGGCTCATAATTTTGGAAAAAAAAAAAAAAAAAGGAAAAAGAAACAACAATCAAATGTTGCAAAAACATGGAATGTATATTAAAGCTTTCTCAACTTGCTCTCCCACATTTCAGGTTTCAGATAAAAGACCTTGCATTCACATCAATTCCTTGAAGAATCTCAAAATTTGAAGGTCCAACTGTGTCGATGAACCCTCGAACTGACAGCTCTGGAACACAACTCTTCTTCCCCACCAACTCATGGTCTATAAAGATCACAACTACTGTAATATCATCGTGAAAATATCGCCTAACCCCCTTCTCAACCTTCTTGAGATCATCATACCTCATCTCCCTTTTCCTTGCTGCCACACTTAAAGCCGTTGTAAGAACTCGCTTAGCAACTCCCTGCCATTTAAACAAATAAAATCAAATAAAAATGTAAGGAAGAAAATAACAAGTATCTTATAGATAAATGAAAAAAGATGCATTAAGAGATAAAACATACAGCTCGTGGGTTATTATAAACGATCTCAGCTGCCTCCTGATTCGTTAAGTGCTCCCACAGCCCATCAGATGCGAAAATGAGAAATTTATCATTGGGTTGCAAAATTCTAGTGTATATGGATGGTACTGCTGATAGCACTGGCCGGCGGATTGGCTCTGAGAGGTGAAATCGTGGAAATGAAGGATCAAGAGAAAACTCCGGTCGCTTCAAGTAAGCATCACCAATAGATCTAGATACCTAGTACCATTGCATGAAGAAACACAAAAGTTACACTGTAAACAATCAAATTACATCCAAAGAATTCCTAATTGACCACCAACATAGAAACCAATGAAGCACTTAACAACTATTAATTCTGAATCAGATCATTCTCAAACTTGGTTAATTCTACCACAACATATCAGCTTCAATTTTTTCATGTCAGGGATTTTCGCACCCAAAACTTTTTGACTAGTTACTGTAAAAATTCACTATATAATAAAAGAAATTTATAGAAAGCCTCAATGAATTTGGTAGTGAGACCTAGTAGGTCCTCGTGCAAGTACCACCTATATGAACAAGTATACATGGTTGATAATTTGAGCTCTAACCTACGATAGGTACGTTGCCTTCGTTGTGGATAACAATTAACTTAATTGGTGAGATCTCTTACTAGTTATGTGATAGATCTTGAGATCAAATCATGCTCACACTTGATTCCTGACAAGAAACACCGCAGCTGTCCCTTTAATTATTTATTAACCAAGAAACTCCAGATTACAGCTCTGTGGTGATACTTGCAACCACAGGCATGATCTCCAAAAATTTACATGAATATAAATAAAGGTCATGAGTAGAACGGGGTTAAATTGAAATGTAGGAATAGCAGTCTACTAAGAAACCAAGTCCTGGAAAGCCTAACAGGTTCCCTGTATGACTCCAATAACCTCTGAACCCATTCAGAGTTCAGACTAACCTCAATTATTGAAAATATCTAAATGAAATCAAGGCATTTGGCTAAATTTCAAACACATTCACACTCAAAGAGAAAGACAATAAAGAAAGTGTGATTATGGCAATAAAATCTGATAACGAAAAGTTTAATATGTTCTGCAGAGGTGCACAAGAAAAAATATTTTTCCTACAAGCCTATATTGCTTGATGGTCTATATATAAACTACATCTTCGACTTCTAAATAAGATGCAGATGAATCAACGTTTATCCATTGAATATTAAAGGCTACCCTAGTAAAATGCATCAGATCAAGAATTCACCAATACCATGATAATATCATGCTTCAAAACAAAGCACGACCGTTTAAAACTTATTACATTCCAACCTGTTTTTGTTTCTCCCAATACTCATAATTGTGAAGATGAGTCAATAGAAACAAGTAAAAGTTTCAACATTTTAGATTATGCTGCAATGTCAGTCTAGTCACCAATCTATGTTTATGTGCATTAGAACATGTAAAAAGACAATCCAGGTAACATCAGATAAAAGAAAAGCATACCTGAATGATGCCTTTGATACGCCATACTCCATGTTTCATAACTACAATATGTGAATCATCCGGATGTGAGGACCTGAGTTCTTGTCTAACCTCCTCCATACTTGCATTATGATCCTTTGTTAGTTGCTCAGCAACTATCTTATTTGATCTACTTAAAGAACCAATAACAGCTCGAGAATCACCCAGATTAGCAACATATAATGTCCCCTTCCAGATAACCCCAACTATGCAACAGGACCCAATAGCTGCAATTAATGGTTTTATTCCACATGTCCTACGCACAAGAGTAAGAAACCCGTCTTCAGTTGCACAAAAAGCACTTCTAAGAATATCTTCAGACATGGATCCATTTTCACGCACAAGCCCTGTAGAATAATACACAAGATAAAATCTAAAGCTTTAGCAAACATTTAAGCAAATACTGGATGGTGATGCACACAAAAGTATCCATTGGTACCAAGTGTATTTATATAAAAGCAACATCACAATTAGATTTATTTGAAATAACACGAGTATCCTCCTCACTCTGCAAGTGCCTGGTGATGAACAGACCAGTAACTACATAACTGAGGGTATATCAAAAAATTAATCATTAACTCAAGTATTCAATCCTGCTCTTTAGTTATCACAAAAAATTAAGCCTTCCCAAGAATGAAACTCCCTTTATTTTCCCCATTATTCTCTTTCAGGATCCTATAAAAAAAATTATCTTCTTCAAGGAATGAAAAATTGCGATAATTGGTGAGATCAATTCTTCCACAACATTCAAAAGTATTTGTTTCAATTTGTTAATAGAATTAAGTAAACAAAAACAAGATCTAGGAAAAGAACTTAAATTAAATTTGAAACTTGATAACTGATAAGTAACCAAAATACTCAGTTTCCAAAATCAAATCATCATTTTGCTGCTTTGTATATTGCCTATAAACTCCATCCACACAAACCCTAAATAAACAATAAAATATTAAGTATACAAACTAAAAACAAGAAGATATTCCAGCTCCATAAACATAAAATAAGAATTCCCAAATGAAAACAAAATTGTATGTGACATGACATCAGAGTATTTGTCCATTACACACAACCAATATCAAGACAACACACACACACACACACACACACACACACACAAGTTTCACATGAGAGAGAAACCACCAAATTACCCTAAAGGCCTAAACCAAAATCATTCAGACACTAGAAAAACCCCATCAAAAAAATTCCAAGAAAATAATCGAATAGCAACAAAAATGTCCTAAATATAATATAGAAGAAGAAGAAAAGGAACTAACTCATCAAATTAAGGAAGAGATGGTCAGAAATATAGCGAGAGGCCTCAGGACCACCGTGACCATCATAGACACCGACAAAGGTAGCATCACGACCGGTCTCAACTTGGCTGTGATCCTCTATAATCTCATTAGCCTGGACCACAGCAAAAGAGAAGTCACCATAGGAGTGCTTTTGGAGGTCCTTACACCAGAGTAGAGTGTCAGGAATTGTAGAATCAGAGTCGTCTTCAATGATATTATCCTTGTTCATACGTGCATATCTTCTCACTGGTCTCCAACAAGCCACTGCTATCCTTCCCAACCACGACAACATCCCTCATTTCCCTTCACAACTATACCCTTTTTCACAGAGATTGCACCCCCACAAAAAAAAAAAAAAAAAAAAAAAATTAATTAAAAAAATACCCAACTCGAAAAATATTCACTTTCTCAATCCCCACCTAAAACCCTCGATTTCCCTCAAAAATATTGACTATTCAAAGCAGACCAACCAGAAAAGATTTCGTTTTGCATTTTCAAAAAGGAAAGTGAGGGATTTCGTGAGTCATGGATCGATAGTAGAAGATCAAATACTAGTCCCAAATTTGTTAGAGACGGAAATTGAAGATCTTTTTATTGGGTTAGAGAGAGATTCAAGATTGAGACCAAAACAAAATCTGATTCAAGACTTAAAAAGGAAAAAGAAAAATCAAAGAAAGGTAAGAAATTGATTAAATCCAAGTAGAGAGAGAGAGAGAGAATGAGTGAAAAACTGGGACTTTTTGTTTTTTACTAGTTATATTGAGAGAGAGAGAGAGAGAGTGTTTGTTTTACTTGGAGTTAGTGAGAGAAAGTGAGGGAGAGGAAGAAGAAGAAGCAGAAGAAGAAGAGGAAGAGAGTCCTGAAACCAGCAAGAGAAAAAAAAAAAAACTGAAAAGTTGACAATGCGTGTGAGAGAAAAATATTAAAATCATAAAATAATATTTAATTATTTCTGCTTTGTGTTGCCTTTGGAGAAGGGAGTTTATATATTTACTATCTTGCCATTAATTTTCAGATTAGATGACCCGAGATTTATGGGACTTAAGGGTTGTTTGATTTTTTCAATTAAAATTTAATGGGTCTAAAATTAAATACAATCTAAAATCTTTTCTTCTGAAATTATTCTCCCCATATAACATATTTCCAATTTTATTATAATTATATATGGTATAGAAATCTTTATTTTAATATATATCTTATTTTAAATAGCTTTAAAAATAAAAAAGAACCCTAATAACTTATTATGATATTAGGGTGATATATTTATATATATATATATGTTTAGAGTGTTTTGGGTGACTTTTCCTCTTCCTCTTTTATTTTTTGAAAAAAAAAGATCATTTTATTTTCTTAGTAAAAATAGAAGTTTGTTTGTAATTGAAGAGAAAGATCATGATATTATGTGTTCATATATAATTATTATTTTTGGATTGTTTTTATTTCATATTATATGTATAATTGTTTAACATGGGTATAAATATAAAATTACTTATTTTCAGACAATTTTACTTTTAAAAAACAAACGTATTGACAATACATTTATATGTGAGGATAAAAAAATAAACAAGTCATTCAAGTTCAAATTTCAATCCCTATTCAATTTTCAGATAAATTTAGAACTATTTAGTCTTCAGATAAAAGAACAAACAACCCCTTACTTTCAAATTCAATTTTGGTATTCTCTTCTCTTTTTCGCTTTCTTGGTTGACTTGACTTGACTTGTTTGGCCGTAATTTATTTAGAATCGATTGAACAATTATACAATTATAGTCTTTGTCAATTATCTAAAAACATAACAAAATTGTAAACTATTTATTTCTTTGGGAAATAGAGAGAGTGAGTGAATTGAATATTAACGTGTAAATTAATTATTGGGCAATAAAGGACCATAATAATAGCTATTAAAATGGGAAGTCAATATTTCACAATTGGTGGACGAAAGATACCTCTCATAACTCATAAGTCATAACTCATATGATATATCTATCTCATTGCCTTTTTCAATACTCATGCTTTTTAAAATAAAAAATGAGTTTTTTTTTAATAATAAAAAATCATCTATTTTTATGCTTTTGTTTAAAACATATTTATTTTTAATGACTTGTTCAATTTATTTTTTTTCTTTTTCCTTTTTTATTTTATTTTCTTACTAAAAATAGATTAAAAAATTGATATTAATTTTAATTACTTATTGAGTCAACTGAAAAAAAAAAAAAATACATGTGCAACATACCATTTGAAAATAGACGGTCATATTGACAATGTTTAATATATTTTTTACCACATCAAAGTGAGGTAAAATATGCATAGCTGCATTAGAGATATATTTTTAATAGATCGTCTATTTATCTTATATGACATCTTTTTTTTTTTTTTCACAAGTCACTCTTGTATCGGAAATGCTCTAAAAAACAAAATGAAATGATGGAAGTTAGTTGTAAGAAATTACAAATGAAATAGACGAGATGAGGTTGGTTTGGTGATAAACCTCTCACACTTGCACCATGATATTGTGGGTTCGAATTCTTCCCCTATCTAAGAAAATTCTAGAATTTATATAATAGTGTAATACTTAAAAAAAGAAATTACAAATGAAATACAGAAAGGGTTAAAAGAAAAAGGTGTGTAGGTGGTAGCGTGGTGGATGTAGTAAGAGAAGATAGAGTAGGTGGGTTAATCAACAAGAAAAATGATAGGAAGCATGAATAGTGAATAGAGAGGGATGTTGTTTTCCAAAACCAATACTAAAAAAAAGAAAGTGAGTTTCTTTGTACATGTGACATTTGACATGTGAAACTCACAAGCACCATCCATCAACTGTATTTTCAGTTTACCAACATTATATCAACCAAATCTAATAAATTAATATTAATAAAGTTATAAAGATAAAGAGGTTGACACACATGACCCCACCATATTATCATCGCACGGTTCTCATTAATTCCCATCTTCTGATGCCTTTATCATATCAATCACCCAAATGGATACTTGATACTGCTTCCCAGCTTTTTGTATGTTTTCTTTCAAATTTTGTTGGGCTTCGTATGGCTATAGACTCAATGATTGCTTCTTGTGTCACGTCTTTATATGATAAATATTACCAAACTGATTAATCTTTGATTTGTTTGCAACTTGCAAGTGAAGTGTATGGTCATTGGTAGGTGATAGGTAATATCTATAGCTACTTTGATAAAAATAAACACGGTGATCGGAACACTACAGCTCCCCATTTAAGTCTGCCTATATGATATGTACTTTAATTAATCACACTCTTAAAGTTCATATTATGTTGTTTTTATAAGTAGATAAATATACAAAGATGATGGGGTGCGTCTAGGTATGGCAAACATCCTCGATCCGTCCTAAATCGGTGGGGATCTAATCCGTTTGGGGTGAGTTTTCGGTTTGTAACCAGCTCAGGTATGAGTCAAATCATTAAGACCTGCCCTGCCCTGCCCCAGTTAACACGGTATTTATATAATTATTTTCAAAACTCTAAGCTTTTTATCTATTTGTCTAATTTGTATTTTATATTTGAATTTTTGTCTAAATCCGGTGTTCAAATGATGTGATATCATTATAATCCATTTATTTAAATTTATTTAAACTGTTTTAGATTTACATGAGTTTGAATTATAGTGATACTACATTTAAATGTCCACAATCATGAGAGAAAACTACCCACACATGCTTGTAAAATGTGCATGGTGGGATTTGAACCCCTCACCACTTAGACTATATTTGGTAGGAGGGAGAGAAAGTATAAGAGATGGGTGAATTAAGAGGGAGAAAGAGTAGGAGTGATGGAGAGGATAAGAGAAGGTTGAATGGATGGATTGATATGTAATTTATAAAATTACTATGTTGCTCTTTAAAAAATTGGAGGGTAGTATAAAATTGTAGAACATTTTTATCTTTACCCTCCATTCACTCTCCCTCTTTTCTCATCCACCCATCATTGGACGGATCCAAAATGGTGGGCCTGGGAGGAGGGGCTCTCCCTCATCTCCTCCTCTCTTCTCCCTTCTCCCTTCTCCTTCCAACCAAATAAGGGATTGGAGCTCTCCCTACAACCCTCTCCCTCCCTCCATCTTTCTCTTTTACCAAACAAAGCCTTACAATATGTTTGTTTGTTTGTATTGTATTATACTAGCCATTTAAAATGTATTAAAACAATACAATACAGTGTTTGGTGCAAACGTTGTATTGTATTATTTTAGTACATTTTAATTGTCTAATACAACAAACACTGTATCAATTAATATATTATATTTAATGGTATTAGGTTGTGTTGTATTAGAAAAAACACTTTTTTTTCTTCAACAAATATGGAATATTGATGAAATATATGTTATGTTGTTAATATATATATATATTTTTTATAATTTCAAAATTATATAGGAGATATTTATTTTAATTATAAAAATATTAGTTATATAATATTTTTTTTTTGTTTCAATTCAAATAAATATTTATTGATTTTTTATATAAAAATATTTATTGATTTATTCTTGGTAAGGATATTTATAATTAATTATTAACTATTTTTTGAAATATTATATTTTTATAATATAATAAAATATAATAGAGTCATAAATGAATAACTTAATACGATATAATATAGTACATCACCAAACACATGTTTTATATTAATGATAATACAGTCAAATACAATACAGTACAATCCAATACAATCAGATACAATCCAATACGATGTAACAAACGAGCCCTAAACCAAAAATGGCCTAAGTGTAAGGAATGTGCACTATAAACTTTGTTAAGAGGTACACTATAAACTTTGTTAAGAGGTGATATGCAATTCAAGTCTATTTTTAAATTTGATTGAATGCTAAAATTTAATTTCATATCCTAAATTTCAAACCTGTGGTAAATTTTGTATATTTAATTTGAACATTTTTTTTAATATCATTTTTTAATAAAACGGGTCAATATAGATCAGATTTAGGGCATCATCGACTCATTTAGGTCGGATTTAAGGTGGAAATCAAAAATCTGTTCGAATCACGTGTCGGGTTTGGACCCCAATCCAACCCGTCATGCCTGAGTGCCTGACCAACAATTTGCCCACAAAGACACAAAGTGACAATAGTCTGTCTATGGTCCAATACTTGAAACAAGCATATACCCTCAACAAAACTCAAAAAAAAAAAAAAAAAAAAAAACCTGTTTCATGGACAGTATTGCTACCTTTATCTTTTCTTTTTCAAAAAATTAAAACACTTTGATATATTCGTTGAAAAATAGGTAGAACAACGTGAATAGGGAATGAATCATGTAAATTTAATGCTAATATACAGAGTATGAGCCTATTTTTTACTACCACATGAGAAATTTAGATGATAATTAAAAAAAAAAAAAAAAAATTATGATTATGAATCCTAAAAAGACAGGAAACAACACATCTAGAGGACATCATTTATCAAACGCTTGTGTCGATTGTAATGCTTCTCCATAAAAACTCTGGAAGCTCCTTGAACAGTTCTACGCCATGTCTGCAAATTTTAAAACATCAATTTGTCTCAACATAAATTCAATTGTTAAATTATTATAATAACAAGAAAAACATAAAGAAATAAAAGCCAACCTTTTCAATGGTTCCAAAAAGCGACCTGTTGTTGATGTCTCTAGATGATCTGAGATGTGACCTTCCAATCCCAAGTTGGCGAAGCAATGCAGACCGCCGTGTCGCCGCCGGAGGAAGAAGCCATTTCCTCTCCACCAAGCTGTTCCCATTATTATTTGAAGGGCTCTCATCAGTACTGTACTCCCTTCTGGTTCTGGTACTGCTTCTTTTTGGCCTTTTGGAGACTCTTAACACCACCTCCTTCCCAATCGAATCCGAACCCACTTGTGCAAACTTTCTAAGCAACTCATCTGACGATTTTTTGTTGATATGTTGAACCGTAGCATTAGTAGAAGAATCCATTTTTGAAGAATCAGAAATTGGTTTAGAGAGTGGGAGAGAGAGAGAGAGAGAGAGATAAGGGAATAATTATAATGAAATTACATAAATATATATATGAAGAAGGAATTTTGTTTTGTTGTGATTGTTATTAAGCAGAAAATGAACCGTTAGAGGGCATTATTAAAAAAGTAAAATTATATATAAGACAGATAAATATAGCCGTTGAAATGTGGCATGTGATTTTCAGTGAAAGACAATAATAATCATTAAGCAGTGAATGTGCGCTCTGCCCATGTTCTTTCTTGATGCCAGTCTTTTTGCTTAAAAAATGGATCTCGCATTCTCGCCCGTCTCATTTTGGACAAAGATTTTCTTCTTAATTGGTGCCTACATTTTTATTTTTATTTATTATTATCTTATTTAAGATAAACCACTAAATCCTAATAGATCTTGATTCTTCAACTAATACATCACATGTCATGACATTACGTCAAATGTCATAGCCATTAGTTGATGTGTTAGAAACTTGGGGCATGTCCTATAAACGTTTTTTTAGTTACTGTTTTTTAAATATAAAAATGAAAATAAGAACAGTATTTTTGGTTTCAAGTTCGAATTCTGAAAACGCGTCTGGTAGCATATACTGAAAGCTGTATTTTGAAAATGAAAACAAACAAAAAACGTCTGATAGGTTAACTGAAAACTATTAAAAATCGAAATATCAATTTTTCATTTTATTTAATATTATTACAATTATAAACAAATTGATTATAATTAACCAATATAATTTTTTTATTTAATTTATAAATTAAACAAAAGTAACACATCACAAATTACTTCAAAAAAAAAATCAATTAATCAAAACTAAACTCTTAAATTATAAATAAGTATTATTTTAATAGATATAAATAACAGTAAAAAAATATATTAAAAAAAAGAAAGGAAGAAGATCAGAGAAGAAGAAGAAGAAGAAGAAGAAGGTAAAAAAAAAAAAAAAAAAAAAAAAAAAAGTGAATCAAAATTAAAAACATGGAAAACATCTAAAAGTTATTTTTCAAAATTTTCACTTTTAAGTTTTAACACTAATTTTGTTTTCTATTTATTTATTTTTTGTTTTTTTTGAAAATAGGCTGAAAAACAGTTGCATAACCGGCCGTCGTTTTTCCGTATATTACATGTCATTTTCGGTGAAGAAGAAGAAGAAGAAGAAGGTAAAAAAAAAAAACAAAAAGTGAATCAAAATTAAAAACATGGAAAACATCTAAAAGTTATTTTTCAAAATTTTCACTTTTAAGTTTTAACACTAATTTTGTTTTCTATTTATTTTTTTTTTGTTTTTTTGAAAATAGGCTGAAAAACAGTTGCATAACCGGCCGTCGTTTTTCCGTATATTACATGTCATTTTCGGTGAAGAAGAAGAAGAAGAAGAAGGTAAAAAAAAAAAACAAAAAGTGAATCAAAATTAAAAACATGGAAAACATCTAAAAGTTATTTTTCAAAATTTTCACTTTTAAGTTTTAACACTAATTTTGTTTTCTATTTATTCTTGTTTTTGTTTTTTTGAAAATAGACTAAAAAACAGTTGCATAACCAGCCGTCGTTTTTCCGTATATTACATGTCATTTTCGGTGAAAATCTTATGATGGACTATATAAATACTAGTGCTGCGAAATTGACCCGTTAGCACATCATCATTGTCTCAAGTCAATCAATACTAAATTTGACCCGTTGGTGGAATTTTGATTAAATTTGAAGAAAAAAATTATTGGGTGTAGTTGATACACCATACATCCCCCATTGATCATGTCACATGACAGATTTTGCAATCGTAACGGAAACCAACAGCACGGTAAATTCTCAAGGGCAAAAAAAATGGAGATTATCAAACAAACAAAAGATAAAAACTATGTTCATTATGTATTTTTTCTAACCTTAAGTCCTCTGAGCTATAACCATAGAAATCACTGAATCACCAATCTAAAAATCAAGGAATTATCACTTAGAATTTACACAAAATGCATCCGTGGATAAGAAAAATCTACGGGTCACACTTTGGGCGTCTGAATTCCCTCATTGCCTTCACCTTCCTCTCCCAAGTTTATCGGTTGATCCCATTAAACTTGCGGCTCTAACTTGAATGCATATCAAAGTTTCTCACACGAGAAATAACAATTTCTCCTCTACAATTGTTCATTCAGGCAACTGCCAATACCCTGTTAGGCAAGAAATTTTGAAGAATAAAGAATTAAACTCCATGGACAGAGAATCATTGATGAGAGGTCTAAAAGGAAATCAAGACACAAGTTGTTTTAGTTATTGTTAAAATTGTTTTTCTTGTCGAATCATTTACTAAACTACTGCCGTTGCAAATTCAAAGCAAATATAACAACATTTTTAGATAGAGTAATGTTAGATGTCCCAATTTTTTTTTTTTCCCAAATGATGTGGCACGTGAGATGTCAACATCACATCACTCACTACATAATCTCATGATTTATAAGATGTTGACAGCTCAGGTGCCACAGAATTTGGGACGTCTAGCATTACTCTTTTAGATATTGCTGCTGCCTGCTAGAGTTATCAACAATCATAACCTCTAACTGCCAACTTAATATATCTAGACCCAGATCTTATTTGCATCTCACACCTTACAACAACATGAAACTGGGAATTTTTTTGAGCAAAAAAGAAGTTACAAAGGATGTGAACCAGGTTCCACAGAAAGGAGACAGGACAATAAAGGAGCTACAGTCGTCGAAAAAGTTATTTGACAACCACTTTATGATAATTAACATGGTTCTGAAGTACTTTCCCAACATGCTATAAATGCTGCTTGTCAAGTTACACTAAGAAACTCCTAACATACATTTATCTTCTATTGAGTATTACATTTTTAAATGTGAACATGAACAATCACAGTGGCATGAAAAACAATAATTTAGCATACTCTGATGGAATGCATAACGATACTACTATGCGTTTATTTTCTATTGAGTATTACATTTATGGTAAACATGAACAATCATAGTCGCATGAAAACGATAATTTAGTGTATTCTAATGGAATGCATCTTATGTAGGCTTCATTACATTTCAATTGAATCTATCCCCATTACACTGTTTACTGAGACTAGTAAATTAGACAATGATAAAATTTAGCAGGTTTTAATTAGATACCGTATCATCACAAGTCAAATTGAGTCCCGAAACTAAGAGTGTGGCATTCGAGATTCCTCAAATTAACCTGCAAATGAGAGGAAAACAATTAGCACATGCATAAATAACAGATATTGCAACTTCCACCGAGTAAAAACATATAAGCAAGTCAACAAGGCATACATAAACTAAAAAAAAGCCAACTCAGATAGCAATAATTAGAATGTTGTTAACCAACAGACCCAAAAGCTTACGCTCATAGGAAAGGGTCCAATAATAGTATTTAAACCATCTAACACATCCCTTCACGTGCAAGACCAAATGGCTTGGCACGTGGCCCAAGCCCAAACACATATTCAAATTTAGAAACAAATGAAAATTCAATCACATGAGAGGAGTTGAACCCAAGACTCCTAGGTATACCATGTTAATAACCAGCAGACCCAAAAGTTTAAGCTTATAGGAAAAGGCCCAACAATAGTATTTAAACCCTCTGACATAAAATAGCTAGCAATGGCATAAATAGATGTTTATCCAAAAAAAGAAAACAATGAACTTATTTACAAGAAAAGCCCTAGGTTAATGAAACCAAACCCAGCTAACAAAATGATCATCATATTTAATTCACATCTATTTCTTATAAAAAAGAAAAAGAATGAACTGCAGTCACTGAGAAGAGAGGGGGCACAGAAGGCAAAATTCAAATCAATTGCTTTTCTAGGCTCGTTGATATTCTAAGAAATTAAGCATATAAAAGGAAAAAGCAAAAACAATAAAAAGTAAAGTCATTTAACCCAAATATTCACAGGCAGTGTAACTATCTCTTTTATTTTATACCCAATGCATCATCTTTTTGTTTGTTAAATACCCAAAAATCCCCTGATCTTTCTCTGCTCATTGGATTCCAAACTAAGGACTACTGCCAAGCCTTGCAACCTTTATAGTCAAGAAATTCGTGCAACATCATATATCCTGGTAGGTGGAATCAATGCATCATACCAGTTCTGCATCAAATCCCACCAAGTCCATAGTTTCATTTATACAGATGTGAACATTTTGTTTTGATTAGAACTCTGAATATAATATATATAATTACTTGAGCACCAATTTGTTATAGTTCCTTCTATATGCACTACCTTATATCGGTTTATTCTTTAGCAATTCTTAATCAAAACTAATACTGCATGTTAATGAATAATGAAAGCAAGTTTTTGTGCTTGGCCTAAAAACAGAAATTGAGTCATGTTCAATTCTGAAGCAAAATATGACAGAGGAGATTGGATAGTGATCCTATTGGTGTTATATTATCAAATCTCCTCTCTCTTTTGCTTCCCCGCAGACTTCGTCATTCCTCGGTTGATAATGACAAAAGGTCTCTTATCTTTGAAAAGGATTGGCATCAAGCACCAGGTTCTTCTATGTTCTAACTACGCCAGAGTAGTCTCTTATTATATAATTTATAGAAGGCATTTTGGAGATGCAAGACAGGGTTTGACCCTAAGAACTCTATTTCCATCACAGTAATTGATGTATCACATATACACATGCAAACATACAAACTAGCAAGTTATGTTGAGAATTCTGTATCCAAATTTATTTTTGACAAATTTCAAGCCTGGAAAAGGTTTTCTAATTCCTTGGGTAATTTCAGCATACTTGGGAAGATACAAAAGCTTACCGCTACAGCGACTCCAGTCTTGCTAAATTTAGGTATACAAATGAGTCTTACCAACTGCCCTTCTGTTCCTACACAAAAGTTACCACTGAATCAGCTTACTGAAAGAATAAAACAATTATACCTTTTCTTTTGTGTATAAGTGCTTGAAAGATAATATATATTTCAGCGAACAATTAAGTGAGAGAAAATACCCCTGAGCAAGGAAGTTTCATATTTATCCTGATTACCAGCAAAGTAAACATGAGGACAGCTATCAATCAGGAAAGGATCCCTATCCATGAAAGGATAACATCCTGAAAGATAATGATAGCAGTAGAAATTCAAACACAAGCACATTAAAAAAAAAATGTGTGTGTGTGTGTATCTCGGATTGGTCTAATGTATGCCAAAATACATTTTTTGATACAAACAACCATGTAAGCATAAGGAAATGAATTCCAATGGACAACTAGATAATTATACAAGTAAGAGAAAGAATCATGAAGCATAATTAACTTTTACCAAGAGTATTAGGTGCTGTTGGGCCCAGATTCCTCCACCTTAATGTCCTTTCCATAAATTCAAGCTTATCCTTTGCCTCTGAATATTTCTGAAGATCGTCTATGTTCTGACCTGATGTTCCAAGAAATCTGAGATCCCAGAGGATGACATTGTCAGTATAAATTTAATTCTGTGATGCATCCACAGTAGACAAATATCATAATATCTTACCTGATATTGTCAAGCTCAAAACAATGAGGATTAGTACAAGATCTGAAAGTATTATAAGCTGCAGACCCAGGGAAAAGGCATCTGTTCAAAGGCTGAAGGAAAAAGGGCATTAGAAACAAATTAGATAATATTATGATCAGTATATAGTTCTAATATACATAATAAACCTGCTGAGGTAAGGAATAGTTTGCTGGATCGTTAGGTCCGGGCATTATATCCAAAGGCACACCTGCTGCGATCTAAAAATAAATAATCAAGAATTAAGAAATTTAAACATGACGAGAGGACACATAGAAGCTAACTTAAAGTTACTCATCAAATTAAAAATAACAACCTGAGTCAACATGATATCTAACTCTTTAATTGGCTCAGAAAGTCTTGATTGATCCTTTGAAGCTAAATTCTGTAAAAGTGACCATAAGGAGAAGATCAATGCCATGTATCGGTTGTATATAGATTGGAAACTTTGAAAAAACAAAAGTATAAGACTCAATTAAAATACTAAATAAATACGAAATAAGTTTGTAATCAAGGAACACAAGTACTTTCTCCTTTGAAGTGTAAATGCCAGGAACTATCATAATTGAAAACCAACTTAAGCATAAAAATGTTTTGAATTATAAATTCTTCCCCGACAAGAGATGACACAAACATAAAATGACAAGAACAAATCACATTCATCCCTCTAAATTCTCCCCAGGTTTTTAATTCATGTATATAACAGGAAGGTACCTTCAGGAATTTTACAAATTTAATTTTCATGCAATAATATGCATTCAATTAGTATTTTTCCTCCAATCAACAAGAGGTCCAACCACGTCTAATAATTAATATCAACAACTAGAAATTTTTTATCAAATGGAAAAGTTGATATAAGGGAGGTGCACAGAAGTCAATATGAAACTCTGAGGATACTTATTGTTGAATCAGACATAGAGAGGAGGTAAGTGCTATTTCAGAAACAACAATAATAGTCGCAGTTGCCACAAGACACCTCTGGGAGGAATCTGTCATTTACTTCGGAATACGAAACGACAAACAAATACAAGCTTTATTTTTAAATGTCAAAAAAAAGACCAAGGGTAATAAAGTTATTAGTGCAAAGCAACCCAGAAGAAGATTATCATAAAATGAAAAACTACTACAACTAATAATAATATGCGGGTAATTATTTACAAAGAAGGAAAAGGATGTATATAATTGGAACCTGGCCATTAAGAAGTCCATGAGGAATTTCAACGGAGCTTCCGGCAATTATGACATGTACTATCTGCGCTGCAATAGCTTGTTCCTGATCAGTTGATGCCATGAAATGAGCAAGACGGAATGGAAAGTCACAAAATAAGCAGCATAAAGCTTGGAGAACAAATAGAGAAGAAATCTGCAAAACCTTTTCATCTCCGAGATGTCCTGTTATATGATCTACAAGCAGCTGAAACTGCAGGGGGTTAGAAGCGCTGCTGCCAACACTCAACCCCGACACAAGAACAACATATTTGTCTTCTCCTATGCAGATCAACAGCAAACACTTTTGAGACAATAGGTATAGATATAGATCAGACTGTTCTAAATGTTATCCATCAAAAGGGTCTGTCACAGATGCACAGGCAAAATTCAGTTGGTAAAAAATTTCTTTCCTGTGCCATTATAATTTTCAGATCAAGTTTCTAGAAGCATGACAGATTAAAACATGACAAGAAACATATTTGAACCTACGCTTACGAAATACAGTATCAAGATTAAAATGTGGGGAACTAAGAACCATTCCAAATTGAATGGAGACTGAAAAGCTGAAAGATCAGAGAAATGGAATAAAAACTGCTTAGAAATACTGCTTCAATTTTCCTACAGGCTACAACACTGACATATTGAAAGATCTTATACTGAAAAAGTTAGTCACTTGTTGTTGGTAAATATATTCAACATATACCTGATAAATATCCTTTTTATAAGGACAATGAACCCTGGACTTGAAAAATATAAAGAGAAAATTGTCCACAACCAAAAAATGAGACTCATATATTTTACTGCAACATTGAAAAATTAGGAATCAAAAGAGAATGGAAATAATTCAGAACGCACTTGATTCAAGTGGAAACTCTATCTGGGGTGCTAGGCCAGCTTCTAAGACATCTTGAACAAAGAAATCACCAGCTCTGGTTTCCTTTCCATGTAAAGCGACAACAATCCCTATCAATTGTATCATGTCAATGCAACATCAGCATCAGTCATGCAGACAATACTTAAAATATTATATTTAGTTCAACAGATTGAATTTCCAAAAGAGATGACTTAATTTGAAAACGTAGTTAATCGAGTTACCCACAGAATTTCAATCTCCCTCGACCCAGTTTCCCCACAAAAAAAAAAAAAAAAAAGAAAGTATAATTCAAAAAAAGTGGGAGACATGGATGGCATTGGCCAATTCTATAATGTCTTGTGACAGATGATAATTGCAGTATGGCCTTGACTATCCATTAAGACCCATGGTTCCATCACAACTCAGTCAATTGCATTTTGGACACTTGAAAGTATAATTTTGAGGCACAGAGAGAGAGAGAGAGAGCAGCACTTCAGCAAACATCTCATTCTTTCTGTTGCTCATCATCTAAAAGTATTTGGAAGGGAAGGATGTCATACAGCCAATAACTTGTCAGATTTTCAGAAACCCCCAAATATAACTGCACCCACCCTTATGTGAAACCAGTCAACTATACTCAGTCCATTTCCATACAAAGAGGTGTGGTCCTTTTCAACAGCTCAAGACAAAAATACAAAGCCAGAGTTAAACATATTTCATACTTCATTCTGACAAACTGCTACACAGACCTGTTATATATGATGAAGGCAAAAGCATAGTTCCACCGAGCTTTACCCTTCCACTCTCATCTTCCAGAATCAAGTGATCATCTGGGTGCATAAAATTATGTGGCTTAACAAGTGGAGTCACAGATCTCTGCAAATTTCAAAATCAAAGCTCTCAGTAATTGAATTCTATATTTCAACTTCAAGAAACAAAAGTGAAAGAAAACAATAGTAACAAAATCCATTTGTTAATAATCTTGATACCGTCTTGGAGTACTCATCAAGAATTGAAGGTTTGAGTTTCATATGCTTGTACAGGGTTCCAACAATAATGCATTCCTTGCCTTTTTCCAGTCCCAAAATCTTACAAACTGGAAAACGAAAATGTTAAATAATATCAGATTACTACCATAACATAACAAAATTTTGCCAATTTAATAACTTTAAATGCCAATTCTTCGAAAAAGCACCTCTATCGATAAAAGATCAAATACTCCTAAATATGTGAAGAAGAAACCATCAAAAAGAAGTCCAAGCACCAATTTAGCAATTAGCATAATTTCTTATCCAACCCATAATTGGTAAATCTATATCAAAACGTTTTTCTCAAAATGCTAAACATCTTAAAAGTTGAAAAAAAAAATACAACACATTCTATGACAAACCCACGCAGCCCCAGTATGCATAAACCCTAATTAACCTTTAAATACTTCAAATCAAGGTAAATTACAAAATCCTTCACACCCAGACCGTGATCAGCAAAACAACTAAAATAAATCCCCACGTAAAGTACAAACACAAAATACCTAAATAATTCTCCAGAAGTAGCCAACTCAAACTCAAAACTTAGAGTACCAACAACGTGTTTAAACTGAAAAACGCTTGAATTAGCAACATTAGTGCAACCAATTATGATAAAACGAGGAAAAGAGAAACTAGTACCTGGCAAATGGGGTTTCAGGTTGGGAATAAGAGAATAAAGCAAAGTTCTCATCAAGTGTAGACGAGTGAAGTAGATTTGACTGTATTGTTGACCACCGTATGTCTCTTTTCGAATTTCAAATGTCTCGTCCTGCAATAATAAGCATGAATGTTGTTAATCAGATGTAAAAAAAAAACAAATTGAGTGTAGAAACGAGAAAGAGAAGAAGATAAACCAGAGAGAGATAGGTAGATTGTTTTCTTTCAAGAAGAGTTTTCTCTCCGTCG
Source organism: Acer campestre (assembly GCA_954870605.1). Classification (NCBI taxonomy): domain Eukaryota; kingdom Viridiplantae; phylum Streptophyta; class Magnoliopsida; order Sapindales; family Sapindaceae; genus Acer; species Acer campestre. The sequence continues at coordinate 17,409,802 of OX940805.1, read as the reverse complement.
ATTTCCATGGCGGGAAAAAAGAAAAAAAAGAAAAGAGAGTGAGATTTTTTTTGTTTGCTGGTCACTGGTTATATATATATGTATGTAGTGTAATATTGAGGCCCCAATGATAAAACATCACCAAAATCAAATGATTTTAAATTTTCAATAATCTAATTTTAATACAAAATTAAGGATCCCACCAAATTTGATTAAAGTAGGATTATTGATATTAAAATGGAGCCCCATAAACATAGCTCAGCTGAGTCGAGTATGTCAAACTTTAAATATTTTTATTAGACCCAGTTATGTCACTATAATAATATTTCAGGTTAAGAGAATGGTATGACTCACTTCTTGTATGTTGAACAGTAAATGTGACTATGTGAAGGTCTTAACACTAAACCAACTTCCTCTTGTTAAAAAAAAAAGTTAGAAATGATAGAGTTTAGGACATAATTAAATTTGTCTATTTGGATGACAAATTGGACATCTATCAATTATTTGTCATTACAACCCCAACTCGTGATTTCTCAATTTTGGTGCCACAACGTGTGGGGGAGGCCTCCGCCGCTCCACGCTTGCACCGAGGAAGGAGGCTGCAGAGGCTTTCTCTAAACCAGAAGAGATGGTCTTCAATTTCTTATAAACTTTTTTTTTTTTTTCATTTTTTTTTTTTCAAAATGTTTATATTTATTTATTTGAGTTGATTTTTCTTATATAATTTGATTTTCTTTTTTTGTTCGAAAAAAAAAAAGGGGAAAAGAAACTAGAGGTGTTACAAGCAAGTGGGGAGTAGGAATGTCAATCGGAGAAATGAGGATAGATATGAGTTTTACATTCTCATTTCCTAACTGCTCGGCCTTCTCCATCTCCATCCCAAACCCTATTTGGGGGAAATATAACAATTTGAGAGATATTTGACAGATATTGGTCTAGTAGTATGTCTCTCACATCTACATATTGAGCTTATGGATATGAGTCTATCTCTCCCTTAAATTTCATATTAATTATAATAGTAAAAAAAAAAAAAACATAGTTAACATAATTTGATTATATTATGGGTCAAACTAAAATAACCTAAAATTTTGACTAAATCTTGTGACTTCAAGTCTTCAACATCCATCTACACATTTGCTTTAAATCCAATAGTGAAAAAAAAAAATCAAATTAATTAAGAATATATTATAATAATTCGATTAAGAGGAAATGAATGAATATACTTTGAAGTCACAAATTTAAATCAAAATTTTAAGTTGCATTAATCTAAAGCTTATACTATACCAATAAAGTTTTTTACATGTAATTTTTTAAAAAAATATTTAAAGTAATGTTGAAAACAATTGACAAACTTTTTTTTTTTTTAAACGTTTCTATTTTTCAAAATTAAGTTTTATAAAAATACTTTCAAATACGTTTATAATATTAGCAAATATTTTTGAATAATTAGGCAGTATCAAGAAGTAAATATCAATATTATTTCTAATATATCTCAATATTTTATGTATTTTGGATATGGATATTCATAAATTTGGACAGTATTTTCACCGGAAACAATATTTACTTTCCTTTATGAGTTGGAATCCTCTCATTGGTTCTTATTTTTCCTTGGCATTCTTCAAGTGTAATTCAAATATCAAGTTGTATGAGAGAGAAAAAAGTGAACTAATTCTGACCATGTCTTTTGTATTTTACTTAGGTGTCATTAGATTATGGAAAGTCAAGGAGATGATCTTGATCCTCCCTTTATAAAGTAACAAGAATTATTTACGGTAAGAAATCTTTAGATAACTCTATTTAATGAATTTTGATTTGATATTTTGTTTTGATTTAAAAATAAATGAGATATGTTAAAAAGATTCCGGATACCTGAATTTTGATGTGATGCAATTGTTTTTAAGAGATGGGGGTAAACCTGACACGGTTCCGAACCGACGGTTCGGTTCTGGTTCTAGTTCTAGAACCATCGGTTCCTGTTTCGGTGGAACCAACGGTTCTAAACCTTATTATTATTATTTAAAAAAAAAAAAAAAAAAAACCAAGATCAAATCAGAAGAGATCAAGCATGAATCCAAAGCAAGGCTCTCGTTCTCTCTCACAAATCTGAAATCAACCCAAACCACCCCCAAATCAACCCCAAACAGCCAAACCACCACAGCACCACCAAATCAACTTCGTGAATCGAAGATAAAGATATAATAGAAGAAGATATTGAATCGAAGAATCGAAGAAGAAAAAGAAGAAGAAGAAGAACTGAAGAAGAAGAATCGATGAAGAACTGAAGAAGGATCGATGAAGAACTGAAGAAGAATCGAAGAAGAAAAGGAAGAATCCAAGAAAGAGAGAAAGATCCGAAATTAGGGAATAGGTTTAGGATTTAGGAATTTCGGATTTATATATATATATATGTAGAAAAAAAAAACATGAACCATCGGTTCCATTCCAATTCTGTAAAAACTGGAACCAATTTTGGTTTTCACGGTTCGATTTCGATTCAATTCCACGGTTCGAACCGGAACCTTGCCAGGTCTAGATGAGGGTGGGGGGAGGCCCCCTTCTCCATTCCCCCACTCCCACGCTCATTTAGGTCGGTAAAATTCATTATTCATCTCACCCACAAATCCTTATTCATTATGCCCACCTCGTTTTAGTTTAACATTAAAAAAAAAAAAAAAAAATAGTTCCCGTGCCGTGTACACTGTATACACACATCCACGAATATTTTCGAAGTTTGTCGGCGACACAGTAAAAGCACATGCACATTCAACGTGAATTCTGTTTTTTTTTTTCATGTTAAAGATTAAAAAATAAAAAAGGACCAAAATTTTTAATTTATTTTGTTTTTATTAAAAATTTATGAAACAGCCAAAAAAAGAAAAGAAAAAAAAAAAATCAATCAATGGTATTTGGCACGACAAATAGCTCACACAAACAATCTCCTACAGCTGCTTCTACCTATTTTTCTCTCTTCAATGGCTTCTGTGCACTCTTCAGTCCCTGCAATTTCTACGGTCCGTTCCACCTTATCTTCTTCTTCTTCGATCACTACTACTACTTCGCTTGTCACTCTAACTAGGTCGCCGGAGTATGACCGGAGAACTCGCCGCCAATTGCGCTGCCGATGCATGGTCCAGCAGGCCGTACAGGGCGCTCCCGCCGCCTACGCCAAGGAGATGGAACGACTCTCCGCCAAAGAATCGCTTCTTCTCGCCGTGAGTCTTTTTCTTTTTACTTTAATTTTCCATTTTTTTAACTTTAAAGCTGCGTTTCTAATCAATACTAACAAATCTATTACATTGCAAATGGTCAGATTTAATTACAAGACAGTTGTAGCTTACTACGTTGAATTCATATATTTTTAATTTTTAATGTATATAGAAAATCAAGTTGAAACATTTGTACTCATCAATTGTGTGGAAATAATGATTTTAGTTAAAGGATCCTGGTGGATTTGAGGCCTTAGTATTAATTTTTCATTTGTCACTTTTCGAATTTTGTTGTAATTTTGAAATCTGCATTTCTAATTAATACTAATCAATCTAATACTATGCAAATGGTAAGATTTAATTACAAGCCTACTAAGTTGAATTCATTTATTTTTAATTTTTAATGTATATAGCAAATCAAGCTGAAACATTTGTACTCATCAATTGTGTTGAAATAATGATTTTAGTTTAAGGATTCTGGTGGATTTGAGGCCTTAGTAACCGGAAAGACATCGGATATGCAGCGGATTGATGTGAATGAGAGAATAATTGGTCTTGAGCGGCTCAATCCAACACCAAGACCAACAACGTAGGTGCTTTATCAAAACAAAGCAATTTGTGTATGTTTTTGCTTCTAGAACGAGACTTTTATTTGTTCTTATAGCATTCCAGGTCTCCTTTTCTTGAAGGTCGATGGAATTTTGAGTGGGTTGGATCTGGAAGCCCCGGATTATCTGCTGCTAGATTTATATTTGAGTGAGTTGCTTAATTGATCAAACTATAACTTGTCTGCTGTGAATATTGGCTTAATGGTTTTGAATCAATTGTAAGCTTACAATGGGCTTGCATCTATATTTAAAGTGTTACTGAATTGACTGGCTGCTAATCTTGTTGAAGCAATGGTTGTGTTTTTGCAGGAGATTTCCCTCAACATTGGCAAATTTGTCAAAAATGGAAGTGATGATTAAGGACCAAAAGGCGAATATTACAGCAAACTTGAAACTACTGAACTCGGTGATATTTTTGTTACACATTTTATATGCTCTTACTGTGATTGACTACACAAACGCATTTTGCATGTAAGGAAGCTAGACAAAGATCTATTGGATATGCACGTGTGAGAGTATAACGTAAATCCCACACTATAGCAAAATAAGATGAGCGAATGACTTATAGACAACGGGTTGGTCTATACCCATTCATTTAAGCTTTTGGGTTCAAAATTTTAGTAAATCTCACATTGCTAGCTGAATCCCAATCAACATTCAGTCTCTTTGCAGCCACTTTGGGATTAATACCAGTGTCTGTGACTTTTCCATATAGGGATTTGCCAGACTTTTTCTTTTGTACTTCAACTTATTTGAAAAATACAGCTCATATCAACAAACATCTTAAATAAGTTACCACATGCAAGAAGGAAGCCAGACTAAGATCTATTGGATATGCACGTGTGAGAGTATAACGTAAATCCCACACTAGAGCAGAATAAGATGAGTGAATGACTTATTGACAAGGAGTTGGTCTATACCCATTCGTTTAAGCTTTTGGGTTCAAAATTTTAGTAAATCTCACATTGCTTCCCATCTCAATATGAGACATTTGCATGATCGTATGGATTTTTTTTTTTCTTTTCTCTTTATCATTATGAGGTATCCCCTGTTGAAACGCAGATAGAAAGCAAATTTATTGTCTCCACTAAGCTGTCTATTGAGGGCCCACTAAGAATGAAAGAAGAATACATTGAAGGGATAATTGAATCACCAACTGTTATTGAAGAAACAGTGCCAGAACAGCTAAAAGGTGCACTTAGTCAGGCAGTTACTACAGTGCAGCAGCTACCTGTTCCTATTCGGGATGCAGTGGCCAGTGGGCTGAGAGTTCCTCTTAGTAAGCATTTCATCATCTTTCAGTTTCTTCTTCCTATCTTGAATGAGTGAAAATCAGCTGTCTTATCAAACCACTGGATACATTTTTTCAAGGGGGTGCTTCATAGTTTGTTGTGCTTTTGAATTACTTGTTGTCAGAATCCTTAAATACTGTTGTTGGATCTTTTCATAATAGTTTAAGCTTTTGGGTCTAGTGGTTATCAACATGGTATCGGAGCCTTGTTTTACCGGAAGTGCATGGGTTTGATTCCCTCCACCTTGATTATTGTTATATTTTGATCTTGCACTTGAGGGGGTGTGTTAAAGTGCTTAATTACTATTGATGAGCCATTTTCTAACAATTAAAGCTTTTGTGTCTAGTGGTTACTAACAGTAACAATCTAACACTTGTTTTATAAATTAATCAACCGACTATATTGCATTGAAATCTGGTTGAACTGATGCTTGTTAACTTAAATTTTCTTAGTGTTCTAGTATGCTGACCATTTGTTTGATGGATGCTAGATTGTATCTATGCATCTATTGATGTTTACTTTTGGCAACATACCAATTTTGGTTCCTGTTTGACACTTGCTGTCTCAATTGGACTACCTATATTACAGTATATAGAATCTTGTTGAGAAATACAGCAGTACCCTTATTTGGGTTTTAATTAGAACTTTGGTTAATTTTCTGATTGCATTTATGAGGTATCTGAAAATCCATTGACCTTGCCCCTGCTAGTGATCTTTCTCGAAATGTTACCTTAACCAACATATTTTATTACTGTCATTCTTTGAAATTTTTTGAAATATTACATCATTCTTAGAAATCTTTACCTGCCATGTGTTATGACTAATTTACATTAATTGTACGGTTGTTAGAAAAGGCAATCTGAATGATCAAAGTGCCCTGAAATGTTATTGGTGTTGTTAAGACTTAAGACTTAAGTGTCTTCAAGACAGTTCTAGATTATGCTTAACAACTGTTCCTAAGGATAAGATGTTATTAGTTAGATAATTTCTTATAAGTTAGGGAAATTTGGGGAGTTGGTGTTTAGGGATGTAGCAGTGAAGTGGTGGGCCATGGGATGGAGGAGAATATTAACATTTACTGTAAACTTTGAAATTTGCTCAGCTGGGAGTACCAAGTGGAGGATTGGGAATTTTTTTATGTATAGTTACCGCTAGATAAGTTCAATCCTGTATTCATTTGAATTAAGCTTCTATAATGATCTTTTGATTACTATCTTCTTAGGAATTGTTGTTTTCTTTTGCAATAGTTCTGGTGTATTGAGTGATTTGTTGATATAGTTTAATAATGCTCAAGATTAGAATCTATATAACACAATTGGTTTGCTTGATTTTCTGTTTCTGTCAAAAAATATAACAATTAATTTGTTATTGAGATCTAAGCATTTCACAATTTAAAAACTGCAGACATGCATTCACCTGTATGTACTCACACATATTTGTCTGCTGTGATTGTACTAGCTTTTCTCATGAAAGAAGCTAACTTTCAGTGTTTTAGTTTCGTCCCTTTTCTTGTTTAAGGTCAATTTTCTTATTCTCTGGTATATGGATGTTCAAATTACTGGCTTTTAACACTCTTACAACTTCATTAATGATTAATCAGATGCTTCACTTAGACTGTCTATAGGTAGACGAATAGGATATGGATTTCAAGTCAGATTGTTTGGTGTGTATTTCGTACCGTATATCCTATAAGACATTTATATCACATTCGTCTTTATAAAATATACCCATGGTAGGTGAGAGATATACATCCGGGATCTGTGTAAAGATTACGCTGTTTCCTTTTACAAAGATCACAAGTTTGAATTCACCAACATGAATGGAACTACCTCCATGTGTAATGTCATATAATCACCTCAATTTAGTACTTATGTTGGCACCGGCTGCCACTATTTACTATTGTTGAAGCTTGAAAACACCGTGGAAAAGGTACAAGCAGCTCTGCTCCATACACTCTGCAAATCTTCTTCATTGTTAATGTGAATGTCATAATAACCTCTGGCTAGGTAACCATTTGCCAAGCACCTTCCAGGTTCCGTAAACTCTGGAGATTAGATCTCAGTTAGGTCATAGATGACTTTAAGGGATTCGGAACCCTTTGTGATAAGTAAGCGTCCAATGAGGCTGCTATTCTTTGCAGTTGCCTCACTTTAGATTAAAAATGTTGAAGCAAAAAATTGTACAAAACATATGACATCCTATTATACTTTTGTTGCATATATGTCATTCTCTATGTAGATTAAGCTCTGATTTATGGATTCATTCTGAGTTCTTTTCTTTTACTCCCTTCAGATGGATCTTTCCAGAGACTCTTCATGATTTCTTATCTTGATTCGGAGATACTTGTAAGTTTTTGCCACTGTTATTTCTGATGGTTAAAGAGGATATTGAGGTGCTTAAAAATAATGAATCTCTTGCATGATAATAATGAAGAAGCTGTCTAGTTTTGGTCACATCTATCAATATTGGAATGTGGTTATTAAACCTATTCTATTAGCAGTAGGTAATCATGTGATCTAGTTTTAGATATGTTTAGGTATAACCCTACACTACTATCTGATCACCTGTAATATATATAATGTACTGAATCTTTTGTCTGTATTTACACAGGTAATTAGGGATACTGCTGGAATACCTGAAGTTCTTACAAGGTTGGATTCTCCTACATCTCCCATTGCAGATTCTGTCACCGAGTATGAGAGCTAGGGGTTCTTTTATGTGCATGGAAATACAATTTTATTTTTTTTCCTTAAAACTAAACTACAATACTGAATTGAGTTTCTCTCTCTCTCTCTCTCTCTCTCTCTCTCTCTTACACAAATGCATAAATACATACTCTTTTAACATATATTTTATTGTCTATTTTGCTTGTTTGTATAAGTCAATCGGTCGGTGAGTAAAAGTAAGAATCGGTAAAACTTTCATGCTCTTTGACCTTAGTTAAATTGTGCTGGAGCCTGGAGAGATGGTCTCCAGAGTCCAGGCGTGCAATCACACAGCGTGAATATGGTTTGAGTTTGACCATCCAATTCACACCTGATTTGGAATTTGAATTGGTTATATTCACATTGTGCAAATTTTTCCTGACAAAAGTCAAGACTTCAACTGTGAAGTGTTAAAACAGATAAAAAAAAACATTATTTTAATTAGAGGATGAGGTGAAGTGTGAACATATTTGACATATTTGTCCTTACTCTTACTCCTTGCATCATCCTAAAAGGCAGATTGCTCTACTGTTTGACATTCATTTTTCGTATTTGTTTTCTAAGAAAGGGTGTTGTGCTTGCAACTAGTCATTTTTTTAAAAGCATATACTTATATTTTATGTTTAATGTAAATAATCTACTTAGGGCAAACTTGTTTTCAGGTTATATACACGGAATCGATCTACCAACACGTTTATGACTCATTCACTATAAACACATCACATATTAAATATCAGGCTAATTGGTACCGATGCCTCTTAAACTCTTTCAAAATACGCACTATGTCCTCTATTTTTTTTTCTTTTTTTGCCACTAAACTCTTTGAACTCTTGTTTTTTGGTGAATACTTAGGTTTTTTTTGCCTTATGTGAGGGGGCATTTACAGATGGCATTTGTCAATTTATGAGAGTTCAGAGGGTTTAGTGGCGAAAATAAAAATATAGGAGGTATATTGCATATTTTAGAAGAGTTTAGAAGACATCAGTGCAAATTAGGCAATTAGCCTCAATATCAATACTTTGAAACAAAAATTATAGATATGCTTTTTTTAACTACAATTTTGAGTTATGACATTCTCGAAACCGAAGAATCCTCCTCTTATTTAGTTGTCTGGGTTCCTATTGACCTTTTTAGGTTTAATTGTTGGCTGTCTCAGAGATGGGGTTCCCACTGATAGTCTAATCATTTAGATGGGTGGATTATTTAATTTATGTTTACTTTTTATTAGTAGGTTGTGGTTTCCAAATTATAATTAAAATACAATTAGGCTACAGTGCCTTTGACTTCTTTGTAATTCTTTAATCATAAAAAATAAAATAAAAAAATAATAAAAAATAGGGCTTGTTTGTTTTTTCCGAAGTTTTAAAGGATCAGAAAAATTAAGAAATTTTATTTATTTTTCAGTGTCTGAAGTCCGACAAAGTACACCAAAAAAAAAAAGAAATAAAAAATAAAGGAAACAAAAAAGTGATTTTTTTTTTTAAAACTTTTCTATGAAATTAAAACAAGTAAATCAATTTTAATAATTCCTTAAAAAAAAAAATCAGTTAATGAATTTCAACTCGTTCTTTAAAAAAAAAAAAAAAAAAAAAAAAAATTAGAGTTGATAGATGTCAACCAACAACCGATGATATTTGAGCAATTATAAGTAAAAGTTCCATAAACCTATAGTTACACTCATTTTACGGTGTTTACGTAATTTGTCAAAAAAGAAAAAAAAAAAAACTCAATGTCATAAAAGCCAAAAATGAAAGTAAATCAAACTAAATATGAAATTAAATCTAACTAAATATGGAAGTGTATATATATGGTCTTATTCTGATCAGTGCGTACTGATATAACTACAGTATCAATGCATGTGGACCACTGATTATGGAGAAGTTTTGACAAGTACATACACTTTGAATCAAAGTATGTAAATCTAATAGTCCACATATAACGCACTAATGAAGTTATATCAGTGCGTACTGACTTAAACATTTATGTATATATATAAGTGTGTAAATTAATATCTCATATTAAAAAAAGAATTATTTTGAGATACAATCATAAAAATCATTAATAATAGGGGTATTATCATAATTTCCCCTGTAGTTTAACCTATTCATCGTTTTCCCCTCCTAGTTTTATTAATGACCAAAATCCTCCCGATAGTTTTCCATATTCCCCATTATGCCCTCTAGTTCATTAATGGCTAAAATCCCCCCATATTTTTCCATATTCCCCATTTTCTACACTTTACCGTTAACCATTCCGTTATAAATTTTAAATAGATGAGAGTAAAATGGTAACTTGAAAATAAACTAAAATTAAAGTTAATTAACCTATTATTAAAATAAATATTAATATTCAGAGAAAAAAAAACCTAGCAGCTTCTCTCTCTAAACCCAAAAATTAATTACTCTCTAAACTCAAATCTCATTCTCTAAACCAAACAAAAAATATATAATTACTTTGTTATTCATTTATTATTTAAAAATATATTAATTAAAAAAATTCTATGGGTGGTGGAGCTTTATTATTATTATTTTATTTAAAAAAACTAATTTATTTTTTTTTAAAAAAAAAAACCATAAAAAAAGTGAAAAATAAAATGATGGTGGAGATCCAATATGATTTATTGATTATCACATGAGATAATGAGTTTTGTTGCACTTTTCACTAATAATAACATAAGATAACCAGTGAACCCGAGCCAAAAAATCAGATTGGTCATGATTAGAGAATTACTACTGTTGATTAATATATCAAAGATATAATATCATATCACATAATAATAATAATAATAATAATAATAATACTCTAATCAGTATCATAAAGACCTTATAATTTCAGGACGTCCAACCACAGTCACACATTCGCAGTGGGCCCGCAGTCTCATATTAACAAATGTCTACACCCAATATGAATGTTTGGCTGTGGTTGTATATCCTTAACTTATAATTTCAGGACGTCCTTAAAAAGTAATATCACATGCATATTAGTGTTTGTTTTTCTATTTCTTTTCAAATATCAATTTTAATAATGATGAGAAAAAGTGAGGATATATATATGAGTAATACTATAATCCAAAAAATTAATCAAAATGATGTGACAAGTGATTTGTCATCACCATACAAATCATATGATGATGTATACTTGAATGACAAATCATTAACCATATATATTGATCAATTAGGTTGGTTTTTGAGATATTTTTTTTGGGTTGTATATATTATTAGAGTGAGACATTGATATGTTTACGTTGTTGCATATTGATAAAGCCAACAGTATCTAGTATGAGAAAGGTTTGTTCAAGTAGATCAATCACCCACCTCATTAAACTTGAATTTTCCGATGGCTATTTAATTAAAATATATCATCCTTGTAGTCGGTTTCTACTTACCATCCATCCAAGTAATTAATATAAATTTATCTGAACTGTGGATAATGGTTTGAGCCTTCAATTGTATTTAAAAGAAAAATTAGGTGGAGGGAAATTTTACGAGAGAAAAATAAATTTAAATCTTGAATAATCTGTCTAGTCTAAACAAAATAAATCTAAATTAATCTCAAACAATATCCGTCGTATAATCTAATTAAGTATATTGGCTACACAAATAAATGTAGGAGGCAAAACTTAATCTAGGAATTATGAAAGAAAATGATGGAATTCTATTTACTAAAAGATTACATAAATTGATTTGCAGTACAATGTAGCAATCCATGTTGGAAAATTTTGTGATAGACTCTTAATTTTGAGAGGACAAATTGAGTATGATTAATTCCATAAAAATGGAACATTAAAGTGTATTCGAATTCTCCTCCGTGAGAGCTTCGAAATGATATACTCAAACTCACAAAATGGTTAATGAGTGAATGAGAAATTGAGTCTCAAGGTAAGCCTAAAATGAGGTGAATAATGTCACATCTCACATTGGCTAGGGAAGAAACTTATGTATAGTATATAAGTAAATGTGTGATAGGAGCTATCAACATGTGTGTGGTATAGAGGCTCTCTCTTGCGAGATTTTTATAGTATTAAGGCACTCCCACTTATATAAGTAAATGTGCAAATCATGAACCTTCGAATGCCGCTCCGATTGAACCGTGGGAGTCCAGTAAATAATAAGGAAAGCTTTTATTGTTTTGGATTTTGATCACCAAGAATCGGGTTTTTAATTATTTTCCTTATTAAATTAAAAACGTATACACGAAGCTTCGGTTTGGCTTATGAACTAAGAACCAAGAATCATATACAAGAAGCTTCAATTTTGCTTATTCACCAAGAACCGGAATCGTATCCAAGAAGATTCATGGTCACCAAGTATAGTATTCAAGAAGATTCTTGGTCACCAAGAAATCATCATGAAATTTTTGAAATTATCCCTACACCCTAGTGATTCGGTTTGCCTATTTAATACCCATGTGTTCCTTTCACATGACAAGAATTTTCGAAAATACATATTTACCATAACCGAATTCTACTATATTCTCCTCTCTGTTCTTGGTAAGTTTGAGCTCGGTTTGAGTTCGCTGAGAGTGGCTTGTGCTTCGCACTTCCACTGTAATACCGTTGTATCCTGGGAGACAATCGCTATACACATACGGTGTAATATACGACGAAATCATCTTAAGGACACCGTGTGAAACACGGGCCTCGGTTTTCCCTAACCGATTTTTGTAACGTGTTGGTTTGTGTTATTTTGCTTTCTGTTTATACAGGTCCTGACCAGAATCCATTCATCAAGTTGTACATGATTTGCACCAACTCATATAATGCAAAAATAGGCATACCTGAATTAATGGTTGGAGCCTTCAATTGCATTTAAAAGAAAAAGGTGGAGCTGAAATCTGATAAAATTCTAAGAGAAAAAAATCTCGAATAATCCGCCGTATAATCTGAACAAATTTAATGCCCCTCACATCCATACCACAAGGTTGTGGTTCGAGTCTCTCTCCATCCCCGAACCTTGAATTATTATAAGATTTAAAATAAATAAAAAACCAATTATGAGATATAATCATACAAATCATTAATAATAGGGATATTATCATACTTCCCCTTGTAGTTTAACCTATTCATCGTTTTCCACACTCTAGTTTCATTAATGATCAAAATCCTCCCGATAGTTTACCATATTCCCCATTATCCCTCTAGTTTCATTAATGATCAAAATCCCACATAGTTTTCCATAATCCCCGTTTTCTCACTTTACTGTTAACTATTCCATTATAAAGTTTAAACATAGTGGAAATGGTGGGAAATAACACTATTTTTATGTTGAATTTTAAGAGTATCACTAGTTTAATAAGTTAGGTTTAAAGGGCACCAATGGACTAAAATGCCCCAATCTCCTTCTTTTATTACGTTTGTACAATTTTTAGGTTTTTCGAAACCTCCATTAATGGAAACCAATGGAGGTCCTCCATCAATGTAGATGAAAGACCTCCATTGGAGGTTAGTTCGACTTCCATTGGAGGTCGAATGACCTTAAATGGAGATCTCAAAGAAGAAGATGACCAAAAAAAAAAATGGAAAATTTCATTTTCGCCGAATAAGTCTCGAAAATTGTAAATATACCTAATAAGTCACGAAACTACTTGATAAGTCTCGGAAACAACAAAATAAGTCTTGGAAACAATAAAATAAGTCTCAAAAATATAAATTAAGTCTCAGAAACACCAAAATAAGTCCCGGAAACACGCCAAAAAAAAAACGCGAGATTTATTTTTGTTAGTGTGTTTTAAGGGTATTTTTGTTAGATCCACACTTTAGGTGATATTAAAACTTAAGTTATTAAGTTGGTGATAATCTTAAAAATCATTCTTTAAAGTGTGTGATATTTAATTTTTGAACCCTTTAAACAAATGAGAGCAAAATGGCAACTTGATATTTGATAAGAAGAAAATAACTTGATATGAAACTGAAATTAAAAATTATCTAACCTATTATTAAAATAAAAAATTAATATTGAGAAATAAAAAAAAAAAAAAAAAAAATAACTAGCAGTCACTTTCTGTAAACCCAAAAATTAATTACTCTCTAAACTGAAATCTCATTCTCTAAACCAAAAAAAAAATAAAAAATAATAATTACTTTATTATTTATTTATTATTTAAAAATAGGTTAATTAAAAAAAATCTATGGATGGTGGAGATTTATTTATTTATTTATTTTAAAAAAAAACTATGTTAAAAAAAGAGACCGAAAATAAAAAATAAATAAAAAGGGTGAAAATGAAAAAAAAAAATGATGGAGATCTAATCTGGTTAATTAATTATCACATGAGAGAATGAGTTTAGTAGCGACTTCCAATCACATAAGATAATCAGTGAATCCGTGCTAAAATTAGATCAATCCCGACGAATTATCATTGTTCAATTAATATATCAAACACACACACACACATATATATATATATATATACGGTCATGTTCACATCAGTGCGCACTGATTGGTGTAACTATATCACTACCAATGCATATGAACCATTGAGTCAAAGTATGTAAATCTAATGGTCTACATCCAACACACTGATGAAGTTATATCAGTGCGTACTAACTTGAACATTTCTGTATATATACTATAGTGAATATGTATATTATTAGAGTGAGACATGGATTTGTTTATGTTGTTGCATTGAGGAAGGCTGCCTTTAAAGCCAACGGTATCTAGTAGGGGATAGTTAAATTGATAGACTATTAGTATTTACAAAGGTATGAGAAAGGTTTGTTCAAGTAGATCAATCACCCACCTCATTAAACTTGAATTTTCTAATGGCTATTTAATTAAAATCTATCATCCTTCTAGTCGGTTTCTACTTACCATCCATTCAAGTAATTAATATTACAATTTGCATATAAAGTTTACCAAAAATGTTGACTTGAGCCTGGTGTTCTTCAAGTCAATCTTTATTATACATGTTTAATACTGGAGAGCCTTATCTCTAAACTTGGTTTTCTTATTATATAAAAAGAGGAAAAATATCTCTTAATTCATTTATGTATTTTTCTTCTAGATTTCTATATTTATATTTAATTTGCTTGTCATTATCAAACATGTCATTCCAAGTTTCCAACCATGTTTTCTCTCTGTTTCCACCTTCTCAGTTCTGTTTCCTTCACAATATTTATGCTCTCATCAATTTCCACGATTTTGATAAGAACTTGAATTTTCTACTAAACCGATCATTGTCATGATCTAAATAGATTTGATGACAATTGTAATCAATGATCGAAATTTATTTATTTTATTTATTTCACTTTTGTTTATCTTCAAATACATAATATTTATCTTAAGTATTTTAGATGAGGATAAAGATCAGCTCAATAGGTAATCCAATCATAATCGATAAACATATAGCTAGTGGACCATTTTTAGGGGACCAATATTTGTAATTAATTAACAATTTGATATAGCAAAATTTGATTTAAACTATTACATAAATTTGGGGTTTTTAGGGGGGGTGGTTGGTGGGACTCGAGCTCGAACTTGAATCCGCAATCTCGCAATGCAGGTGTGAGGGGTTTTACTACCAGACCAACCTCACATTGTCTAATAAATTTTTAAAACACTCCATTTTATCCTAAATGATCACCGTTAATTAATTATGATAAAATCTCATACCTCATACACTTGACAATGCAATGGACAATTGGACATATATATATACATCTTTTCTTTACATTTTTTTTCTTCTTATATATTTAGCTTCTACAAATAAGTTATTTTCTCCAAAATTACTCCTCAGTTACTCTTTGAAAATAGTATTGCAAAAATAAATAAATAAGATATGTATAAGAATTATAGGGTTTGGATTTATGAAACATAAAACAACGAAAGTGAAAGTATGATGTTATGTGTTCTAAAGATTTACATTTAAATGTCTAGCTACGAACAACTTAGCCAAACCCATTCTTTCTTAGTAATTTTAATTGAGGACAAAACTTTCATTAATGAGAAAGTTATTTTTGTGCTATCATTAATTGGTATATATAATTATATATATACACCAATTCTGTTATTATACATTACATGCTAACAAAGGTTGAACTTGGCACCTTTCATCATATCATTAGGTCCCTTGGGGTTTGAGATTTTATTAATTATAAATAACGAAGCCAACTTAATTGGACGGAGTTTGTTGCAATGGTGGACAAACGATGAGGAATTTCACAAAGCTGGCCAAGTACCTGGAGGGATCAGATAATATATATTTTTAAGAAATTACTAATCAGTGATCAGCCAATCAACACGTTTGCCTTTGCTCTCTGTATGTTATCATCATTAGTGCTCGACGACTTGCCTTAACAAATGTAATTTTTTATTTGATTTGTATGTATTATAAGTCTTGTAAGAAAAGTAATGCATTTTTTAAATCATATTATGAACAGTATAGTTTTGCACGTTCACGTTTGGTTTGCCAAACACAATATTCTTCTCTCTCAAGAGAGAGAGAGAGAGAGAGAGAGGTCCACATAGATCATCAGCTGACAATGGCCACTGCCACATCCAAGATAAAGAGACAAATCAATCCATCTAAAATTGAACTGAATTATAAAATTTATTATTAAGACTAAATTAAAATAAATAATTTGAGTTTGCTTCTTGTGCATCCAAATGGAGTTCATTCAGAGAACTGGGAACTCTAGCAAATTTTTGTCTGCAGAAAATAGAATCTTCAAAGTGTAAATTAAGTTATATATAATGATGTCTTGTATTTACAGCAGAGATTTATATATAAGAGGAGAGAATTAAAGAGATGAGAGACCAGACAACAGATAAAATGATTTAGCTAATTAAACCATCTATTAAATCAAACAAAATCATAAGCATTCATATAATTAATTAAATTAAGAACCAAAAAAAAGAAAAGAAAAGAAAAAACCCTAAAAATGTTGGATTAGGCAAGTTGAGTTTCTTCAAAAGCATGCATGTGATGAGAAGCATCCATAGGAAGTAAAGGAAATTCACCAAGCTCTTGAATGAATCCATCAAAATCCCCAAACCCGTTTAAGAAACCACCCGAACTGGCTCCATTCCACATCTCTTCTTCTTCTTTAACCCTTTCTCTGCAGCAGCTTTGATGATCCAACGACCCAACAAACCCACCACTTCTCATCACCTCTACTTTCTTTGGCGGCAGCGGCAGCGGCTCTTCTCCTCTTTTGGGAATTGTTCTTGATGATCTGATCTTCTTGCAAGTACCCTTTTGAAGATCTTGCTGGGTTGGTTTTCCTGTCAGTCTTTGCACCAGTTCTCTAAAGTTTGCCACATCAGTTTTGATGATCTCTGGTGCAAATATGTGAATTATGCGAATCTTTGGCTTTGCTTTGGTTATTGTTTGTGAATTCTTGTGGATAGCTGGTGTTGATGGTGATGGGGGTGGTTTTGAAAAAGGCATGTAAGCTTGTTTGTTCATGATATCCTCCATGGAATAATAATTAACAAGGTCTTGTTGTTTTTTCAGATTTAGAGAGAGAGAGAGAGAGAGAGAGAGAGAGAGAGAGAGAGAGAGAGAGAGAGAGAGTTGGTGTGAGATTGTTTGGAGGAAATTATAAGAAAGAGGGAGAGGTATTTAAAGAGGAGAAAATGAGATAGTTTAATTTTTTTTAGTTGAATTTAATAATGGAAGGACAAAGGAGAAAAATTGAAAAGAAAAACAAGCTGTTGTCTGTAAATGAATCCTTGTCTGACAAATAGGTATATGGAGAGTCAATAAAGTAATAGAACTCTCTCAGTGGTCCTTCAATTCCCAATTTGGATTACCTTATAAATTATTTAATATTTATCATTTGTTTTTGTACAATTTGAGAGAGATTTAATGGGGAAGAAGATTTGCAATAGAAGAATGTAAATTAATTATAAGTTGAAATGACCAGATGAACCCTATTCTACTAATTGGAACCTATAATTTATCATCATTTGGGGTCCACTTGCAAATTTGAAATGCCTACTTGCTTCATTTTATTATTTCTGACATGATCACAAAAGGGTGTTTTTTGCAAATTGAAACCAATAATTTATCATCATTTCTTTCTTTATTTCTGTTTTTGCTATATATGTGCTTTCCACCAGTTATTTACTACTAAATTATTTTGTGTATTGGAGCTGGAAAACCAATAATGGTCATGGCTTGCACTTGCATAAACCATATCTTTACTCTATTTGCAATTTCGCATTTCTGACCTAACAGAACACTCTATTATATGTTTCAAAATATATGTTGCCCTTCTACTTCATATATATATATATATATCTGTCTTTCTATTGTCAGTTCGTCATGACAAAAAATATATTAAGACGAAGAATGTGAACCACAGATTATAGAGAAGTTTTGACAAGTGCATACACTTTGAGTCAAAGTATATAAATCTAGTGGTCTACATTCTTCGTCCTGATATATTTATTGTTAGGACAAACTGATAATAGAAAATCTGTATATATATTAGCTATAGTTAGAAATAACACAACCAAGAACTTTATATTACCTTTTAATTCGCATAGGTGATAGTGCATTAATTACTCTCCTTCCACTTAGTGGTTGGGGGTTAGAATCTTATGATCATATGTATTTTATGGCCGGTATGTGAGGAGAGTTTTTTTTTCCCAATTTTTTAAAAGTAGAGATTCGCATTGCATATGTTCCATTTGATATTGACAGTTCTCGACAGACCCCTAACCCGACAGTTTGATGTCAGAAGTTATTGTAATTAATCATTATTGTAATACTTCCAAAAATATATATATATCCTTAACTCTATGTGCTTGAATTATCTATAGCTAGGAAAATATGGTCAAAAAAATATCACATGTATTTTTAACCAATTTCTATAATTATCCATGCATTGTTTCATTTTTGTAGTGTCCGTAATAAACACTACATTAATGCATAATTTAGTTTTTGTTTCTTACTTTTTGCCATAAATATAGATTAATTATAACTTCCTTTTGCCCTTTAGTTTTTCACGTTTGCCAATTTTTACTTGTAGTATTACGACACAATTTCTCCCCTTCTTCTTTTTTTTTTGGTCTATTTAGTATCATATATATCTAGTGATCACATGCATTATTTACTTGTAACAGCAGAAAATTTGTATAGTAGGGTTGTGCAAAATTTGAACCCGTTGGATTCCCACAATTGACTATATGTAAAATTGTACTGAAATGATTAATCCGAAAAGAGTTAATAGCTAGCTAGCTAGACTTCTAGTTTGAATATTTGATAAATGAGAGAGCACTTGAATGGATAATAAAATCGGGACATGAAATAATAAATAATTGAGATTTAAAACTATGAGTTTATGGCAATGGCCAATTAACATTGCAATAATTAGAACATATATATATATATAATTAAGGAGGAAATTAATTAACAAAAGCCCTAATATTTAGTTTGTTCAGAAGATCCATTAAACAAGACCATAATGACAAATTAGGACTGTTATAATTAGTAGTTGTGACATTAGAAACAAAATTTAAACCTATTGTAACAAAATTCAAAAAAGAAAAAGAAAAAAAGTGATATTCGGTTGCATATATGGTTTACCTAGTCAACTTACAGCTAGCTGTAGGAAATCTCTCTCAAAGCTTATAAAATATATATATATAAACTGAGAACTGTGAGAAGGATAAAGCTAGTACGGATAATAGTATAGTGGTATCTCACTGGCTTTTTAATTTTTTCTATAATGTATCTCCTGAACTTGCTTCATTTGTCTCCATACTTTCATCCTATATATATATACACATACATTGCCAACCCAGCAAATTAATAATTAATTAAGTAGAATTACAAAACGACTAATGCCGGTTTAATTAGTGACTGTCATTATACACTAGCAGAGCTTTCAAATCCGTCCGAAGAATCATAATCATCCCGACCACCCCCCATAGTTTGAATTCATAAACCCTAGCAACCAGACACATATATAAGACATGAAAATGTATGGTATTCAATTTATTTATAAAAAAGAAAAAGGACAATTATTGAAACTTGATACCGGCTTAGGATCTGTTTGGAGAATATATGTACAGTTCCAGAGTACTCTAGCTAACAGAGAAATAATTGCATGGTTATGCAGTAAAACTCACATGGCAATATGGCATGCATGAGTCATGACCCATTTGCTTTATTAATGATCTCATCATCATCATCTTATTTACTTTTAGTTTAAGAGTTATTTTTGGAACGACTGTTTTGATTTCACATGTCCATGCCATGTGTATCCTCTTCACAATTATATTCTTCGATTATCATAGACCGAATGAACGTCATTTATCACCAAATCACATCGGAAATTAAAGGGAAGCATGTGGAGTAGTAGAGTGATATGAATTTTGGAGAGAAAGTATAATAAGCGTGTGATGTGCACGTGAAGCGATCAGATCAGACTTCAGACTTCAGAGAAACAGAAATGGTGATGTTAAAACCGTCATGACACACACGAGTCTCGTGCCGACTGGGCCGGCCCACAAACAAAACCAACATAACATAGTACATAACGTGATTGCCACGTGCTATCACTCTCAGACAAAGTTTTGCTCCCGCCAACCCCTACTATGGGACCCACTCCGTTGACGTGATTCCTACTTTCGGCACTTACGGTTTGGGCTGCACGTACCCCTCTCTCTCTCTCTCTCTCTATGTCTTAGCTGTAACCCTATTATGTTTTTTTTTTTTCCTTGTTAGTACTTATATCATATGAATGATCCCTTGATTATTGTTATCTTTTTAAATCATTCATGTTTTGATACACATTTGAATTTTATCTCAATGCATTTAAAATTTCAGATTGATGTGTCTTTTTAAAAACAAAAAAAATTTGGTGCCAATTGGTGTTACTAACATTAACTAGTGATTAACTTAATAATGACAAGGCGAGATTGACTTAGTGGTAAAGTCTTTTACACCCATACTATGAAATTGTGTGCACGAGTCTCTCCCCCTTCTACCATAAAATCTCGAATTATTGTAATATTTTCAAAAATTAAACATTAACTTAATAAATTTTATAGAGAATAGGGGGGGAAATAGCACCAAATGGGGTTGACTTTGTGGGGATAACACCGAGTTAATAATATAATTCTTATAAAAATAGCATCAAAGTATATGGTGAGACCAAAATACCCCAACTTATTCTTTTACTTTTTTTTTTTTTACTTTTTCTCTCTTTCTTCCTCTCTCCTCTATTTTTTTTTTGTAAGAACCTCTGTCAATGGAGATCGAAAAGAACTCCATTGGAGGAAATTGGAGGTTGAAAAGACCTCAAAAACCTCCATCAATCTCTCTCTCTCTCTCTCTCTCTCTCCTTTCAAAAACCTCAATTGATCCATCAATGGAAGTCGAACAGGCCTCAAATGGAGGTCAAAATGACCTCGACCTCCATTGGAGGTTGATGAAGATGAATATATAAAAATAAATAAAAAAACCAAATAAATTTGGAAATAAGTCTCAGCAATAAGTCTTGGGTAGGGCTCCCGCGGCAATAAGTCTCGGGTGCCCTACTCAAGACTTATTGCTGAGACTTATTTCTAAAGTTTTATTTTAATTGCTTTATCGTTTCGATGACCTCCAATGGAGTTCAACCGTTTTGACGACCTCCCTCGGAAGTCTTTTTGATCTCCAATTGAGGTTGTCGAAACGGTCGAATTCCATTGGAGCCTCCAATGGAGGTCAATTAAATTTTCATTGATGGAGGTGAGGTCACCTTCATCAATGGAGGGTTTTTGAAAAGAGAAATCGAAGAAAAAAGAGGTTAGAAAAAAGAATAAAAGTAAAAATGGGGGTATTTTTATCTATCACCATACTTTGGTTCTATTTAAACTTGAATTATTAACTTGGTGACAATCACGAAACTAGGGGTGAAAAGAGTGCTATAAATTTAAACAACCCTAAGTTTTAATAGCATAAAAAATGTGTTTTTGATGAAAATACTCTTTAGACATAAATATAAAATAGTCTCGTATTTTTTTCAAACATTTTGGTTGTGATACTTATTTCCTTTTTCTCAAGACTTTTTTATTTTGGTCTAGAGTTATCAGTATGGGACTTTTTCTCAATATTTTGGTTGCTATATCTATATGTATTTTCACATTTTAAAAAAAACATGGCAGTAGATATATAATCCATAAAGTTTTTTGCGTATAAAACTTTACAATTTTTTATTGATGTTATAGACCAAAGAGGAAGATATATATTAGAGAATAAAGTACATGCTAGTGCAAAGAAAAAGAGCAAACTAAAAAAATAAAAAATAAAAAAATCAATAGGATCAGGATGAAAAGCGATAGATAGGAACAAGGTCGGTCCATGGGGGCAGTAAACCTAGTATTTTGCTAGGGTCTCTAATTGGTCCAATTTATTATTATTATTTTTTTTTTTGGGACCTCAGAACCCAATATATTTATGTTTAAACATGGTCCAATTCCAAATCTTTTACTGATTTTATTTATATATTTTCTTTTTCGGCCTAATGAACTAATTCAATTAAACCAAAAAAAAAAAAAAAAAAAAAAAAAAAAAAAAACTTTAGGCTCAATAAACTTGTCATTGCTTTTTCTTTAGTCATTAATTTCTACATGTTGATTTTGACCAAACTTTTAATTATTTATTTATTTACAAGAGTATATTAGTATCCACTAATTTTAGGCTTTAGTGATCTCAATTCTCAAATCTGCATGTGTATTGTGTATTTGTGTAGTCAATTTGTTAAGCTTTTATTGAATCATTTCTTGAATCTTTTATGACCAAACAAGAATGTTTTATAACAGGTTCTTTTATAATAGATTATATAATTATAATCATGAATCAAATTGACTACAGTCATGGCCGCCCTAGGCCTGGACTAGAGGGGTGGCTGCCTAGGGCCTGTCAATTAAAGGGCCAAATTTTTTTACAATTTTACATGTAATATTACATGTTTATGAGCCCAATAAATATTTGTGTACAATTAAAAAGGCCTAAATTATTTGTTTAAAACTAAGTCCAACAATTGACAATTAAAAAGGCACATATTATTTGTTTTAAAACTAAGTCTAATAATACTTAAAAAAAAGGGTCCAATTTCAATAATTCCCAATTTCATTCACCGTTCTTCTTACCCTTTTTTTTTTATTTTTTTTTTTTTTTTTATTTTTATTTTTATTTTTTTTTTTATTTTTTAGGGTTTAGACTTTCAGTTAATCTGTCATCATTATTTTGTTTTCCTCCACCAAACTCTGAAACACAGTTGCCCATTTCTTTCTCTAAACTCTAAAATCTAACACTCTCACAATCTCAGTTTATAGACTTCTCTCTTTCTCTCGCTTTCTCAGATAATTCAATTCAATGCCAAGTCTCAAGCCAGTCTCCTCCTCTAACAGCAACTCAAAGGCAACAACTAGAGGTCCTCAACCATTAACTTTTTTAGTTTTAGGAACTATTTATATTTTATTTTTATTATTTTCTCCTAAATTTTATTTGGATTGTTTGGAATCGGGGAAAATTAGCTTTGCTTGTTAGATTAAAATTGATTATTTGGTAAAAACAATTGTGAAGATTCGATTAATTCATTTTTTGTGTTAGAGATGACCATTATTACGACACAATTTAGTCATTTTGATAACTGTAAATTTGTCAATTTGAAGCTTGATGGACCTGAACATTTGGCTTTTTGGGTGTTATATGTTCTGTTACCTGTTACAATTCATTTTCATTCAATGTGAAACCTTGTTGTTATTGTGTGTAAGATTGTAAGCAATTAAGCATACAATATGCTCTCTTGGTATCTCCTTTCGTTCGCGACGTTCCTGAATTTGTTACCTGCCTTTGATGACTTCTTTGAATAGATCCAATTGTTAGTATAAGTCTTTGCTCTTGCTTTTATTTATGTGTTGTATAGAAGATTAACTAGAATTGGCTGCTTTGTCATTGCAATTTGATGGAATTAAGAATTTTGAATTTGTTCATTTTTTAAAAAGTATGTCACTTTCACTTTACCATGTACATTTTATATTAAAGTGTTTGAAGGAGTTTATATTGGTTGTTTTAGGGAATTGTTTGGTGATAGCACTATGTTGGTAGGGGAGATGATGGATGGTTCAGATGGTTGTGTTTGTTGTAACTGGAAATTGGAATATAAGTGGTTCTGTTTTTAGATTATTGGTATTATATTTTGGGAAGACATGGATTTTAGAGATATTAATGCTGCTAAGTTTCTTTGTGTAAAAACTTGATAGATATGTATATATAAACTCATTGTATTTTATGTAGTTCACTCTGTTATAATATATGTGGCTTTTACCACATGTGTTATACACACAAATATCACATAAATATCTCTCTTAATTATCTCCCTAAATATCTCCCATTTGTTGACAGCATCATCTCGTGCAATAAACCCAACGCCTCTTACTTGATTGTACTCTTTGCTTAATGCTTAAGTACATGATGTAATCAATGATGTTAGAAGGCAAGTGGGTGGCCAATGCTTAGATCAAAGTCTATAAATATATGTTCTCATCTCACTTGTAAAGTTTGATCGGCTGATATCAATAAAAAGAGCAAAGTTCTCTCTCTCTCTCGTTCTCTCTCGTTCTCTCTTTTCTTGTCTCTCTATCATCTTTTCTTTGTTATTTATTTCATCTATTATTCTTCATTAAATTTACAACACGTTATCAGCTCGATCGTATGTAAGTAAAAAGTATCTCCAGGTGAGTGATTTACTTACGGCTTGATATTCGTGTATGTAAGTAAAAGGGATCTCTGATGGGTGATTTACTAATATCTCAATATTCTGGATATATATATATATATATTTTCGTATACAAGATGGTTTATGTCGTCAATGGAACATATATATAGTTCTGGATTTATTCATTTATTCTTTTTACATCTTAATATTTTGGATCTGTTTATAATTCTGTATACAAGATGGCTTATGTCGTCAACGGATCCTCTATATATAGTTTTGGATTTATTTATATTGTTTAAATATTTGCATCAATTTTTATGCATATAATAGGTGAGCTCAGCCTCTGGAATTGTTTAAATATCTGTATTTAATTATTTGCAATATATGAGACTAGCTGATGTTGTGTCTCGGGACTGGCTTATGCTGTGTCTCAGGACTGGCTTTATGCTGTGTTTACAGATAAACTGTTTAAATATTCAGTATTTATTTTTATGCAATATATGAGACTGGCTTATGCTGTGTCTCGGGACTGACTTATGCTGTGTCTCAGGACTGGCTTTATGTCGTGTCTCCAGATAAATTGTTTAAATATTCAGCATTTATTTTTATGCAATATATGAGACTGACTTATGTTGTGTCTCGGGACTGGCTTATACTGTGTCTCGGGACTGGCTTTATACTGTGTCTCCAGATAAATTGTTTAAATATTCAGCATTTATTTTTATGCAATATATGATATTGGTTAGACCGACTAACCAGAACTTAAAGTTTATGGAATTATGATATTTAAGTCGGCACGGTTTTGAAAACCGATGAGAACCTGGAGTTCTAGATCCAGTATTATATTCATGAATGCCATAGTTCATTATTTGGAATATGAGATTTCAAATCCATTCAGAATCTGATCAAGCCAAAATTGGTATGATTTTGGCCCTCATTTTCGTTTCTTTTCGCTTGATTCTCGGGCATTTCCCTGTGTTTAATGTTGTTAAAATGAGTGTTTCAGGTTTTATCAGGTTTCGAGAGCAATAGAAATGAAGTGGAGGACTTGTGTGAAAACTGTCTCACAAATGGGAAGAAACAGGGCATTTTCGCCACTTAGACTTGAGGAGGTCGCTACATGGGCGCCATGGCCACAGAGGATTCTCCAAGCCATCAGAAGATCGCCATTTGGGCACCACTTGGTCGCCATGGCGACAGAAGGACTTCAAATGAATCAGGTGGGTCGCCACTTGGGGTCGCCATGGCGACCACCCTTTGCAAGTGGCGACCTCTTTCAATCAAGGCAAGGTCGCCACTTATGGTCGCCATGGCGACCTTGATGCTGCAAGTGGCGACCCCTTCACACTTTGCAGGGTCACCACTTATGGTCGTCATGGTGACCTCGAGATGCAAGTGGCGAACTCTACACAAATTGCTCATGGTCGCCACTTGCTAGATGGCGAGAAAGATGATTTTCATGGCGACCTTCTCATCTAACCGTTTTACGCACCAAGGTCGCCATAGCAACCAAATAGCGAACTTGGCGCCACATCAATGAATCAAGCAGTTATCAGTACATGTCCAAGAGTGTGTATAAATAGAACGACTTCTCATCTTCAAAAGGATTGACCATCTGAGAAAAAAAGAACAAAGAATACATCTTGAGATCTAGCTCTTCATCCATGGCACATCATTCATCATCCTCCATTTCTCTCCTTGAACTCATCTAATCCATCCAAACCTCAACACAAAGCCTTGATTCCTTCCCTACATCATTCCTCATCCCACCATTTCTCCACCAAAATCCTTAGTCACTTTCCACCAAAATACTCACATTCCAAGACATATCCTCTACTTCCATTCTTTACATCTAGGAGCATAGAGGAGAAGAAGGATCAAGCTTAAAGAAGGTGACCCAAGGGTTATTTCCTTACTATTTACTTCTTTGCATTTATTGCAAATATGTGTAACTAAACCCCTAATCTAGGGGATAGATTTGATGATCAATTGGTTGTGGGTTTAGCTTAGTTTGTAATGAATCTCTTATGTGTTCTATTCATTCAAATTAATTAGATTCCATTCATTATAATTGACTTGTATATCACTTGTTAATTGCAATCTTGAGTGGAGTAATTTGTTATATATTCATATGAGGTTTGACACTCCTTGTGTGATTGAGAACCCATTGGATAGGATAGATTAGTGGTGGGTATATCAACCCCACTAATCTAAGCCTCTAAGTGGTACATAATGAGATTGGCACATTAAAGTAGCTAGTTAGCTTACCCACATTCAATTGTTAATCGATCTATTCCTTAGCTATCTCTTTAATTGATTTTATCACTATTCTTATCAAAGTGTTGAGTATTCTATTTTTCATAACATTTTTGTGTATTTTCATTTTAGTAGTTAGCATTGGTGGTTTTAGAAACCATACATCTATCAACACTATGATTTATTTTATTGTTCAAAGATTAGTCAATTTATCTAATTAACACTCCATTCCCTGTGGAACAAACTTGCTCACTATTTTGCTATCAAATCACATTTTAAAAAGGATTAAGTGGCTTTAAAGAGTTTTCAAGAATCAACCAAAAACCATATTACTATTTTGTTGAGTACACAAACGACCTCATCAGAATCTGAAGTTTTCTGAATTTTATATATGAACTCACAATTCATGATTGAATCTGAAGTTCGAAAAATTAATATGATATATGATTTTATTTTATCACATATATAAAAAGTGATATGTTTACATATCATTCATTTGAGAAAAAGGATTTACACATCCAACAGGATGTTGTGATTATCGTAAAAGAGATTTAAAGATCCTAACGTATAATGAAATTGGAAATAATATTTTATCCATTTCATACACATCAAACAGGATAACGTGAGTATCACAAAAGGAATTTAAGATCCTAAACGTATAATGAAATTGAAAATAATATTTTATTCATTTCATACATGCGTGATTCTCAAGAAGAGCAACATTAAGAGAATAATCTACACATCCAACATGATGTTGTGAGTATCATAAAAAGAATTAAAAATCCTAACGTATCATTCATTTGAGACAAGGGGGGTGTTATAAATAAAATGGATTTCCACCACCTCTCCTTTGTTGCCTTGTTCCATCGCCTAAGTGCCAAAGTACTCTCTACTTGATCCTCTTGCTTTTGTCATGATTATCACCCACGTGGGAGCTTGGTTTGATTTTGCTTAATCTCAAGTAAATTTCTCATTTTCTCTTATTTATTTTGTTACTGATACTTCTACCAGCTCTCATCTCACTCATATTTCATTTAAATTATTTGTTACTTCATTTCATCTCATTTACAATACGTATTTGTGATTTTGACAAAATTTTGGGTCAATTTCTAATTACCAAAAACTTATTTGCCCAATTTACAATTTTCAAAGAGTTTTGGGGTGATTTATAATTAATAAAAATTTTTGAGGGACCTTTCCATAATTTTACAAAATTAGGGGCAGTTTTGTAATTTCTCTTTAAACAAAAAAAAAAAAAAAGTGGAAGGGGAATTATTATCATTTCAGATGAAATATAAAATTTCTAAAAAAGAAAAATATATGTCTTGCCGAGAGTGCAACGAATCATAAAATTCTGCAGAGTCAGAAATATTTTATGAATTCGACTTTGCTGAGAGCAAATATTACTAATGTATTAAGTCCAACGGATCAGATAGAAAGCTTGGGAAGAGCCATGATATTGTTATCAAACAGTATTAAATTTTATGGATTTGACTTTGCTAAGAGCAAATATTAATGCTATATAAGGTCCAACGGATCTAATAGAAAACTCTGGAAGAGCCACGATATTGTTATCAAACAATACTAAATTATATATTAATGATACTTGATATTATTCAAGAACAACATAAAGAAATATGCTTAGTTTAAGGGCATTTAAAGTTAATACCAGATCAAATCTAGCGGATCTGATGGATCTGATTAAAGGCTCTAGAAGAGCCATAATCTTATTACCATATGGTATTCAATTGTGTATCATTGATATTTTATATCATTCAAACAGAAAATAAAGAAATCTATTTAGATCAAAGACATATAACTTTATTAATATCATATTAAAACTATGAATAATAAAGAGTGTTGAATATCTATGCATAATTCATGCCAGAAACTCATTATAGAAAAGCGTGTGATTTATCATCTGGATTATATCACTGATCAAAAGGGGGTTGTATGTGGATATATTCATCAACCAAATAAACCATCTTATTCTAAAATTGGTTTTGAATCCCCATCTTTTAAGGGGGTATATGTAGATATATTCATCTACCAAATGAATCATTCCATTATTTTATGGTTCTAACTGATGCATCTACGAGATGATCACATGTTTATCTATTATCAAACGTCTCCAGTTGAGATCGATGTTCAACATCCAGTTTTCACATGTACTCATAATTAGAATGGATCAACGGAATCACTTATCAAACGTCTCCAGGTAAATACGAGAACTTTAATATTTCGGTACAGTTACCAATTTCTATATGAGACATTCTATATTACATGATGTTGCATTCATCTATGTCACACTACTTATCATCATTATTTACCATTACAACTTATAATTGGTCATTGACTTGCTCACATTTTTCAGATATTTGATTGTGTAGTATATCTTCTTATCTCATCTATGGCATGATCTAAGATAGGAATTCTATATCATTATGAGATTAATGTTGATTTTGATTAATCTTCTATTAGATCATTTAAACTTCTGAGAGTTTATATTTTTACACACAATCTGTATATTATTATATTGATTAATTTCCAAATGGAAAGTTTCTCCAGAAAGAGTAAATGAAAAGTTACTCTTATACGAAATAGAGATACCAGTTCGGTTTTCTATATATAAATGTGTCTCATTTCAATCTTTGTATCACTCAAATATGAAAGATAATTGATCATCATATGATTATTAATCTGTTACCTGATATATTAAAGGTAACACGATTTTATAAGTTGCCAACTCATAAACCCCGGCCGGGTGATTGTTCTCAAAGAATGATCAGAGTGAATGACAACAAATAAATCATTTGATACATATCATAATCTTATGAACCTTTTTGAAAGGTATTATTATCAGGATCCAAAAGTAAACAAAACTCGAGTTATAAATAAAACCACTTTCTCTAAATCAACTCTATAAGAGTCTGATATATCTAAAGAGACACGAGTAAATAAAGTGACTAAATCTATTGAAATGAAAGAAATCTCAACAGAGATTCAAGTATATTGAAATTGAGAAAATTTCTATAAATTATATGAGAGAAATGTGGAATCATAAATAAACAATCATTGATGATGTATTTTTATACACAGTAGCGCTACTGAAATCATAAATGATAATTATTTATAATATTAATGATTGTATACAAAAGGCATGATTGGCCTAAGTGAAAAGAAGCAATTCAAGAAGAATTGACTTCATATGCCAAACATAAAGTATTTAGACCAATAGTACTCTAAACACCTAGAGATGTCAAACTAGTTGGATACTAATGGATCTTTATACGGAAAACGTAATGAGAAAAACGAGATCGTGAGATATAAGGCATGACTCGTAGTACAAGGTTTCTCGCAGAAACTTGGTATTCAATAGTGACGAATACAATTACGTTTCAAATTTTTGATAAATTTGGCTGCCTTTACAAGGTTTGAAATACATCCTCTAGACGTAGTAATCATTTATCTATATGATTCACTCAATGCAGATATTTATAATCCCTGAAGGATTTAAAATGCTAGAAGCATGTAAATCGAGATCTCGTAATCTGTATTTGATGAACAAACAAAAATCCTTATATGGATTAAGAAAAATCTGGATGGATGTGGTATAATCGTCTTAGTGAATATCTGATAAAATAAGGGTATAATAATTATATTATATACTCAAGTGTCTTCGCAAAGAAATCAGAATCCGAATTTATTATATTCATAACATATGTTGATCATATGAATTTAATTGGAGCTTCTGGAGAGCTCTTGAAAACTCTAGATTTTTTGGTAAATGAGTTTAAAAATGAAAGACATGGAAAATGAAATATTGTCTTGACCTGAAGGTTGAGCATGGATCAAATGGAATGTTTGACCATCAATCATAATATATTTAAAAGATTCTAAAAAGATTCTATATGGATATTACTCCATAAAGCAGGTCTTTGCATATGCTCCTCTCCAATCATTTATGATGTTATTTCATTTCATGAAATAAATATCTGCATACCCCAGTTTAGTAATCTAGAAGATTGCTTTAAAAGAACTTTTATCAGGGGGAGCGTCCCATTAGGGGGAGCATATTAAATGAAGTATATTAATTATATTGAGGCATATGTGCATTGTACTCTTTTCCCTTCCAATCAGGTTTTTATCCCATTGGGTTTTTCTGATAAGGTTTTAATGAGGCAATTCTCTAAGCACATCCAAAAATCTTTTGATTCATAAAGATCATCATAAATATTACATTAATCCAGTTGATCATCGTATATATGTAGTCTTGATAAAAAAGATCATTGTAAATATTACTTTGATCTTGTAAATCATTGTATATATATTACCTTGATCCAAAAGATCATCATAAATATTACTTTGATCTGACAGATCAATAGATATATTTGCTCAGGTTTTTATCTCACTGGGTTTTTCCTAGCAAAGTATAAATATGAGAAATGTTTTGAAGAAAACATTAACTATTAACATATTTGCATTATACTCTTTTTCCCTTCGATCAGGTTTTATCTTACTGGGTTTTCTTGACAAGGTTTTTAACGAGATAGTTTTAAGAATATCCAACATCACAAGATCCAAGAGATCATTGTATATATTTTACTTAGGTTTTATTTTATTGGGTTTTTTCCTAGAAAATTAATACATGTGGTATAAATCCAATGGGGAGTGTTATAATATATGTGGCTTTTACCACATGTGTTGTACACACAAATATCACATAAATATCTCTCTTAATTATCTCCCTAAATATCTCCCATTTGTTGACAGCATCATCTCGTGCAATAAACCCAACGCCTCTCACTTGATTGTACTCTTTGCTTAATGCTTAAGTACATGATGTAATCAATGATGTTAGAAGGCAAGTGGGTGGCCAATGCTTAGATCAAAGTCTATAAATATAT
Source organism: Acer campestre (assembly GCA_954870605.1). Classification (NCBI taxonomy): domain Eukaryota; kingdom Viridiplantae; phylum Streptophyta; class Magnoliopsida; order Sapindales; family Sapindaceae; genus Acer; species Acer campestre. The sequence continues at coordinate 17,378,193 of OX940805.1, read as the reverse complement.
GTTCTCATCTCACCTGTAAAGTTTGATCGGCTGATATCAATAAAAAGAGCAAAGTTCTCTCTCTCTCGTTCTCTCTCATTCTCTCTTCTCTTGTCTCTCTATCATCTTTTCTTTGTTATTTATTTCATCTATTATTCTTCATTAAATTTACAACACACTCTTATTTATAAGGATAGAAGTGGATTGCATGTCTTTTTAAATCCAAATTCCACCTTTGTCATTGCTTCATTTTCCAATTTTGTTAACCTTTTTATTCGTCTATCTATTTTATGCTAAATTGCTAGAAGTGAGAAAGTACAATTGACGTTTTAGAAGCAGTCATGCATTAAACTATTAGGGCCCTATTTTAGGGATTCACTCCAAGCCTTTAAAAAGTCAGGGCTGGCCCTGACTACGGTCTACACAAATACACAAACGGATTTAAACGAAAAAAATACAAGTTAAAATAAAATAATCTTGTATTATATAGGACCTCGATTTTTGTTAATATCATAAAATTGCTTAGGTCCCAACATGTCTAGAGACGGCCTTGGATAGGAAGGATGTTGCCAACAAATCTGAATTGGAGATTGCCATTAAAAAGGATTGATAATATATAGTCACCAATATCGCTGTTGAATACATTTTTAATGGTGATTTGGTAAAGAATTACAGCGACTCTACCTCTGTAAATTAAAAAGTTATGTTCACGAATGCTTGACTGAGTAGTTCTAAATTTATCTTTCCAATTTAATAAACACATTTAACAATCAACCCAATGTTATTTAAAGTAAATTCCTAAGGCCAGTATGCTTGTTGATTTTATTTTAGTCTGCTCTATTTCCTTGCACTGGCATGTACTTTATTCTCTAATATATATCTTTCTCTTCTTTCCTTGGTGTTAAAGATGCTATTTCAGCTGAGATTGATGCTATTTCAGATCGTGTGCTCTTTGTGTTTCGAGAAGCGATTTATGAGATAGAAAAATCATAATTGTTAGTGGCTCTATGCAGGATCGTCTCCAGACATTTCAGGCTTGATTGATATTAACAAAAAAAAGGGGTCCCATATAAAAATTATTATCATTAACATAAAAAAAAAAAAATTAAATAAATAATTCTTTATCTATCAAATACAATGTAATCCACATAAATTAAAACAAAAAAATATTATTGTATCTAAAAACATAAAAACAAAATATTGTTTAAATATCTATTCTTCTTGCTTTTTGAAGTGCAAATTTACTAATTATACTACTACAATCAAGATTAGCTAACACCTTCTTTTTTTTTTTCCAATTAATAAAAAAATTCAAAGTAATTAATTGAAAACAAAAACCATATCTTCAATATTGATAAAGACAGAGAGTTTCAATAAAATGAGAGACAGCTAAAGAAGTTTGTAGAGTCAAACGAGAGTTTTTTTTAAAGTAATCAAAACTCTTTTTGATTTGTTTAGCCTTTAGGTCATTAGGTGTTGTTGACTTGTTGTTTTTAATTATTTTACTGTTTGTTTGTTTCAAATAAGATAGTTTCACAATCACAATTCAATTGGGAAATTGAAGTTTATTTTTGTTGAATTGAACTATTTAATTGGGCCTTGATTTGAAAAAAAAAAGAGTGGTGATATTTGCACCCCTCTAAAACTGTATGTACACCCTACTAAAAATTTAAAATAATTAAAATTTGTCAACATACCCCAGTTAATACCAATATTATCCTTTTTGCAATTTTGTTTTACAACAAATGTTCTACTTACTACTCAACATTTATTATTATTTCTTTCTTTTAAAAAAATAATCTTGTGTTCACAGTTTTTTCTAAAAAAACGAATGAATATGGAAATTGAAAAAATAGAAATCACTTGTTCTTAGTTTTGTTGCATTTCTCCATATATAGCGCTCAAATCTTTTTCAAAACCATTGGTGTATATTCTAAACTCCTTTATTATTTTCAAAGAAATATATCAATTAGACTCAAGGAAAATGCGAATAAGATAAATTTGTCTTTTTCGGTCACCAACCATAATATTTTGCTCTTACTTGCCATAAATTTTGAGCTTAATTATTAGGATTCTAGTTCATTCACACAAAAGAAATATTTATATATTAAAAAAAGAGCTAATTAATTAGAGTTATTGTGCATGATTTTGCAGATTCAACTATTCATTTAAGGGTATTATTGGAATTTTAAAAAATTACTGATTTGAGGTGTACATACGATTTAAAAGGGGTGCAGATATCGTGACTCAAAAATAAATAAATAAATAAAAGTAAATAAATGTTTGAGATTGAGCCCTTTTTAAATTTAAATAGATTGGGTCTTAAGGTTTCTAATTTTTCAAAATAAGAAGAAGTAAATTGGGCTAGTTGGGAGCCCAACAAAATGCTAAGTTTGTTGTCCACATGGCCGGGCTTGACTCTAAGGTAGTGATGTCTTGGGTTAATGATGATAATTTTGGTAGCCATAAACATGTTAACACCATCTATGATATTGGTAGCAAGTTAAAGTTTTTGGGTACTACGGAGGTGTTGTTTAACTCGAGAGCGGGTAACTCGTGTGGATTTGCTGGCCAAGAAGGAGTCAAGTATGTATGGGGACTTTGACAATTGACTTAGTGTGTTTCGTGTGTGTTCTTTTGGGTATGGTGTGCTCTCTGTTCTTCTTCTTTTGTTGTAGTCGTTGCTGGTGTGCTCTTGCTGTCTTTTGGGGTGCGTTTGGCACGAACATGGGACAAGACAAGGCGGGACGGGACGGGACGGGACGGGACAGGATGGGACATGACATGTTGTTCTGTATTGTGTTTGGAAGGCCTGGGACAGAACTGTTCATTGTACTGTTATGCGTTTGGTTTGATTGGGACAGGACGGGACAAGAGGTTCAAATGACTAGAATGCCCTTATTGTCCTGTCCAATGTTTGTTACCACATAATAGTGACATATGGGACAGGACAAGTCAGTATTTATTTGATTTTATTAAATAAATATTTTTATATATCATATTTAACAAAAATAATAGTATTGTAATTGAAAAATATTTTTAATTACAGTAGAACTCCTGTAAATTAATCTCCTATAAACTAATATCCTCCCTAAATTAATAAAAAATATTGGTCCCGACTTGGGCCAGTATAAAAAATTAATAAACCCCTCTATCGTAATAATTAATAATTTCTTTTTGAAAGCCAGTGTAAAATTTTAGTCCAGACTGTCGCATAAATTAATAATTTCATTAAAGTACAATATATATTACATAATAATCAATAACTAAAAAAGTGCTTCAAGATGCTAGTTCGTTCAAGGCCACCATATTTGATACTTTTGACTTCGTCATTATCTTTCGAATTGTCCTCTTGTTATAACAAAGAAGATATAAAAGAATTTTTATTTTCATTTTTAAGTATATCATCTCTTTTGTTATATACAATCAAATAATAAACCTCACTATATATCCTTGGTCCGTAAGTAATCACATTTACAAAAAGAATTAGAAATATTCTTAATAAATCTTTCCTAATCAAGGAATTTTGAAAAAATAAAACAAAGGAAATTTCTCTGAAGAAAAAAACCGATTAAACAATGAATCCTAAAAAGGAACATTCTTTAAATAAGAAAATCGACTTCCACACATTTTTTAAGACAAAGTAACACTTTACAATATAAAACCCTTCAAATTGATAACTCCCTCTAAATTAATACTCAATGGTAGATCCTAAGAATATTAATTTAGAGGGGTTTTACTGTAATAATTTTATAGGATTTTTTTTGACAATTTCCTCATTTTGTTTGGTAAGAAAAATCCATATTATCCAAGCCAAAAATTCAAAGTAGAATGATTTTTTTTTTTAAAATAAAAAAAAAAAAAAAAAATTCATCTATTTATCATTAATTAATTTCATTTTCTTACTTACTAACTTCATATTTTATCTTTTAAAAAAAAAAACATTAACAATCTCGTACAAACTTCAAACTTAGATCTTATATTGGGTTCACAATTACATTTATCTACAAACTTCAAATAAAAGAAATAAAAACATTATATTATGCATGTACAAGCCCAAATTTGGATCTTATTTTGGTTTCATGATTACATTAACAATCTCATACACTTACACTCTTATATATTTACGTGTAACTAGGAGCATTAGAAGGTAATAACAGAGGAGCTGCAGTTGGCATTGCACTTGGAATCGAAGCAAATGCACCATCGCAGAAGAAGTTACAAGAGAATGTGAAGTTGGCCAAATTAGGCAAACAACAAACACCATCAGGCACAACACCACTCATCAAATTATGTGCCAAATTTAGCTGCTCCAAAGTTTGTTCTTAGGAATGTAAATCCCAGTAACATCAGCAGTTGGCTTCCCAAATCCAATGCCATAACCATTTTTGATAGTGTCTCCCTCATGTCATCTAATTCATCCTGGTGCTCTGTATTCCAAATCTGCAAAGATTCCCAAATCTACTCTCTATATATGGCAAGACAGTGCTCCATTTTTGAGTGGAAACACAGCAAGTCCTGCAAATCAACTCATTTGCATACCACAGGCAACCATGTGAACATATATTGCAATGCATTGCTAAATGTACAAACTAATGTAGCACACCAAACATTAGAGAAAGAGAAAGCATATAGCCTACTAATTTTGAACATATATAACATATGTTGAAGTCAAAGCAATGAAAACAACATATTAAGAAATTTTAAGAAATTCATCAGATATGTGAGACAACAACAGTAAAAACAACATATTAAGATGCAAAAGAATACAGTTCATTGAGATATACTCGAGCAAATAAACAATTGAAGGGACAAGGAAATATAGCTAGATCCAGCTACACAATCATGTTAAAACATTCATGATTCATCTAATAATTATAATGTTGGTTATGTTAAATTTATTAACTTTTAAAGTGAATCCCTTGCACATTTTAAGCAACAATAATGTGAAAAAAAAATAAAACCATCTTTATCAAAATCATACAAGTTGGGAACGAACAACACAAGCAACGGAAATTTCTGCAAACTGGATCACTTTCGAGGTCAGAAGCCAATCCAAGTCACTCATCCTTCCGCATAACACATATAAATTAACAAATGATTTACACATTACAAGTCTTGATATACAAAGCATGATCACATGATATGCAGAGAACCCATTTGCCCAAAAAGACTCAGAACGATAATGATTTACACATCTATCCATCTTAAAAACATAATCAAACGAAAAACATCAAGCCTGTTCATGTACTCTTAAACTATATATACTGAGATCTGATTAATTGTAGTATACAAAACATATTATATCAATTCAAAAGACACCCATATTTGATCGAGTTTTACCTGAAAAAGTTGAAATGGAGATTTGAGAGTTGAAGACAAGAAGAAGAGCAAATTTAACGTTGGGGGGGGCTTTTGCACTTGTCAGATTTTAATTTATACACATTCACTCTTATTCCTTTATTTTAAATTCCTAATAATGTAATATTTGCCAACCCATTCTGCTTTAATTTTCCTACACTCAATTTCCCAACCTCCAAGTCATGAATTAAACTCAAAAAAGAAAACCAACATAGAATTTTCAAAAAACTTGAGGTGATCCCCGCTAAAAGTGGCAAATTTCCACCCAACAACACACACACACACAAAGCACCACCATATTACCAAACTTTAAGTTCTCAGATAACTAAAAATAAGCAAACCAGACAAAAATTTTACACCCTAACAAAGCCAACAAACAAATACACAAGTAGTATGAATACATGAACACAAAAACAAAAAAACAAAAAACCCACCCAGAATTGAGACAACCCCCCAAAATCGAAAACAAACATTTCAAAACGAAATCGAAAATAAACAAAAGCGAAATTGAACAAAACCATACCTTGTTCGGTGGTGTACGCGTGCGACGGCAACTAAGTCGGCGACGAGTTGCGGCGGCAACGGAAGGCGATTGGCTTGGCTAGGGTTTGCTGGAAAGTGACAACAATCGGGGAGAGAAGAGAGAAGAAAGAAGAGAGAGAGAAGGGAAAAAAAATTCCGAGGTTTTAATTTATGTTGGATAAGTTCGTAATTTTTGAAAGTTTTAAGGGTATAAATGTCTTTTTAAGACTTGTCCCATGCATGGGACAAGTCTGGCCGAGGGTATTGGGTGGGACAAGTTTTTATGGTTTTTGTCCCATGTTGTTCTGTCCCGTCCCATGCTAATAGCTCACCAAACGCGTGACAAGAGAAAGTTGTCCCATCATGCCCCGTCCCGTCCCGCGTACCAAACGCACCCTTGGTGTGTTTTCTGTTGGGGTTTTGCCTCTTTGTTTGTGCAGTGTGGGTTGTTGGGCCTGTTTTTGGGTTTGTTTGAGTGGTTTTTGGCCCGTCTCCTTTTGTCTAATAAAGTTTGCTTTAAAAATAAAATAAAAAATAATCAAAGTTAGTTGAGTACTTGAGTAGAATAAATTAATCTAGCAACTATTTGGTTAATGTTGCTGTTAACAGTTAACACTGCTGTTAAATACAAATACAGTATGTATATATGTGTTTGGTAAATTAAAATGTTAATTTTTGTTAATTTATATAATGATTAAAAAATGTATGATTTTTTTTTTTCAAAAGAAGTATATGGAAATTGAAATGTTTTATTGTGTAATTGTATCAAATAATTATTTAATTCAAATGTAAAGAAAACGACCAAATAATTATATAACATTTAATTCAAATATATATATATATATATATATAAAAGTAAGTATGAAATATCAATTGTTTTTATAATTCACGTTACCGAAAAATGTATATTAAAAAAATATCAGCCAGTTGATACTTAGATACAAAGTTCTAGATCTTATACTTTTATTTTATTTATTCTCGGGTAGATAAAAAGTCTACTAATTATTATAGGCTAATTGGCACGGATAACCCCTGAACTATACCCGAATTTGCACCTTACCCCCTAAACTTTTTTTTTCGCCATTAAACCCCCTGAACTCTTGTAATTTGGCAATCGCTGAAGGAATTTGCCCCCTCACCAGGGGGTAGATTCCTTTAGCGATTGCAAATTTACGAGAGTTCAGGGGGTTTAGTGCCGAAAAAAAAAGTTTAGGGGGTACAGTGCAACTTTTTGAAGAGTTCAGGGGGCATTTGTGCCAATTAGCCATTATTATAATGGTAGATTAAAGTATTTGACATGGCCTCCATAATTCATTTTGTGAGTGATTGATTAGATGCTACTGCTTACATAGCGCACATCTCCAACCCAAAATGACTGACTTTTTGTTTAGAAGACATGTACAAAATTGTTGTTGGTTGCAAGTCCAGAAATGGTACAATATGTGAAGCCATGAAAGTTTAAGGCAACCACAATGAATGACAAAGCCAAGCCAAGTGTTTGGGCCATAACCCACATAAAAGTCTAATAAGAATAACCCCTTGGGTTGTGGACCTTGTGGGCAGAAAATATTAGCTTAATTATCACAAACACAGGGAACACAATTTCTGTTTAGCTTGCGAAACTACAATCAACCAAATATGAAATACCAACCATAAAAAAAGGTAACATGAACCTCTAAATAGAGAGATACACAAACTAGTTCATAATTAAAGAACAAAAAATTGTGTCCTCTAACTTGGACGAGGATTCAACAAAATTATTGGTTGAAAGTATGGAAACACAAGTAAAATTTGACGTTCGATTCAAATAAAAATAAACAATTTAACAGTCTAAAGTAGCAGGAATTTAAATGGAAGTCAATCTCCTTAACATAGAAACTAATCTTCCCAACTTGCATTTTGCTACTATTTTTATTCGATCATATCTTGTTACTGTACCAGAACACTCCTTTGCTCTGGTTACCTTCGTCTGGCTCAACATAAATACACTCCTTTGTCTCCCTATACATTGCCTTATAAACTGGTGTTCCATCAAACTGATAATATTCTCCCAAGATTGGTTTGATTGCCTTTGTAGCCTGCATTGCATGATAATGTGGCATTGTCGAAAACAAATGGTGTGCCACGTGAGTATCCGTTATATTATGGAACACCTTATTCAGGATTCCGTAATCTCTGTCAGCCGTTGCTAGAGCTCCTCTAAACCAATCCCATTCAGATGAGTCATAATGTGGCAAAGAAGGGTGAGTATGCTGCAAGAATGTAATCAATACAAGAAACCCGTTAACCACCAATAACGGCACTCCATACACACAAAGCACCCAAGCAAGTCCTTTCGCTATCACAAGACGGTAGAGCCCATATGTTACGGCAAGAATTCCGACATCAGAAATATAAATTTGTAGTCTCTCGCGATCTGAGTAGATGGGACCATGAGGGTCAAAGTGGCAAGCAAACCTATCATAATGCCTTCCTGAAACATTGAATGCTAAGTACAAAGGCCAGCCTAGGGTAAGTGTAATGGTAAGGGTCAAGATACGGCCTGGTGGGTTGTTAAGGTATTTGGAGTACCATTTAATACTGGATTTCATCTTGGGGACAAAGACTTCATCGCGCTCTAGTGAGCCTGTATTAGAATGGTGGCGGCGATGGCTATATTTCCAAGAGAAGTAAGGGACAAGGAGTCCGGAGTGTAGGATAAGGCCAACAGTGTCATCAAGCCATTGATAGTCACTGAAGGCATGGTGGCCGCATTCATGAGCTATAACCCAAACACCGGTTAAGATGCAGCCTTGAAGGGCCCAGTAAACTGGCCAGGCCAGATAAGAGAGAGGATGAGGTAGTTGGTCTATGTAATTGGTAGCAACATAATACAAGATAAACGCAATGGTGAGGTCATAAACAACATAGGAGAATGAACGGAGTACAGACCGCTGGAAACAGTGTGGTGGGATGGCTTTCTTAACCTGGCTGAGCGTGAATGGTGGTTTTGAGTGTGGAACTCGCTTTATGGGTTCAGATTCCAACTTCATCTGGGTAGATTGAACAGCCATTCGACCACCTGCACCCATGTTTCCGTGTCCTGGAAGAAAACATTAACAAAACAGTTGATTTAGTGAAGGAACAGTTGTTAGAATATAAATTTAAACTCAACTTCAGAAAAGAAAATTCATATAAAAAGCCTATTCTGTACAGGTTATCAAAGAATATCACAACAATAAGCCAAAATATGTTCTATTTTCTATTCTTTTTCTTGTTTTGGTACTGGGATACTAATTATATTGGCAGTTAACTTCATGGAACAACCAACTCTTCTACATGCACCCATTTCAAATTCCAACCAACTCAACATAACAATAAGATGCAATATTGTAGGCAGAGTGCAGATGCAAGATTAATTAAAAAAATATTCTGCATTTTGTTAGTGAATGAATGCACTTGCCAGTCCAAGAGCTTAAAATGATGATTCAGTAGGATATGAGAAGTAATTAGAGCAAGATATGTAGCAATTGAGTTTATAGGTAGAGGAATCAGTTCTACAACTAGATTAGTGGATACAGTCCTACACAACGATATTTGTTAAATGGACTTAAAAAATTATTGTACAAATCATATTTATCCTTTCAATATATTAATACACCGCATCATGTATACTAGGTTTTACACCTATTCCTTCGTCCTTAACAGTTTCCTATAATATATGCTAACAATATTTATTAACAATAAAAAAAAATGGGAAAACTATAAGTTTTAACTACAAAAATTTGAAAGTTCGTAAAGCATAAAATTACAAATGAAAATTCACAATTGGCTTCTCTACAGGTCCTCGAAACGTTTCATGTTACTAGATTTTATTAAAATCCAGATGAGGAACATATAAATGAAGCTCCCAAACTACAAAGATGTGGACAAGAGGTCCACTAACTTTTCTATTTCTACCAGATACACACCTTTTTCAGTTGTGCATGATATATATGACTTGTTGCCTTATCTGTAGGCATTCATCCATCCATCCAAATCCAAAATATTGACATGTTACAATGGTAACTAGTCCACTATTCCGTAATACACCCATTTTGGACATATATTCACCGTCAATTAGGTTTTTGTTCCACCAGGTTTTCTGACAAGTTTTGTAATGAGGCAGTTTTGAACACATCCAACACCACAAGAAGATCATTGTATGTATAATAGTGGATTAGTCACCATTGTGACGTGTCAACATATTGGGTTTGGATGCATGTATGACATAGATGAGGCTGCAAGGCATATATCATGAGCGGTGGCAAATAAAAGTGGAAAATTACTACAATAGCCCCTATTTTTGTATATATATATAGGTCTTCTATTGTAAAAAAAAAAAATGGCTCTTGTTACTCATATTCTAGTAGAAATTTCTATTTCTCATTTGATGTGCTTTATTGAGCTTATAACACATTCGAAATATACAAATATATATATATAATAAAAATAAAAAAAATAAAAAATAAAATTGGAGGTACCTATGAGTCTATGACCCCATTCTGTGAGGGCCTGCTGTAATAATCATAATTATAATATTAATGTTACCATGACTATTATATGAAATATGAGTCAAATGATAATTGGTTGAACGTTGAAACAGCTCTAATGTTTCTATCGGTCATTAAAGAAGTATAATTGTAAGAACAAAAAAAAAAAAAATGAATGAAACGGTCCTACCATGAAACTTCTATTGACAAAATGATGAGTAAAGATGTATCAAACTGTCCCACACAAATAAATCTCGTATTTGTGATGGTGTGAAAGCAATTATCAAGCTACAAAAATACAATCGTTGACCAGTTGCAATTCTTAAATAAATCAAACTCAAAGCTTTCGGCGCTGGGTTAGATTTTATTCATTGGATTGAAACCCAATGATCTACGAAAGCTAAAGATATAAAAATTCTAAAAAAATTAAAAAGAATTAACTCTCAAATAAATTTATCAGTTCCTTTTATGTGGGTTATTGAATTTAAGAGATGTTTTAATAAGTGCATACAGTCAAATCAAAGCATTTAAATCTAATGACCCACATATATATCAATTCGAATCGACAACAGAAAAATATATATATATATATGCCCAGCCACCATCTACTATAGTACTATACAGTAGACGAATACCGAATAACCATATTTTTCATTAGTACAATAAGATACACGAGGGAACTATACGAAAAATATGTTTGTTTTTTTTTTTTTTTTAATCTGATTGTTTTAAAAAAAATATAAAAAATACTGATAAGGTCCCATTAACACTCGAGAATTTAAAAAATCTTCCGCTGTAATATCAACCCCACTATTTTCTGAAAAAGACTCAAACCCAACAATTTTGACAAATAGTCTCCATCTCAAGGAGAAGGATCGCTACTGGTCTTTTCACCAATTTTTTCTTATAAATCTAACAATGCACGTAAACAAGATTAAATCGTCTTGGAAATTAAAGCTGTGACCTATATTTTTCTGGCTTTCAATAAATATTAAAAAAGAAAGTCCAAATAAATAAACAAGGAGAAATGGTTGGCTTCTTTGCCGAGTCCATGAGTCACCGCGGACTCAGCATAGATCTTGAAACTTGAGATTAACGTTTTCGTAAAAATAAATAAATAAATAAATCAGATATTTAAATATTATATTAACTTTTTAATATGGCTAGTCAGTCGGTTCTGAGTTCTGAGAAGCAAAAGACAAAATACTTTTCGATGCTTTGGACTGTTGCAACTTGCAAGAAATGAACGGTGCAATGCACTTGACGTTTCGAGAACTTGAAAATACATAATTCAATTCCATATTTTTAAAATGGACCACAAAAAGCAAACGACAGCCCTTTCGGATCCAAAGATAGAAAAAAATATAAATGAAAAAAACAAAAAAAAAAAAAGGTTATCACCGCACCAATCACCAGTAAACGACAAAATCAAACAAAAGATCCAGAAGAGAAGCACAGATCCGAACAGATAAAAAATGAAAAGAACAGGAAAGTGAATGAAGATTATAAGAGAATAAATCTCAGCTACATTATATTTAAATCCACAAAATATTAAGAATAAATCTCAGATTTCAACACAAAAAAATGTATTCCAATCTTAATCCGAACTGGAAATGGAAATCTTCACACACCTAAGCTAAGGATCAGATATTTCAAATAATATATTAAACTCAGGCAAAAATTTGATCAGAATCGATCTAGATCTAACCTAAACAACGCCATTAAAACGCATTTCCAAGCTTTATTGAATACTCAAATCACAGACAAATAGAACGCATACGCAGAAAATGAAACAGGCTTAAAAAAATAAAAACAAAATAAATAGGTACCTTAACTTGAAGCCCGTGACCTCCCAAACAAACGAATATGAGAAACCGTGTGCGTTCTCGTGCACACTGGTGTCTTTCTCTCTCTCTCTCTCTCTTAAGAATGGCCGTCGAAATAATAGCCGGCCCTTCTAAATCCTGTGCAACAATATCACCCCTATTTAAGCTCGTTTTCGCACCTTGAGTGGGGGGACCACATAAGATCAACATGTCGTTTAGAATTTCCAACTGCCTACGTGTCACGCTTACATTGGCTGCTCTCAATCTGTCTTTACACGTCCTTCGTTACCCGTATAGATGCTTCACGCTTGATCTCAAGCTTTTAACAGAATTCATCTTTTTATATCTGGTTCGTCCGTTTCACAGTTGTGTTTGAATGGACGATTGAGATCGAGTCGGTGTTGGGAAAATATCTTGGGTGTCAGGGTGTGCGTCACGTGAGAAGGCGAATATAGTGATTGACGAAAAGGACCTCGCCAATTTAAGATAATGTTCACGTCGTACCGCCTTAATTTTGTAATTTCGAAGTGCCTGGCTTTGTTACCAAAGTGGGGGTAGGTAAAAGGCTGGCTAGGGGTTATATTTTATTGGATTTGGGTTACTAAGGGCCTGTTCGGTAACTAAAGGCCTTTAAAATATTAGTCATAATATAAAGGTGTAAAAAAAAAATAAAAAAAAAATTAATAATTTAATTAATGAGTCCTACGAAAATGAAATTAAAAAGCTGAGGACATCTATTAATTGTTTTCGTTGAACGTTCTTTTAGACGCTTTAAAAGAGAAGGTTTATTTTTCTGTTTTTGATTTTTTTTTTTTTTTTTTAGAAAACTTCCAACAAACAGGATTTTTACATTTTTCAACTCAAAAATTGAAAAACTTGCTTTTGATAATGATACCGAACATCACCTCATATTTCAAAACGTTAAATTTGTTGAATGAGTGGTGCTATAGTACAATAATTGTGATATATGTATGGAGGATTTTGAAAGTGGAGATATGTGTGGAGTTCTTTACAAATGCAAACATGTTTACCAGATGTGGCTGACCAAGAGCAAGCACTGTTCCTTTAAAAAAAAAAAAAAAACCGCCGTTCACTTTGTCGTTCAATGCACATATGGTTATTCTCCATTAATGCATATATATATATATATATATGTTTTCCTATTTTTATTTTTTTCTATTTTGTTATTTTATTCTTGTAATAATTTCTCTTGTTCTTCTAAAAAAAGAAGAAGAAAAAAAACTAAAAAAGAAAAAGAAGAGAAATAAGATAATTAAGTAAATCGTTCAATGGAGATGGGAGAGATATACAGAGATCAGAGATGAGGTGTATTAAGTTTGAAAATAAGTAAAATGGGTAGTTTTGGAAATAAATTAAAAATAATAATAATAACATTTAATTTTATTTAATTAAATAAAATTTTAAAAAAAGATCGGTAGGGGGTGTGCCAATAGCACCACTCTTGTTGAATATATGGATTGTGTTTGGGTTGAACTCCTAGGAAACCGCTAGCCCATAACATAATCAAATATATAAATATATCGACAAAATAACTGCTGACATTTAAAATATTATTAAATGAATGGAGTGGATTAAATTATATAATTTAATTAAAATGTTTAAATTATTTTAATTTTGTTAATGGTTAAATGAATTAATTTAATTATGTCTTATCATGCAATTGACAATGCAATTGACTTGACCTGTAAATTAACAGGTAATCCGTTAATTTAAGGTTTGTGTGACTATGTGTTTTGAAATGAAACATAAGTAAAATAGAGCAAATTGCACTCAATCTCCCCGAAATTTGATCTCTTGCATACAAAAACAACTTTATCATTAATCGACACTTATACCTCCTGTTGACTTTCTCTTACCTTTAAAAGACTAAAATACCCATGATCCCTAAATTAAATTAATAAATGAATAATTTCATTAAAGTACTTATTGTTTGACGAAATGTCACTTAATTAAATGTTTTCATCATATTAGAAACTTAAGTCCTTTTTTTTTTTTTTTTTTGTCAAAATATGTAGTCCATTTGATCAAAATACTAACGGTCAACTTTAATTATATGTATAAAAGTACAATTTTACCTTTGTCAAATGATTTATTTAAAATGGTTTATACATATAAATTAACAACAAAAAATTATTTTCTTTTAAAATGTATTTAAAAACAGAAAAAAAAAAAAAAAAACTAATGGCTAGATAATGGAAAATATAAAGTTAAAATAAATAATAAATTGAAAGTATGATTATGAATATTTTTATATAAAAAAATATTTTTTTTTATATCCAATTTTATCACCAATTTTTATTTTTTTTTTATTATTATTTTTTTGTAATAAACAATTTTTTATATCCAATTTTGTGGCCAAAAGTTTTTATTTTTTTATAATATATATTTTTTAATATTTCCCATTATCCATCCATTAGTTTTTTTCATTATCCATCCAATTTTTTCAAAATAAATAAATAAATAAAAAACTGAAAAAAAAAAAAGGATTTTAAGCAGTTTTTTTTTTTTTTTTAATATTTTTTTGGTGACAAAGTTGGATATAAAAAAAAAAAAAAATTTTTATAAAAAAGTATTCATAATCGTACTTTCAGTTTATTATTTATTTTAACTTTGTATTTTCCATTATCCATCCATTAGTTTTTTTTTTTTCTGTTTTTAAATATATTTTTTTAGAAAATAAATTTTTGTTGTTAATTTATATTTATAAACAATTTTAATATTATTTATTTTTGAAACTCAATAAATCATTTGAAAAGGGTAAAATTGTACTTTTATACATATAATTAGAGTTGACTGTTAGTATTTTGGTCAAATTAACTAAAGTGATGTATTTTGGAAAAATAAGGGACTTAAGTTGCTAATATAATAAAGACGTTTAAATAAGTGACATTTCGTCAAACAATATGGACTTTAATGAAATTACCCATTTGTTTATTTAATTTAGGGATCAAGGTATTTTAATCTTTTAAAGGTAAGAGAAAGTTAACGGGAGTGTGAGTGTCAAAAATTGGTAAAGTTGAGGTTGAGTTCAATTTGCTCATTAAATTAAGTAAGAAAGTCAAAGGACTTATTTAGATCAATACAAATATAACCCCCTACTGTCAGTTGATAGGTGAACTATTAAGCGTGAGCTGCAATTGCAGGTGGATTTGGGCATTGGATTTGATTTTATATTAAGAATAAGATATGTGGATGAAATTGCGTATGACGTTGATACAAATATATTGAGGGTCACAATAAAGAAGTGAACTAATTGATACGAGTTGGCTTGTCTTTGTTTATGTTATTTTTTATTTTTTTAACAAAAACCCTAACTAATGGCGGAGGAAAACCGTGGACACAAGCGAAGCAACTAGGAGAAAAAAAAACAAAAAACAAAAAAAAAAAAACCTCCCAAAAACAAACCCACAAACAAAAAAATAGGAAAACAAACTAACAAGCCTAAAAAACCACAAACAAATAGTTGCTAGTTGCTTTTTTTTTTTTTTTTTTTGAATAAACTAGTTGCTTATTGTTATTGCATGTTGCTGCCTCTCTTCTGTTCTCCGCTTCTTCCGGCTTCAACATTGCCACATATCTTTTTTTTTTTCGACCTTTCAATTTTATCAAAAGTATGCTTTTAATATTGTTAAATAATTAATATACCACCACTCCACCGTTTGTATAGGTGTCATCACACGCGGAGGAAAAGCATCAATTGACCTTTTAATTTAAGAGTGCATTTTTTTCACCAACATTAATGGGGTGAACCATTACCACCCACTCCAAGTGTTGACACGTGTCCCAAAGTTCACCCTAATTTAATAGAGTCCATTTTTTGCTCACCCTTCTACAAGAGGGGTAACCATTACCCCCTTCCTAAATAGATGACATGTGTCTATGAAAGGGGTAAATTTATTCAAATTGACAAATTTACCCCTCCTTAAACACATGTCATCTTTTTGAAAGGAAGGTAATGATTACCTCCCTTGAAGAGGGTTATTAAAAGTGTTCTTAATTTAATGGGATTTGGATTCTCTCTTAAACTTAGCTTTTTCTAAGCTTTAAATGATCTAGTGACATGTGGCAATTAAAAATTGTAACGGTCAAGATTTAATTAATGTATTTTTCAATCACAATTAGACAAGTAAAAGCATTTTAATGAACGAGATTAGAGATTTTTGGTAACCACTTACCCTTAAATAATTTGGCTTTCATCATAATTTTAGAATCCCAAAATTTATTTCAAAATTTCAATCCTCTGATCTTTTTCTTTTTCTTTTTCTTTTTCTTTTTCATTTTTATTTAACGGTTCATCCAAATCTATTTAAAAAAGAAAAGAAAAGCCACCTTCTCAAATTCTTACAAAACCTTATTATCTTCCGAAATTTATTTCATAATTTTCAATCTGCTCATCTTTTCTTTCTCTTTTTTTTTTTTTTTTTTTTTTATAAAAAAAATAATAATTTGTTCAGCCTAATCTATACAAAAAAAAAAGCCTATTAGTTACGAACTATTTCCGACGGCGCTAATTGCCCGACGATCATTTCAGTACCGTCGGAAATAAGTAAAAATATGATACCACATTTCCGACGGCCAAATACTATTGGAAATAGTCAGAAAAGCCATCAATTTTGTTCCCAATTCCAACGGCACAAGAAGTGCTGTCAGAAATAGTCTTTGTCCCGTCAGAAATAGTGTAAAATGAGAGGAATACACTATTTCTGACGGCATTGAGGCCGTCAGAAATAGTCTTATTCCATTTGAAAAGAAAAAAGGAATACACTTTTTCCAATGGCATTGGCCTCAATGCCGTCGGAAATAGTCTTATTCTATTTGAAAAAGAAAAAAAAGAATACACTATTTCCGACGGCCTCAATGCTATCGGAAATAGTCTTGTTCCATTTGAAAAGAGAAAAATGAATACACTATTTCCAATGGCCTCAATACCGTCAGAAATAGTCTTGTTCCATTTGAAAAGAAAAAAAGGATTACATAATTTCCGACGACATTGATAGTCTTTGTTTTGTTGATCTCAATTTCATAGAATAAATAAATAATTTATTATTATAATATTAATTAATAAATTATAATGGAATGTATGTAATTTATAACACTACACAAAAAATGTGTCCTATAGGTCAATATTTTAAATGTATCATTATATATGTTAAATGTATCCAAAATTTACTGTCAACAAAAACTCTAATAATTTTAATAAAATATATTTTTTAAAAACAATATCTCAATAGTTATATTTAAATAGTATAAAAAATATATTTAATTACACAGTATATTAACATATCAATAGCTTATATATAAATAATATGCAAAACATATCAGGTATAAGGTTATATCAAAATGGTAAGGGAAACCCTTACTATCATCCAGGTCAAGGGTTTAGGCCACATGAATTTCACGGATTTAGAGTGCAACATGCTGGATGACGTGGCGCGTGACTCGTGACTCGTGACATGGCGACTATCAAATCAAGTCATGCTATTTTTTTTTATTTTTTAAATTCAACTATTTCCGATGGCATTTTAATCTTTTTCGACGGCCATGGCCGTCAAAAATGGTAGTATTTGTGATGGCTCATCAATGAATAGTTATTTTTGACAAGCGTATTGGGACGGCCTCTGATGGCTTTTTCCCGTCGGAAAAGCGTATTTCCGATGGATTTTTTTGTAAAAAAAAAAGGAAAAAACTTCTTCTCAAACTCTTACAAAATTTTATTATCTCTAATCGCCTTATTCTAGTTACAAAAACGACTTCAATTCCAATACAATTCAATGAATCGAAAGAAAGAGAAAAAAATAGATAGAAAATATGAAAGAGCATGGCAGCGATGACCATTGCCATCTTGAAGAAAGCATTAATTAAAGGGAGAATCGTAGATACCCTCCTAACTTTTAACCTAATAGTAAATCAAACCCTCTGGTTTGAACAATCAGCAAATAACCCTCTACCATTAAGTATTTATATATTTTGAGATAAGGGTAACATGGACAATTACTACAATATGGAAAATAGAAGGGCTCCATTGTCATTTCATTATTTTTGGACATTATTTGTGTAACAGTGTTAGTATACATTTAACAGTAGGGGGTTATTTACTGATTGTTCAAACTAGAGGGTTTGATTTGCCATTAGGTTAAAAGTCGGGGGGTATTTGTGATTCTCCCTTAATTAAATAAACTGAGATAATCTTAAAATTGTTAACCTTGCATCCTTGCCAAGTCTTGAGTTCATTGATTTATAATTTATTTTTTGAAAAAAAATGAGCAGCAGTTGCCAGTTTGGTGGTGATTGCAAATTTGAAATAAAATTAGGGATTCTAAAATTATGATGAAAATGTTTATGGACTACCAAAAATCTCTAATCATAACCATTAAAATGCGAGAGAAAACCATAAATAGCCATTTGAATTATTAAACTTTTGTTACAAACCACTTTTGAAATTTTAATTGTTAATAGCCACTTTTTAAAAATAATTTCAGTGTATGTCCATAAATTACTAGAGTATCCCTGAAAATAGTTTTATTTTAAATCTCGAAGCAAACTTGAAATCATGGGTAAATTGAAATGTCCAAACTTGAAATCAGACCTAAATTGAAATGTCCAAACTTGAAATCAGGCATAAATTGAAATATCAAAACTTGAAATCATGCCTAAATTGAAATATCAAAACTTGAAATGTGGACTAAATTAAAATTTTTCCTTTCTTCTTCTTCCTCTTCTTCTTCCTCAAACATTAGGTTTTTTATTTATTATTATTTTTTTTAATTTTTTTTAATTTGTTTTGTTTCTCTTTTCCAGCAGATCAACTCGCCGACGAAGGGGGATCGATTCGTCACTGGCGAAGCAGCAGCGCACGACCATGGAGCAACGGACGAGGAACCACTAAGACCACTGCAGTTTCCGACCTGCACACGCCCTAGCCAAGGTCGCCGACGCTCGGCGACCATGAAAGCAAGCCAGCAAGTGAGATCGGGGAGAGAGAGACCAGAAGAGAGAGAAAGAAAAAAAGAGAAAAGAGAGAGAGTGTGCTTGGGGACCCTTTTTATATAAGGGTTTTCCAGTAATTTCTCAAAAAAGTGGTTGTTAATAAATAAAAGTTTGTTTGTGGTTAAAAACAAATTTCCTATAATATATGTGGTCAGTTTTGACAATTTTCACTTAAAATGCTTTACCTTATCTAATTATGATTGGAAAATACATAAAATAAATCTTGACCATTAAAATCTCTAATTGCGACAAGTCACTAGATTCTTTAAATCTTAGGAAAAGCTTAATTTAGGAGAGAATCCAAATCCAATTTAATGATTGGTGGCAATTTTGTTGGCCTTTTGTAATCGGTTACCAAGTCTTATAAATAGGGCATAGGGGTTTGCTTTAGGCTTGAAAATATATCCATGAGAACTCTACTTTGTAAAATTAGAGTGCTTGGCATAAATAAAAGCAATAGAAAAGCATCGATGAAATTCGGTTTATATTATTCTCTCCATTCTCTCTCTTTTACTTTGTTATATATTTCTATATAGTTTTACAATACGTTATCATTATGATTGTACGTAAGTAAAAAGGATCCCCATAAGAGTGAACAGCTCAGGATTGTATTAATTGTAAATTGAAGATTGCATATACAATCTAGTATTAAGCTGATCGCAACCTGAAGATTGCAAAAAAAAAAAAATATAATAATCGGTTGTAAAAACAATATAATAGTCGGAAGCTCTAAATATTAAGAAACTCAACCATTCAGAGCCTGAAGTTTTTGGATTTATTAATTTATTAAACATTTATTTACTTTTATGCAATTCATACTTGAGCGGTTTGGTCGTCCATCAAAAACTTGAAGTTTATGGATTTATTTATTATTACGCATTTATTTACCTTATTCAGTTTATACTGAAGCGGTGTGGTCACCCATCCAGAACCTGAAGTTTTTGGATTTATTTATTATTATGCATTTATTTACTTTATGCAATTTTATACTAGAGCAGTTTGGTCGCCCATCCAAAACTTGAAGTTTTTAGATTTATTTATTATTACACATTTATTTACTTTTATGCAATTTTATACTGGTGCGATTTGGTCACTCGTCTAGAACCTGAAGTTTCTAGATTATGCTTTTGCAAATGCTCTTTATATATCTAAAAAATTAAGTTTTTGAATTTTTAGCAGACCAAAAGTTCTGTTTCTAAATGTTATTTTTAGAGAACCGGAAGCTGTAATCATGTTATGAATTCCACTATAAAGTATTAAGTAAGAATCTGAAGTTCTTAATTTCAATTTCATTAAGAACCTAGAGTTCTGGATTCATTGTTATATACATGGATGTCATACTTAGAACCTGAAGTTCTAAATTCGAATTAAGTATAGAACTTGAAGTTCTGAATTTGAATATAAATCTGAACCAAAGTTCTTAAATTTTGAACCAGAAGTTCTAATCAGACTTGAAGTTTTGAATTCAATTTATATTGTGATCTTAAAAATTTTAATATCAATGTTTATTAGAACCTAAAGTTTTGAATTTTTCTAAATGTTATGTATGAACCTGCAGTTCATGATCGAACCGAAAGTTCGAAAAATCAATATGATCTACGATTTAATTTCTTTGATGTTTGAAATCGTGTGGTATAATGAAATTGAAAAGTAAATTTTGTTCATTTCATACATGCTCCTGGAGAAACAATATCAAGAGAGTAATTTTGAATGTATTTTTATCTTAGTTTATGAGATATCAAAACATACCCCATAAGTAGATGTTTATAAATGACAAAGAAGAAGGATAGTTTCTATCCCTTTATCCGTCAAATCAACCCGAAGACATCTCTTCATGGGTTTGGATACATCTATGGTAACCCTAAGTCTCATATACTTTCCAAAACATTCGCTAGTAACCCCAACATCAATATCAACCAAGTCTCCGATAAGCTGTCCCAAAAAAGTTCTCATCTCCTTCATCATGAAAAGAAGAGGCGCATTAGGTATCTGAATCCAAAAATCTGCCTTATTAAACTCTAAGTTGTTGATATCTCCAACTCCAGACAACTTCTCTAGCATAAGGGAGTTATCAAAACACCAAGGTCCTCCAGCAAGTACTCTAAAACAATCTCCTTGATTACGGAAATGAAAAAGAAAAGTATTGTCTTGCACCACTTCAATATCCATATTAGTCTGCCATATTCTTGGCATCACTGCACAGAAAGCATCCATGTTAATCCGTTTGTTTGACAATATCTTCCAACAAGACATAGGTCAAGTTTCTTCCCCGCTGAAATCTTCAAAGTGTCCCGCACACTCCATAACTTTCCTCCTTACTCTTAATAGAAAAGGAAACACATAGTCTCGCAAACTCATCCTGATCCATGACACCTCCCAAAAAACCGTCCTTTGAAAAAAAAAAAAAAAAAAAAAACCCCCTAAAACTTCTACACCTATCCGCCAACTACCAAAAACACAAGGATTTTCAGAGGAAAAAACCTTTAAAAACAAAACCTCAACATTGAAAAGCAAACAATACACCCCCAACAACCCTACTAAATCCTAGCCGCCTACTTCTGAACACTAGGGTTTTCAGAGAAAAAAACCCTAGGAGAAGAATTTTGCCATTAATTAATATGAATCTTAACCTAGAAATTGATGATAGGTTTGGTGTTTAAGTGTATGAAGTAAATTTAATTTCCAATTATAAAACCATGTATTTTAAGTAATTACATGTAAGGATATTTTAGAAATAAAAAAGTTTCATTAAAACATAGGTGTAGGAGTATATTTTGTGGGTGGTAATAGAGCCACCCTAGGCCTAAAAGATTTTTATTTGTATTAGATGAGTGTGTGTGTGTGTGTGTGTGTGTGTGTGTGTGTGTAGTGAGTCTTTTATAAGAGTTTCTTTATTTTAATTTCGGTAAGGACCTTGATGAATTCACATCGATTTTTATGAATTTTGATCTGAATTTTTATGAGTTAGACTAAATCAATTAAATTTATGACTTAATATTTTGATTTCACCATCTCAACCACATATGTGCTCTTAATCCAAGAGTTGTAAATACATTTAAATGTCAACCATTTGATTAAGGCCACATGAGTGGTTAAGATGTTGAAGTCATAAATTTAAGTTGATTTACCTTGACCCTATCATATCTCGTTCATTGAACAGATAAATATCAAACAAATGAATCTATTTTACCTTTTTAGTAAAGCTTTGGAAAAATATATTCCAATCATTGAAAATTCAAGATTCAATATTTTTCTAATTAAAGATTAGATATTTGTGCACATCACCTCTTAGTAGAGATGGTTGTACACCTCCCTTTCACACCTAGTAGTCAAGGGTTCGAGTCTCACCATTCGTATTTTACAAGCATGTGTGATAAGTTTTCTCCCGGTTTGTGGGACCAACCCTCTTTCCGATTGTGAGAGTTGTACTCCATATGTAATCTCTCCCCGATAGTGGGAGTAGTATTCTGCACCGTACTTGTAGGGTCTAATTAATCTCACCAGGTGTCAGTAATAGTTGTATTTCACAAAAAAAAAAAAAATAAATAAATAAATAAATAAATAAATAAAAATTAGATATTTGTAAATGAGAATTCTCAATAAGAATATAGATCTAATAATGTCCTTCTCCTCATATCCTCCTAAAGTTGAGGAAACTATACGGTAGCCAGGGACGGACTGTGGGCTGGGCTAGGGTGGGCTCAAGCCCACCCTAGACTTTTTAAAAAATTTTGAAAAGGTTTTTTTTAAAAAAAAGAAGTAATGTTGATGTGATGATGTCGGCGACCAGGTAAGAGTAGGAATAGCAATTGTTATTTATATTAGAGGCTTGCGTTTCACCTACCTCAATAATCAGCAATTCACGATTCACGAGGCAAGGCTGATAGGCATAGGGCATAGAGTTGTATAACACAAACAACAAGTCAACAACAATTCAAGAATTCAAACAGGTTATTATTTTTTTTTTCTTTTTCTTTAATAATTATTTTCTCTCTCAAATTTCTCTAAATTTTATTCCAATCTCTTTATCAATATTAATAATTTATCTTCCAATTAGGTATATTTTTATAAATATCATAAATTTAAATATTTTGTTTTATAATTAAATTTTAAGATTAATCTAATTATTAGTTATTCGAATTTTAATTTACAAATTAACATTATTGTTTAATAAATTTCTTTTTGTTTTAGTTGAAATTTAGATACATACTTGTTGATCTTTTTTTTTTTTTTTAATTATTCTTTTGTTTTTAGATTTGTTAGTAAATAGTAATATTAGTGTATATTTATTTTTCTATGTGACGTGAATGTTCCATCATAACTAAACTAAACTAATAATTAAATAAATTATACTTTTTTTTAGAAAGTAATGTATTAGATTTCCTTTAACATTGTATTTGTATATTTCAAATAAATCAACTAATTTTATATTATAAGAACATTATATATGTAAATAATTTATAATTTCTTATTTCTTGATGTATATAGAAGTAATAAAATAAGAATTTATTTAATGACTTATTTTTGTGTCTTTTTTTATTTATATAGGTCGTAATGCAAAAAAGAAACTTATTCCATTATTTTGATAAAAAAGATGATGGTGAGTCATCAAGTAGGCCAAATGCCCCGTGTGATGTTCACACTTCAAATTCAAGATCCCCCTCAAAGACTAAAAGATCCAAAACTCCAAATGATGATACTCAAACTCTATCTCACATCAATACTTCTCATTATGAACGTGATCCCGGAAAGCGTATTCCAATATGGCAATATCCAGTTGACAAGCAAGATGAGATTAGAAGAGCCTATGTCGACATGGGACCATTTCAACCTTCTTATGACTATCCACTCATTCCATGTGGGAGTCAAAGTCTTCGGTTTCAACAATATTGGTTCATAAAATTTCCATGGATTGAGTACTCGGTGGAAAATAATAGTGCATTCTGTTTTCCATGCTATCTTTTTGATAGTCCTACATCAAGGTATTGCACATTTACTGTTGAAGGCTTTCAAAATTGGAAAAGAGTTGGTGGAGGAGACCAATGCCCACTTGCAAAACATGCAAAAGAAGATCACAATTCACTACACCACATTGCTATGCAAAAGTGGGATCACTTGAAGAACCCATCTCTATATATTGACAAAATGATCAATAAACAATCTTCACAAGCAGTTATGCGGAATCGATTGTTACTCAAGACATCAATAGAATCTGTGAAGTGGCTAGCAATGCAAGGGTGTGCCTTTAGAGGTAATGATGAATCTATCAATTCCGCAAACCGTGGAAATTTTATTGAAATGGTAATGTTGCAGGCAAGAGTAAACAAAGATATTGCTGAAGTTGTCCTACATAATGCTGCTCAAAATGCCAAATATACATCACCAAAGATCCAACAAGAGCTGTTAAAAATTCTAGCCGATAGTGTGCGTGATAAAATCCGTGTAGAAATTGGAGATACCAAATTTTGTATTCTTGTTGATGAAGCGGTTGATGAATCTAATAAGGAACAAATGGCTATCATTTTAAGATATGTCGATGACGATAGGTTTATTCGAGAACGGTTTTTTGAAGTTGTGTGTGTTAATGACACGAGCGCCTTAACTTTGAAAAGAGAGATATGTATTGTTCTTAATCGATACAACCTCTTGATTGAAAATTTACGAGGTCAAGGTTACGATGGGGCTAGTAACATGCGAGGTGAATGGAATGGATTACAAGATTTATTCCTTAAAGATTGTCCATATGCGTACTACGTTCATTGTTTTGCTCACCGACTTCAACTTGCTTTAGTTGCAGCATCTAAAGAGGTACATGATGTATGGTTATTTTTTTCTAAATTGAGTTCTATTGTCAACTTTGTTGGTGCTTCTGCTAAGCGTTGTTCTGAATTAAAATCAATTCGAGAAGATGAAATTGTAGATATGATATCTTCAGGAGAACTTGAGACGGGTATAGGAGCAAATCAAATTCATACTTTGCAACGACCTGGACCTACTCGTTGGAGTTCACATTTTACTTCTGTTAGTAGGTTGATTGACATGTTTGGTTCAACTTGTACCCTTCTTGAAAAACTTATCGATAATGGGTTGAATAGTAATATACGTGGGGAGGCTAAAGGTGCATATAAAGAGATGAAAACCTTTGAATTTGTTTTTATTCTACTGTTACTGTACAAAGTGTTGGGAGTCTCTGATATGTTATGTCAAACATTGCAAATGAAATCTCAAGACATCTTAAATGCTATAAATTTAGTTTCAAGTACAAAACTACTACTTCAAGAGTTGCGAGATGGATGGAATGACTTTTTTGGAAGTGTGACATCTTTTTGTAGAAAGCATGACATTCATATGCCTAATATGAGTGACCGCTACATGGAAGGTACAAGGCGTTCTTGTCAACAAAAGAATAATATTACAATTGAGCATTATTATCACTTCAATATATTTAATGCTGCAATAGATTTTCAATTGGTGGAGTTGGATAGTAGGTTTAAAGAGGAAACAATGGAACTCCTTGTTCTTAGTGAGGCTTTGAATCCTATGAACGGGTTCAAATCATTCAAAATAGATTCTATTTGTAGTCTTGCTGAGAAATTTTATCCTAAAGACTTTGCTGAAGATGAGTTGAAAGCACTAAAGAGGCAATTGGAACACTACAAGTTTGATGTACTTCGTCAGCCACAATTTCAGAATATTTCTTCTCTCCCTGAATTATGTCAATTATTAGTTAAAACGAAAAAATCACAACACTTTTTTTTTGATTGACAGGTAATATTACTTATTTATAAATATATATATATAATTATGGCGATTGTTAATTGAAACAAAAAAGTCACATTTTTTTTTATTGACAGGTTGATTCGTCTAGTTTTGACTCTCCCTGTTTCCACAGCAACAACAGAACGAGCTTTTTCAGCAATGAAGCTTACCAAGACATCACTTCGCAATAAGATGGAAAATGAATTTTTAACAAACTCCATGGTTGTCTACATTGAAAGAGAAATTGCTGGTGCTATTGATCATGATTTCATAATTGATAAGTTTGATCTTTTGAAAAACTGTAGGATACAGCTTAATTAGTATTTGCATTTCATATTTATTTTATAATTTGTTTTGACTTTATTTTTTATATTAATTTTTTTAATGTATTTATTTAGAATATACATTTATAGAGTAATCTAAACTTTGTCTTCTTAACTGGATGTATTTTTATTTTTAATTAATACAATTTTTTCATAATGTTAATGATCGGAAAAAAAAAAAAATTTCTAGCCTACCCTAGTGTTTAATCCTGGTTACGTCCCTGACGGTAGCTCTAGTGCTACACATTTTTCGTCATGATATATTTATTGTCATGACGAACTGATAATAAAAAATCTGTTATAATATATATATATATATGATGCTTTATTTCGTATGGAAATGTGTTTTGTTATCGATATGGATAAGATCGT
Organism: Acer campestre; assembly: GCA_954870605.1. NCBI lineage: Eukaryota > Viridiplantae > Streptophyta > Magnoliopsida > Sapindales > Sapindaceae > Acer > Acer campestre. The sequence continues at coordinate 17,351,532 of OX940805.1, read as the reverse complement.
GTTTACGACACTTCCATACTAAGAAATCACATTGGAGCTGTGTAATTTATTTAAACAAATCGTTTCAATATCTTTTATTTACGTGTGTGTATATCTAATGATTTTTTTTTCTTCCGATTATTTATATGTAGTGATTTTATGACAGAGTCAAATAGATCTGTCTCTTCATCTATAATGCTTTCCATATTATCAAAATAATTACGTGTAATCTCATACTCTTATAACTTTATTATAACGTGTTGAATTGGAATTGTGTTAATTGCGCTAAAGCACCATGACTTTAATACTTTATCCATTATAATACTTTATCCATTATATCCATTATAATAAATTCAATATAAACATAACATTTAATAATGAGCTTCAATAGCTCAATTGGTTAGGACTTGTGGCTTCTAACCATAAACTTGATGGTTCAATCCTTGATAAGAGCAATTAAGTTTTTTAATTAGAGGTCTCAGGATTGACCTGCCGTGTAAGAGTATTTTCGTAATTCCCTTTTGGTCAAAGTTTTACAGGGGTTTTTGTGCAATAAACGGAAAGTTTGTATAAAAAACACAGTTTCGTCTAAACTTAGGGGTGTTTCTGCAATTAACCCTAGAATCTATTTAATTGTAGCCTTGTAGGGTTTGATTTGGCTATTGTTCAAACTAGAGGGTTTGATTTGGTATTAGGTTAAAAGTTAGGGGGTATTTGTGATTCTCCCTAAATTCAATATAAACATAACCAGCCCTTTTTTTTTTATATTAAAATAAATAAATAATCCATCAATATTTTCAACACCATTTTTTTTTAATTCAGGGTTTTTTTAGGAGAGAGATAGCTTGAATCGGCAACCTCCTAGTACAGGTGTGAGGGATTTACCACTGGATCAACTCCATCTTGTTAACTCCATTTTACCTTTGTTAGTACCCTAAATATGTTTGGATTTTAATATGGGATTGGTAATGCAAGAACTCAATTAAGCGATCCATGCTGGGCATTACTTAATGAGTCACCACATGCAGCTGTCCATAAAAGAACGGATTACAAACAAGATGCAACTAAAGAATAAACAAAGAAATTTGCTCTGAAAAAAGATTAATAAACAAAGAAATCCACTAAAATTATTTTAAAAAATATGAGAAAAAAAAAAAAAAAAAAAAAAAAAAAAAAAAAGGTGGAGCAGATTTGCTCCGCCTAGCTCTGATGTAGCAATCCATCCTTTTTATTTTAGGACAATTACCAATTTGGTATTAGATTTTTTTTTTTTTTTTTTTTTTAAATTCCAAGTTGTTTGGGACTTTTATAAAAGTTACTAAATTGGTCCTCACATTTTTTCCAAGTACCAAATTAGTCCCTCTCTTTTTAGAAGTGACCAAATTGATCCCTCTAACAGTTTAACGGTATTAAATATAAAAATTTGAGTTTAACAATTTTAATTAAAGTATGTAAATACCCTTTATTTGTCATATTATAGCAAAGTTGTTTTGTCTTTTATATATTAAATTCACTATTATAATTACAGTAAAATCGAAAAATATTATTAATGAAACACTATTTGTACCTTTTTAATTAAAATTTTCTAAAAATGTCTAAAAATATTTTAATAAGACAATGTCAATTATACCCTTAGTCACTATTCATTCCCAGTTTAGTCGTTTACTATTTTTATATAATTTTTTTTTGTTAATATTATACAAGCATTTTTGTTAAAATTATTCAAAAATCAAAAACCACAAATAAAATAAATAAAAACATACACGTGTTAAAAAAAATCTATTAATGTGTCATTATTTATTGTTTAGGAGTAAAGTACAATTTTACCCCTATACACTTAAAGTTGACTGATGAAACTTAGTTAGAGGAACTAATTTGGCACTTAGGAAAAATGTAAAGACCAATTTGGTCACTTTTACAAAAGTCACAAGCAACTTGGAATTTTAAAAAAAGTCTAGGACCTAATTGGTAATTGCCGTTTATTTTATTAAATGATGAAGGTGATTTTTTTTAATTTTAATTACTTAAATAATATACACATATTTAATTTATTTATATGATTTCAATTATAAAAAGTCTAAATTATCCTTCTGACATTAATAGCTTACGGTATAATATTAATGGCATGGTGTCTTTAATTATGTCAAATTTTAATAGTGAACGACATTTTGTAAAAAGGGAAAAAGTCAGGGTGATTTAGTTGAATTAACCAATTGGAATTCAAGGTATCAATACCCGTTTCTTGTGTTCCTAAAGAAAAGGAGATTATGAAGAATAAATTACGTTTATGTAACTTTACCTTATTGATCTTCTGCACTAATTGATGCTTTGATTAACTCTCGAAACAAAGAAACTTGTTTAATTCCAAATAGCAAGAGATTAAAGAAGCATGACTAACAGACTAACCCATCAACAATTTCCAAGAAAAATCCGTAGATATTAATTGAACCTTTCTGGCCGTAATTTCCAAGAAGATGCTTTTTGTAATTTTTTATATTTTCTTCAATGTATATATGTATAAAGATAATAGCTTAAGATTGAACTTTGACATGGAAGATGCTTTTGTAATTTTTTATATTTAAATATTACAATTAATTCAGGGGTTTAGAAAGGGGATAGATTTGAACCAACAACGTCATAATTGAAAGGTAAGAGTTGAGTTTTTTGTTCGGCATTCTCTCACATAATTTTATGGTTTTCACTTTTTTTAGTCTTAAACGATGACTTTACTTGATTATCCGGGCTTTTTATTTAATTTAATTTTATTATTATAGCATCAAATCTCAAATTTTTTATAATTAGCGTCAATTGTCAATGTGACCTTTGGAAAAGGATTTACAGTAGCGTGAACATCCCAATCCGCATGCCATAATAACAGTGTCACTCAGCCATCCCATTATTCCTTATTTATTTTGAAAGCCAATAGAGGCCTTAATACGGTCAGCCTCATGAAATAAATAGACAAACACATGAGATGAGGAAGAGGAATTATTGCGATACTGGCCCATAATGTGATATTTTATTATAAATATAAATTTTTAATTTTTAACATGCATTCTAAAGAATTTCCAATACAACGTGGGCCGTTTGTTTTTATATTTTAAATCTATTTAAGACTTAATTTAAGTTAAATTTAATAAAGACTTAATAAATTTAATAAGTAATGAAGACTTTGGGGTCTTTTTTTTTTTTTTTTTTTTTTTTTTTTTTTTTTTTTTTTAATACTGAATAATCCTAAATTTTATCGAAAATTGAACAGTGATCGAAACTCGAATCTTATGATACGTTTGTTTTTTATTTTTATCATATCCGAATAAAATGTCAAACTTGTTTATTTTTAAACTGCTAACTAACAAAATAACTGCTACCTGCTAACTAATAAAATAACAACCGCTAACAATTACCAACAAGGAAATAGGAAATCCTAACTAGTCTTATTAATGCTGAAGACATTAACTCCCTATCTAAACAACTCTTATTAATTGACTCATTCAAATACAATGAATTGATGAAATACTTCTACCCAACTACCAGACTTGGGGGGCATTTGTTTTTTTGTCTGAAGACTGAATAGTCCTGAATTTTACTGAAGGCTGAATAGTGACTGAAACCTGAATCTGAATGACATTTTTGTTTGTTTTTTTTTTTTTTTCTCACATCTGAATGTACTGTCAACATATTTGTTTTTTATATTTTAAATCTATTTAAGACTTAATTTAAGTTAAATTTAATAAAGACTTAATAAATTTAATAAGTAATGAAGACTTTGGGGTCTTTTTTTTTTTTTTTTTTTTTTAATACTGAATAATCCTAAATTTTATCGAAAATTGAATAGTGATCGAAACTCGAATCTTATGATACGTTTGTTTTTTATTTTTATCATATCCGAATAAAATGTCAAACTTGTTTATTTTTAAACTGCTAACTAACAAAATAACTGTTACCTGCTAACTAATAAAATAACAACCGCTAACAATTACCAACAAGGAAATAGGAAATCCTAACTAGTCTTATTAATGCTGAAGACATTAACTCCCTATCTAAACAACTCTTATTAATTGACTCATTCAAATACAATGCATTGATGAAATACTTCTAACCAACTACCACACTTGGGGGGCGTTTGTTTTTTTGTCTGAAGACTGAATAGTCCTGAATTTTACTGAAGGCTGAATAGTAACTGAAACATGAATCTGAATGACATGTTTTTTTTTTTTTTTTTTTTTTTTCTCACATCTGAATGTACTGTCAACATATTTGTTTTTTAAAAATAAAATTGTCTGAAAAGAAGTAATTTTACATCTATACTCATGTTAAACAATTATACATATAATATATAATATAAACAATACAAAAATAATAATTATATATGAACACATATGATCATGATTTTCTTCTTCGATTACAAACAAACTTTATTTTTACTAAGAAAAGAAAAGTTTTTTTTTTTTTTTTTTCAAAAAATAAAAGGAGCAACAAGAAAACTCACACAAAACACTCTAAAAAAATAATATATAAATACATCACCTTAATATGATAATAAAGTATTGATATTAAACACTAATATGAGAAGTGAATATGGTTCTTTTTTATTGTTAAAGCTATTTAAAATAAACAATATATTAAAATAAAGATTTCTATACAATATATAATTATGATGAAATTAGAGATATGTTATATATGGAGGATAGTATCGGAAGAAAAGATTTTGGATTGCATTTAATGCAATTCAGTGATTTAAAGATTTTGGATTAATGCAATTCAGTTATTTACAATTAAGTGAAAAGTCATGATTTTTTACTTTTTATTTTAAGTTGTTTTTTGGTATTTTAGAGTTATTTGACCACTTAAAAAAACAAACAAAACAACTTAATAATTATGATTCAGACCTATTAAGTTTTAAGTGGAAAAAACAAACGACCCCTTGGTCTTCTTCACGTGCGCAGTCTCTAGTCAATGACCAAGGTAATGCATGCATGCCATACAATGCGTGTTCAGATCAGATACAAACAACTAATAAAAATAATTTAATAAATCCTAAACCATTTTTATGTAATAATGATAAAATATTATTAATAATTAAGTTAAGATAAATAATTGTTTTTTTTTTATAAAATAAATATGATAAATAATGACTTTAAATGGTTTTGATTTTTTTTTTTTAAGAACGAATTGGAGGTTCAACGATGGTGTGAAAAGTGACAATGTGATTAGTATATATATATATTAAATCTTATCATAAGTAATATGTTAAAAGAAATAAATTTGTATAATATAAAATTATGATAAAATTGGAAAAATATTATATTTAGGAGGATAATCTTGGAAAAAATATATTAAATGCAATACAGTGATTTAGAATTAAGTTAAAAGTTAGGACTTGTTACTTTTTATTTTAAGTTTTTTTTTTAATTATTAATTTTTAAGTTGTTTGAACACTTAGAAAAAAAACAAACCAAACAACTTAAAAAATTCAATTCTGGAAAAAACAAACGACCGCAAAGTTATTTTATTTTATTTTATTAAATGTCTTAAAATAATATTTAAGTGTTTATTTTTGTCATCTTATAACATCTTAAGATTAATAGTTTGATAATTTTGTCCTTATAGCTTTTCCTTACCTATAAATCTAACAAATACGAACAATTTGTAAATAACAATCCAAAAAAACTTCTTAAAGATTAATAATATTCAATAATTTTTTTTGAAGGAAATAATTTATTTTTTTTATTTGCATCATTTATAATAAAATGAATTAATAAATTATTAAGATAATATGAGTTTTATTTTTAATAAAATGGATTTTTTTTTTCCAGTGTTGCTACACATTCCACCTAAAATCCCACATTTTTCATCTTAACGTATGTGGCACTCGAAATGTCAAATGGTGAGTGAATACATGTGGTTGGTGAGATAAAACATCATTAATGTGTATCCACTCACAATTTGACAACTCGCATGTCATATGTGTTAGGTTGAAAAGTTGGGATTTTAAGTAGGATGTACATTTAACATTTTTTTTTTTTTTTGTTCGATTATTTATATATAGTAATTTTATGACATATAGTCAAATAGATAGGTAATATATATTAATTAAGCTGTCTCTAATTACTTCATCTATAATGCTTTCCATATTATTTAATTGGCTAATTGGCACGGATACCCCCTAAACTATACCCGAATTTGCACTTACCCCCTGAACTTTTTTTTTTGGGCATTAAACCCTCTAAACTCTCCGAAATTTGCAATTAGTAACGGAAGCCTAACGGAACCTTAATTCCGTCTAGGAAATTTACACTAAGTTCCCCTGATTATATATATAATTGCATTAAACAGGAAAAAATATAATAATATTACCTGAATATCCCTCTAACCAAATTTTAAAAATAAAAATTTTAAATTTTAAATTTTAAATTGAAATAATGGTTAAATAATAATAAAATTCTAAATTTTATTATGAAGACAATAAAATAAATATAGAAATGAAAAAATTAAATTGATTTAACAATTATTAAATTATCTTTTTTATTTAAATATCCCTAAATATAAAACCCATATAAATATTTAAATTATTTGAGAAAAATAAAAATAATGGTGAAATAATAATACAACCCCCTTTCAATAATAATAATAATAATAATAATAATAATAATAATAATAATAATAATAATAATATAATAATAATAATAATAATAATAATAATAATAATAATAATAATACAATTCTTATTTTTTTTATAAAGAAAATAAAATCTTTAAAAAATTAAAACATCTTTAAAATCTCTACCATCCATCCCATAGATGGACGGTGGAGAAATATTTATTAAAACAAATTCAAATTAAAAAAAGAAGAAGCATTTTTTAAATAGATTGATTGATCTCAATTACAAAAAAGTGCAGATATGAAGATCCATCAATGTTCTTCTTTTTTCTTTTTCTTTTTTTATAATTGGATTTCGTTTATTGGTTTGTGAGATGTGGTTTTTTAAATTAATTTTTTAACTTAATGAATATAGAGAAGAGAAATCCTTTTTTTTTTTTTTGAAACAAGAAGAGAAATCCTTAAAATAAAAATTTTTAAATAAAAATTTTTAAATGAACATCGATCCATCTAATTAAATGAACATCTATTTCTCCATCCAATCCTTAAAATTTTTCCTTCTCTAAAGAAAATAAAAAATTTAAATTTCTAATACCTAGAAACCAAAAAATAAAATTTTTTATTTTTAATTCTTCTATATGTGCTTTTAATTGGATTGATGTTCAATTTTTTAAATTTTGTATTTGTATTATTATTATTATTTTGCAATTGAGATAAATCAATCTATTTCAAAAAATGTTTTTTTTTTTATTTGAATTTGTTTTAATAAATATTTCTCCACTGTCTATCTATGAGATGGATGATAGAGATTTTAAAGATATTTTAATTTTTTTAAAATTTTATTTCATTTATCAAAAAAAATCAGAATTGTATTATTTTTTTTAAAAAGGGAATTGTATTATTATTTAACCATTATTTTTATTTTTCTTAAAAAATTTATATATTTATCTGAGTTTTTATATTTAGGGATATTTAAATAAAAAGATAATTTAAATAATTGTTAAATCAATTTATTCTTTTCATTTCTTTATTTATTTAATTGTCTTTATAATGAAATTCAGAATTTATTATTATTTAACCATTATTTAAATTTTAAATTATAAATTATTATTATTATTATTATTATTATTATTATTATTATTATTATTATTACTATTATTATTATTACTATTATTAATATTATTAATAATTATTATTAATATTTTATTATAAAGACAATTAAATAAATAGAGATTTTTTTTTCATTTCTCTATTTATTTAATTGTATTGTTATTGTTATTGTTATTGTTATTGTTTTTGTTGAAAGAGGATTGTATTATTATTTAGCCATTATTTTTATTTTTCTTAAATAATTTAAATATTTATATGAGTTTTATATTTAGGGATATTTAAATAAAAAAGATAATTTAATAATTGTTAAATCAATTTAATTTTTTCATTTCTATATTTATTTTATTGTCTTTATAATAAAATTCAGAATTTTATTATTATTTAACCATTATTTCAATTTAAAATTTAAAATTTTTATTTTTAAAATTTGGTCAGAGGGGTATTTGGGTAATATTATTATATTTTTCTGGTTTAATGCAATTATATATATAATCAGGGGAACTTAGTGTAATTTTCCTAGATAGAATTAGGGTTCCGTTTGGTTTCCGTTACCAATTGTAAATTTAGGAGAGTTCAGGGGGTTTAATGCCGAAAAAAAAAGTTCAGGGGGTAAGATACAAATTTGGGTATAGTTCAGGGGGTATCCGTAGCCTATCTAATTATGTGTAATCTCATTCCGTAGCCTATCTAATTACGTGTAATCTCATTTGCTTATGACTTTATTATAAAGTATTGAATTGTAATTGTGTTAATTGCACAAAAGCACCATGTGTTTAGCGTTAACTTTAAATTAAGTTGACTAATCAAATTTAACCTAATTATTTATTAAAATAATTAAATAGTCCGTCTCCATCTTTAACACCATCATCAACTCCATCTTTATCTTTGTTAGTACCCTAAATATGTTTGGATTTTAATATGGGATTTGAAATGCAAGAGCTCAAATAAGTGATCCAACATTTTGTAAAAAGGGAAAAAGTCAGGATGATTTGGTTGAATTAATCAATTTGGAATTCACGGTATCTATATCTGTTTCTTGTGTTCCCAAAGAAAAGGAGATTATAAATAAAAAATTACGTTTGAGGTAACTTTAATATTAATTAAGACTTAAGAGATCACTTTGAAGATCTTTGTGTAATGTTGAAGTGCCGTACCTTATTGATCTGATCTTCTGCACTAATTGATGCTTTGACCAACTCTCGTAAGAAAGAAACTTGTTTCCAATAGCCAGAGATTAAAGAATGCATGACTAACAGACTCACCCAACAACAATTTCTAAGAAAAATCTGTAGATTTTTGTACCTTTCAAAGTCATAGTTTTAGCCATTAATTAAATTTCAAGTTTCTTCGATGTGTATTATCAGTATAAAGATAATTTGATTCGACCTATAATATGGAACTTTGACACGGAAGATGCTTTTGTAATTTTTTTATATTTAAATATTACAATTAATTCAGGGGTTTGGAGTGTGGATAGACTCGAATCCACAAATGTAAGATGCCATAATTGAAAGATGAGAGCTGATTTTTTTTTTTTTTTTTTTTTAATCTTAAACATGACATAGCATCAAATGTCAATGCAACCTTTTGAAAAGGATTTCACATGAACATCCCAACCCGCATAATAAGTAAGAGCCCAAAAGACTCTCCTATTTTCACTCTTCATCAAATGCCTATTTGTTTATCTATATGGTAATTTCAGTAGTGAAAAAAGAATAGTCCTTCCAAAAGACTCTTCAATTAGAAATAGGTTTATATTATTTTAATAAAAGCACTCAAATTCCTCCATTTCCACCAACATGTTTTTGCCATTGGTAGGATTCGAGCCGCTGACCTGGTAATCATTTGTCCAAGCCTCAAGGTCATCTATCTACTAACTGAGCTACACTTTTGTTGACATTACCCTCTATTTTTTCAAGTTAGAACTAATAACTTTTCAAATGCACTAGTTTCATACATATGAAACTAGTATTATTTTTAGGTGGATATGAAAATAATTTGAATGACCTTCCAAATTATTAATATGTTATTATTAAATATTCAATGTTAATCTCATTTTAAAGATTTAGATGAGACTTTTTTAATGGTATAATTTTTATGATGATAAAATTTATAAATTAAAGCTTATTATATATTAATTGAATTTAATTAAAAAGATAAAAAAAAAGATATAGATGTCAAATATTAATGATGATGCGATATAAAAAATAATATAATAATAATTGAAGAGGGAGAAGTTGCTTTTTAATACTGAAGAGAGAAGTAAAATCTTATTTGAAGAATCTCATTTGAAGAGACTGTTGGAAGTTGGAACCAAATATGTTGATGTGACTCATTTGACTTTAACAAATATCTTATTTGAATAGTCTTTTTGGAGAGGTGCTCTGATAACACTAAGCCAATAACCCTTTATCAACCAATATGGGTGCAACTCAGCTGGAAGATGGACGAGCTTGAGGCTTAGACAAATGATTCACAGATCAGCGGTTCGAATCCTACCAATATACATGATCCAGAATTAATAGATATTATAAAAAAGAAAAAAAAAATAACCCATTACCATCCTGAATTATTTTGAAAGCCCATAGAGGCCTTAATACGGTCGGCCTCATGAAATTAGACAGTCTTGTTTCATAGAGAGACATGAGATGGGGAAGAGGAATTATTGGGATATTGGCCCATAATATGATATTTAATTATAAATATAGAATTTTAATTTTTAACATGTATTCTAAGTAATTCCAATACAACGTGTTGAACAGAAAAACCTAGCTCTATATTAGTCAGAAAAAAGAAAAATAGTACTCGAATGTTTTAAGCTATCCAAACATGGTTAACTTTTTAGACAATTTTACTCTTCCATGGGTACATGTTATGGTTTTTTTTTTTAAGGGGTAATGCTCCATCAAGGGTGAGCAAAAATAGACCGGCGAGAATATGGATAAGAAAACCATCAATCGGTTGAACCCACGATTGCGTGGCCAAGTAGCGGCCTCGTGTCGCCACTCCGATGATAAAAGACATGCAAAAATCCACATAATCAGACAGACGGACACGTGGCTAAACCACGTGTCAATTGTCATTAACACGTGTCAGAAGTCCACGTACCCTTATACCTCTATTTAAATCGAATAATTACATGCTGAATTTTCTCATCCAGATTCCAGAGTTGTTGATTTTATCATTCAGAGATGCAGTCAGGAAAGAATGTGACGGAGTCCGTCAAAGAGTCGGCAGCAAACGCGGCGGCTTCCACTAAAGCTGCCATGGAGAAGGCCAAGGCAGTCGCTCAAGAGAAGGTGCTTTCTTTTTTTTCATTTCGATATCAATAATTTGTATATGAATACATGAATGTAAAAAATGTTTGCGGCGCATGCAGGCGGAGAGGATGAAGACGAGAAACCCAGCAGAGAAAGAAGCGGCCACCATGAAGAAAGAAGAGAAGCAAACGCAAGCACAGCTCAACCAGGAACAGGCACATTTACACAACGAGGAGGCCAAGAGGATGGCCCAGTCCGGCGCTCACCCCGGTTACAATACACGTGGCGCCACCGCAGTCGCAACTGATGCCCCACTCACTGGCTCTGAAGAATTCTCCGCTTTTGGAACAGAAGATTACTTGACCCCTCCAGGCACTACTACTACTACTACTGCTACGGCTGCTACCGCCGGTGATCCCCGTCAAACAGGGGGACTTGTTCGTACTGATGCACCTAGGTTTGACTCCGGTACCGGTGCTCACCGTTGAAGTGGTTGTTTATCTTCTTTTTATTTACTCGGGTTCGGCTGGTGGGATCGGTCGATTTTATATGTTACAAGTGATGGGTGATATTTTTTTTTTTTCCTGTATTTTTATATTTCTTGTTAGGGTTGGGAGTTTTGGAAATTATATAATGTACTTTTATATATTTCAACTTTGCAATAATAAAGCTATATATTGAATTGAATGAAGACCTTCTCCTTACAAAATCGTAAGCAATAGTATCCCAATTATAAGTTAATAACTGCATATTTATTCAAAATAATTTCAATACGAGAGTATATATTGAATTGAATGAAGACCTTCTCCATAGAAAATCGTAAGCAATATATACTATCCCAATTATAAGTTAATAACTGCATATTTATTCAAAATAATTTCAATACGAGAGTATATATTGAATTGAATGAAGGTGGAAATGGTGAGAAATGTCACCTTTTTAAAGGGAGTTGGGGACATTGTCAGTCGTTTAATAAGTTAAGTTTAAAAGACACCTATTATGGTGAACTATCAAAATTGCCCTTAGATTTGAGTTTATGTCAGTTATTCTCTTTGTACTTTTCTCTCTCCACTAGTGTTAACTCAGTAATTCTCTCTCTCTGTGCAAATAAAAAAGTTCAACGTTGCCTCGACTTTCTTCTTTAACTTATAAACCACCGACGTGCTTCAGTTCAATAAGGTAATATTTTTTCCCAATTCTTTTTTGAATTTGTTCACATTTTCATTTGTTCCTTTTCATATGTTATCCGAGTATTTTTTTAGATCTTCGAGCCTTTTGAAACATTTTTCGAGCCTTTTCATGCCTTTCCCGATCCTTTTCATATAATGCTTTTCCCGAGCCTTTTCACCCAATGTCTTTCCCGAGCCTTTTATAGGCTTACCCGAGCCTTTTGAAGCCTTACCCGAGCCTTTTAAGCCTTACCCGCGCCTTTTGATGCTTTACCTGAGCCATTTGAAGCCTTTCCCGAGCCTTTCCATTTAATGTCTTCCGAGCCTTTCCATGTCTTCTCCAAGCCTTTTCAAATATCCTCACCCGAGCCTTTGTGAATGTAATATATGAAAGAAAATATTTTGTAGTCATGAGTTTTTATTAATGGTTTGTGATGATTAATTTGACAGCATTATGAATCGGGTTAGAATAGTAATATCTTACAACGGTCGATGAGAGCAGTTACCCGACGGAAGTCAGAGGTTTGTTGGATCCGATAACCAGGGAATGTATGTGTCAAGGAATATGACTTACGAAGAATTGGTGGCGATCGTGCATACCATTGTCAAGTATGACGTAAACAAATTTAATGTTGATCTAGCATCAATATCAATCATTCCTGGTAGTATATGTCGCACATTTATAAGAAATGACGATGATGTTCAATTTATGCTAGGGGAAGATCGGGTGATCCCTCAAGTATGTGTCAGTCTAACAGAGAGGACAGTTAGAGATGTGATAGGGAATGATATTCCTCCTCCTGAAAATACCCAACAATTTGGATCATGTTCCGGTAGCAACCAAGTGTTCACCCAAAGGAGTGCCACCGAAGGCTGGGAAAACGTGTGCGGTGTCCCACCGGTAACGGTCAACCATGCAAATGTAGTTGAACCTGAATTTGGCGATGTGTTTGGTTGTCCAATTGAGCAATACAATGAGCAATATAATGAGTAGAACCATGAGGTGGATAATGAGACAAATAATGTATAAGTTGATGATCATGAAAATGTGGATGAAGAGCCTGCACAAATTCAAAGACGTGGAAGACGTGTAGAAGGAGTTAGTTGCTCTACACCAGATATGCCTGGGACTTCCGAGGTCCGGCATAATGTAATTGGGGATGATTATGATAATGCGACAATGTGGGTTATTCCCGGAGCATATTCATACTCATTTGGTATTGGTAGAAGCAGCACCTTGGCATCGCAAGAACCTATAAGCATGATTTATAAAGGTCAATTTTTTCCGAGTAAAAAGGATTTGAAGAGGCTCGTTGGCATTTTTTCAATGCGGCAGAACTTTGAATGGAAGGTGAAAAGGTCTAATAAGACAACGTTACATCTGGTTTGCATCATTGATGGGTGTACGTGGAAATTAAGAGCGGTGAGGAGAGATGAAGAGACTTACTTCCAAGTCAGAAGTTTTGTGAACGAACAGAGTTGTCCCTTGGAGGAGATTCACCGTCACCACCGACAAGCTAGTGCAGTAATAATCGGAGAAGTGGTTGCACCTAGACTTCAACAACACGATGGTCGTCTCATGCGTCCGAAGGACATAATCGCGATATGAAAACAATGTATGGCATCCAAATCATGTACAATAAGGCACATGATGCTCTGCAATATACATTGTCATTAACCTATGTAACGCATGAAGAAACTTTCCAACGGCTGTCATCTTTTGCATACGTTCTGGAAGAGTAAAATCCTGGCACAATCACTGACTTACAGTGCACATACGATGGTAAATTTCTCTACTTTTTCATGTCGTTAGGGTCCTCAATAAGAGGTTTCCGGAGGTGTATGCGTCTTGTGATTGCAGTTGATGGTACCCATTTGAAGGGAAAATTCGGGGGTACAATGTTTGTTGCAACTGCACAAGATGGAAACGAACAAGTGTATCCAATTGCCTTTGGATATGGTGACTCAGAAAACAACCTTTCTTGGGAGTGGTTTTTGGAATGTTTGAGGGGTGCCCTTGGTCATATAGATGATCTGGTTTTTATTTCCAATCGTCATGCAAGCATTGAAGCAGGGATTTCTAAAGTGTTCCATTTTGCAACCCATACCATATGTTGTTGGCATTTTAGTGAAAATATGAAGAAGCGATTCCACAGAAAGGATGTTGTCGACATAATGGATGTAGCAGCTAGGTCGTACAGTGAAATAAAGTATAATCGCCACATGGAGAAGTTACGTAAGCTGCACAAGGGTGCATTCGATTATGCCATTGCTGCCGGTCCACACAAGTGGTCCCGTATACACTGTTCCCAAAGAAGGTACAGGCTGATGACCACAAATGTTGCAGAGTGCATAAACTCATGTCTAAAATTCACACGGCAACTGCCACTGATGACACTGGCAGAGTTCATTAGGAGTATGCTACAAAAGTGGTTTCACGATTGTCATGCAGCTGCACAGTCCATGTGTCATCGATTGACCGACGCTGCACATCTTGTGATCCTGAAACATGTCAAGAAGTGTAGTTATATGACTGTAAATCCAGTTGACTGGAACATATTCTCCGACAAACACAGGGAGAACAGTGGACAGTTAACTTAGCCAGGAAGACTTGCATATGCAACAAATTCCAAATGGATTTATTTTCGTGCTCACATGCACTCGCAGCTGCAAGGTACATGACAAGTTACAGTCATACCGTTTATATTACCGTTTGGGTAAATCTCACGGTTTTTATTGTTGCAGGGAGCGAAACTTGGATTTCACATCTCTGTGTTCGGACTACTACAAGAGAGAAACACTTACTGATGCATACTCGGTTCCTATTATGCCTGTTAACCATCCTTCTTCATGGGTAGTGCCATTTGACATAGCAGCCGGGTGGTTTTAAATCCAAAGTCGAAGAGACAATTAGGTCGCCCGATGGAGGGTCGACATGCCTCATCTTCGGAGAGGACAACTACACAATCGTGTAGAAGATGTGGACAACCAGGACATAATAGTAGGAGGTGTTCCAACCCGCCTATGGTTAATGAAGGTCCTAGCACAATTGTCCCTGAGGAATACCGTCGCAGGTGCAGCATCTGTTATCGGATTGGACACAACAAACAAACGTGTCCTCAGAAGGATTCTACCGTTGAATGAATAGAGCCCGTTGAGGATGGTGATCAGAAAAGAGCTTTTGATTGCTAATGAATTCCAACATCGTTCAGACTTTGGGAACCATGCTCGATACAGTTGTGTTATGGTTTTTGTATAATTTAGTTCTTCATTTAATGTGATTCGGGATCCTTTGTTATAGTTTTTGTTATAGTTTATGGATTTGAATGTAGGAACTGTATGTTCAACTTTTAATTAAAAACGCTTAAAATAGTAAAAAAAAATCATTTCATTACTCAAATGTTATGTACATAAACTAAATAAAATGTTATGGACATAAACTAAATCAAATGTTATGTACATAAACCATCTACGAGCCCACTCCTTCGAGTTAACAAAAACCTCCACAGCCATCTTCTCCCGGATGGTGGACATATCGTTCTCCGTCCAATCGAACTTATCCCTGTTGGCCGCGAGGTATTCTATCAACCTCAACGTATGGGCACCACAGTTACCCCTGCAATTCACCACATCAAATACGTTATAAGGAAATGTTATTAAAACCAATTGGAAGGGCTTAAGTTTTTTAGACAGTCATACCCTTTATCCTGTTGGGGCACACGGTCTGCGGACACATAGAAAAAAGTGAATGGCCTATTCTTCTCCCGGTACGTCATATCACCCCTCCGTCTGTGACCGTGAAAGTCCACCGCAGACAGCATTGAGGGTAAAAAATACCTCAAGCAAGCGAGCTGCATTTTCCTGTGGCGAATTGGGACCTCCTGTCTGAACGGATCGAACAGGTAAATATTCCCTGTTGTGAGGTCGACGCTGGCCAGGGCCCAATGTATACGCCCAAGGTTGCAGGGAATCATAACCTGAAGGTTTTTGAACAAAGTCTTATCAGTGTCAACTTCATTTATTATACAAATTGAAACCATGTAAAATAAACACTTACGGCGTCAACATTGTGCCATGGTATGCATCCGGGCGGGAGCAATCCACGTACGACCGTAAGGTCATCTTCAGACCACTCCTGCTTGACAATAGACCAACGTTTACGTGGTCCACTGGCCCCAGTTACCATCATTTTCTCCCACCGGTAAAGTAGGTATGATTGTACAAAAAGTTGTGTCAATATTAACAATACGTCAATGCATAACCCAATGTTATAGCGTATTATTTAAACACTTATATAGAACTGTGAATCCAGTATGTTGATTCTCGCACCGTAGACACTGGAGTATGTTCACTGACGTTTCCGAAGAATATGCAAATACGTGTCTATGTGCTGAAAATAAGCACAGCTTGTATTGTTAGGATTTGACCATTTATGAAACAATATATACAGATAGTTACGGTGAAGTACGTACCGTATCGTCCAACTCCATAAAGTTGGTTTGCAACTGGTGGAACCAAGGGGCAGCAACTGGTTCGGGTAGATCCACATCATGTCTGCATAATTGGTGAAGAAGTTAGATAACTAAGTGAATTTTATTCAGGTCTTTCAAAATACAATAAAAAAAATTGAAATATTTACGATTTTACTTACAATTCCCCAGTCGAATTCCTCTTGTAGGCTTGGTATGACTCAAGGTGTTCACCATCTACCAATGCGTTGGGCGCCCATACATGTGGTAGCGGTGGCGGTGGCATCATCCTTGGTCTCTTCGGACGACACGAGTCAGTGTATAGGGTGCGCTGCTGCCATCTTGGCTTGCGAACCCGGACCTGACGCCCAACTGGTGGGGGACTCCGATCTGAATGGCTGCGCTGTAAGGAGGAATCGTGCCCCAGTGGTTCCCTTGCAGGGGTGGTCTGTACAGAGGAACTGGGTCCTCGTGGATCCCCTGCAGGGGTGTGCTAGGAGGAGGTACCCAGAAGATCTGCTGCAGGTGTGAGCTCAGCTGGGGTGGACCCCAGGGGTGGTCTGTAACTGTGGAACTCTCTCCTTGTAGACTAAATGGAGAGGTGCGCTGGAGTAGGATCGACCGGAGGGGTCCGCTGTATTGAGGGACACTGGTCTGGTAAAACCTGAGGTACCGGCTCTATCTCCATAAGTGTTGTCCCTGTAGCACCGGTACCACCAGTAATCTGTTCACGTGGGTCACGCCGGCTCTCTGGGTCTACCATGTCCTGATGACTACTAGACTAGTCTCTGGGACTGAAGTCTCGGTATCGATCATCGACTGGTGGGTCATCGAATGATGGACCTGAACTACGAGGCTGCAGCGTCGAACCCTGAAGACCCCGAATCAAATCCATCAACTCCTTATGTTGTCGGTCTCGTTTCTCATCATTCTTGCGTACTTCGTCCCGTAGCTGTTGGAACGCATCCATCAGTTCAGTATACCCACGGTCCTGAAATGATTTCAAACTCTATCAACGAGCACTATATTGAAATTAAATAATGCGGTTCTGTTATTTTGACGTACCTGAGGATGCTCTCCAACGCCACCTCCTGAATCAGCTTCAGGTCGAGGCTGTCTGGGCAAAGTGAATCGAACACGCCTACGCTTCCTCAAGGGTCTCCCACTACGACCTTGCTGGTCTGAACCATCCATATCACTAGGTCCGGAATACCGACCTTCCTCCTCACTGGGTCCGGAGTACCGACGCTCCTCCTCACTGTGTCCGGAGTACCGACGCTCCTCCTCACTGGGTCCGGAGTACCGACCCTCATCGTCACTGGGCCCGGCAGCCCTATATCGTTCGGGATCCGAACGGTGAACAGGTATATCAGCTGTATTGGAATCATACAGACTACCACCCATGTCTATGCCTTCGTAGTACCATTGAGCTCTCTCAACAGCCATCGGCACCAATTCAGTCCGCGCAAACATCTGAAATCAGAGTTACATTAGTGTAATTGTGTACATACTAATAATAGAACATATTAACAACAATAATACTTACCCTTTCCGTGAAAATGGAATCCAGCTTTTCCCCCCTTCGTCACTTATTCAACTCCCATTTCAGAATAGGTTGGGGGGGGGGGGGGGGGGGTTGGTAGATCGTTCCCCCTGCGAGTCCCACATTTTTTATTGCGAAGTTCAGGGATAACCTCAAAAGGAAATATCTGCATAATAGATAAGTACGATAATAAATAACAACATCAATCAAATAAATAAAAAAATCAATTAAAGTACAACTTCAAATTTTATATTCTCACCAACAGTGCGTGCGGTACACCGTATAATTTGTACGTCTCGACGGTGTGTACATCAGTGCCCTTTTCTTGCTGCCTTTGTTCGAACCGCTCCCGTCAACCATCTAACGCATGCTTGAAACTATGTATGGACCGCCTATACACGTGTGCGCCCCACGGGAACGCATCAAAAGTGTCCAAGTCCTCAACCAGGCGAAACTGCCATGATGGGACTTTATCTCTCTCATCCACCCCCATCAGTATCCAGTTGAGCATAAACAATAAGCACAACTTCACCGCATCGTACTGTTGGACAAACACACCACTGCTCTGAACTCTTCAAACTTAATGTCTTGACCTTCAAAGTACTGCTCTTGTATGCCATTATCTACCATAACATAGCTCGCCGTGTCAGGAATCACTCCGAACTTCAATCCGGTGATTAGGTAGAACTCAACCTTCGAGAACCGGACCTCTTTGTTGCCTAACAAAAATCTCATCTCATCTTCTGGGCCATCGTGTCACGCAAAAGCAGCCGATGGACAATCCCAGCAGAAAAATGAATCTCCCGATGCATATGAAGGAAATGACCAAAACACGACTCGGTATACCGACGTCGGTCTTCGATCTTCAGATCGTCAGGTACACTATCAAGGCGTTGTCGATATCTTTAAGATCATCGAAATGGTCATGCCTTGTAAGTTTTCCCTTGTACCATGCTCCCACTGGAGTTTTAAGCAAATCCTTTAGCTGTTTCTTTGTCTGCATATTCACAGAAAACACAAAAAACAAACATATAAGTACATTAAAAGGCTCGAATAAAAAGGCATGGGCAGTGTATGAAAGTCTCGGGTAGCGTTTCAAAAGGATCGGAAAGTGTATGAAAAGGCTCGGGTTGAGTATCAAAAGGCTCGGGTGGTTTATTAAAAGGCTCGGGTGGTGTATTATAAGGCTTGGGTAGAGTATTAAAAGGCTCGGGTAGAGTATCAAAAGGCTCGGAATGTGTAACAATTCATTAAAAGGCTCGGGTAGTGTATGAAAAGACTCGGGTAGCGTTTCAAAAGGCTCGGTTAACGTGTTAAAAGGCTCGGGTAGTGTATTAAAAGGCTCGGGTAACGTATTAAAAGGCACGGGTGGTGTATTAAAAGGCTCGGGTAACGTATTAAAAGGCTCGGGTGGTGTATTAAAAGGCTCGGAGAATCAAAATTCAACTAACCTAATCATAAATAATCAAAAGGCTCGGATATAATTGCAAAATGCTTGAACACTCACGAAAAGGCTCAGATCTAGTGTAAAAAGGCTCAGAGATCTGTAAAAGTTTGGGGACTATTATAAAAAGCTCGGTTACAGTTATAAAAAGCTCGAGGACAGTTTCAAAAGGCTCGGGGACAGTTTCAAAAGGCTCGGGGACATTTATAAAAGGCTCGGGAGTGTTATAAAAGGCTTGGGAAGAGTAATAAAAGGCTCGGAAATGTTTTAAAAAGGCTCAGAAACCCAGAACATCATCGTCTACAAAACTTCATTTTTCAGAAACCCAAACCCTAACCTAACCTACCCGAGCCTTTTCAAACAAAAATAATGTTCAAAAACAAATCAAATAAAACCTGATCTATATCATCAAAATGGCAGGCAACATCAAAAATCACAAAGGATCGAGGAAGAAAACTAACCGTAGAACCACTTCGCCGCTGAACTCTGTTAGATGCCATCACTGTAGCTTTGTCGCCGGTCAACTTTCTGTCGGATTTTGGTCGCCTGTAGATTTGAGCACCGCCTAGTTTTCTCTCTCTTGGGTTTTTCTCTCAATGTTTGAAAAAGAAACAAAGCGACAAAAAAGGGTATTTTTGTCTGGTCACCCAAATTGGTGCATTTTAAACTTAAGTTAGTAAACCACTGACAGTCTTACAAAAGGCGCCTTATATGGTGACAAAAAATTTTTGGACCCTTGAATGAAGACCTTCTCCATAGAAAATCGTAAGCAATATATACTATCCCAATTATAAGTTAATAACTGCATATTTATTCAAAATAATTTCAATACGAGAGATGTCCTAAACTTTTATCACATTTTAACACAACCCTATATATATATACATACATACATACACACACAAACATTCAACCTATGAACTACATCGGTTTGAATTAATGTTTTTCTCCAAGGCAACAAATATATACTTGGACCCCATTTAGGTTACATTTGATACAAGACTGATAATGCTGAATTTTATTGAAGATAGTTTGTTTTTTTAAGTTACAAATATCTTAAAATAAATACTTTTACTTTTACGACAACTAAAACAAGTAATGGGTGTCGATATTGACACATATAAATAATTAAATATGATAAGCATACTCATACTTTAATAAAAATTGTAATTACAAAAATATCTTAATAGGAATTTATAAATAAGGATAAATTAGTTTAATTAAAAATAAATCAAATATTATGTATATCCATTAATTACACACATATCATTTTATTAAAAAAAAAAAAAAACCCTAATTAAATTCTAATTCTGTTTCAAGTATCAAAATCTTCAATTATCATCATGTTTGACATAAATTTTAGGTATTTTAGAGAGAACTGTTGCTGCAGATATAAGGAAAAATATTAAACTCCAAGATCACAACGTAGCCAACAATGTGTAAATCTGAATTTTCTATAAAAATTTATTAGCGGAACAAATATTTTCTAAAAGCAAAAACACGATTTTGAAGGCCTAAACGATGGAATTGAAAAAAAAAAAAAAAAAAAAAAAAACCCGAAAACTGCATTTAGAGGCCTTTGTGTTGATCCCACCGCTCCATAAATTGAAAAACCCCTATGCACTGCATCATATTAATTGTTTTATGTTGGTGCATGAGCAGCTACAATTGGAAGTTATGATTATGGAAATGAAGATTGGATGATGATGTTTTTTGGTTATATTGAACGACCTACATTCTTTAGCTACACTTGATTCCAGACTTGGAGGACCACATACTATCACACCCACATCCACATGGCCTTCTATGGACTCAAATATATTTGCAATAGTAAATATATCCAAAAACAAAAACTAATTAATTTCTACTCTTATTAGATCAAACCATATTTATTCAATGGTAATTGAGATATAATACCTTTGAAGTTGGGTCTGATATATACCATATCGAATGATTAAAGAAGAAGGAAGATACTGATCAGTGATCACATAAAAAATCCTTGTGAGTTTCAGGTTCATACTGACATAAATAATCACAACTCATTTGTGAAAATTTGATTTGAAGCTTGATGTTGTAAATCAAAAAAGTAATCGTTTTTTTAATTTTTTTTTAATTTTTTAATTTTTTTGTTTGTGAGAGAATGCTTGAAGTGAAAGTAATATTTGGAAGTCAAGAATTCGAAACAGAGAGAACTTGACGACTTGAAATAGAGCTTCTCGAAAATTAAGAATTTAAGAATTCTCTAGACTGTGTTTTCAAGTCTGGAGAACTTAAAATTTATCATTTATGAAATTAGGTATGTAAATAACTTAAGAGGGTTTATAAATAAATAGTATTAAAATTAAAACATTCATTTAAATAAAGGTACTATTGGCATTAAGATGAGTGTTTGTAGTAATGTTTTAATTTTAAATTTTAGACATGAGTGTACTTATAAATATGGGTGTGCTTATCATATTTATGTGTGTCAATATTCGCACCCACAAGTAATTTAATAATTAAAAAATAAAATTATTTAGTTATTAATAATATTTTAAAATTATATGAATATTTCCTTAAAAGTCAAATACATTCAAAAAATTTATAATTATAAAAAAATGTTTTCCATGTGCCGATGTTAAAAATGGGAGGAAACACATTTTTGAATCATGTATAGAAAATTTCATCCAAAAAAATATATTCCATCTTAAAGTATAAAAATAGAAACATAATTGAGGTTTGTATTAAGAAATAACAAAACGTTAGAGTAGATGTAACCAATAATATAGTTTGAAGAGCAAGTAAAAGAGATGTGAAACTCTCTTCAAATAATAATAAATAAATAAAATGTGAAACTAATTTGGCTCAAAAAAAAAAAAAAAAGGATTCCAATGGAGTTGTTTGAGTCTTGAAGCAACTAGGTTTTATGGCCGTTAAAAATTTCTAAAGGTTAGAAGAAAAAATTAATATTAATATTGGCTAGGGTTGTGAGAGAAAACAAAACTGGAAATTAATTAGATTTGTGAGGATAGTTTTGGATTTTAATATATTGATATAAATTCCAATGGTTTTTGGTTAAGTGAAAAATGGAAAATTTTCACTTTTATAAACGAGTGGTTTTAAGGGTAATTTAAGTGATTTTATCACTTAAAAAATCAAACAAAGCACATTAAGTACCATTAAGTGTTAAGTGGGAAAATCAAACAAGCTCTTAGTTTCATAATAAGAGTTTTAGGGTTAGGTGTGTACTATAAGGTTTTTTTTTTTTTTTTTTGAAAAGAAAAATGAAAATGAAAATAGTATGGTTTCAATTTTGAATTCCGTAAACGTGTTTGGTAGCATATGTTGAAAACTGTTTTCTAAAAATAAAAACAGTAAAAATGCATTCAGTAGATTAATTGAAAATGTTAAAAAAAAAAAAAAAAAAAAAAAAAAAAAAAGGAGCAAATTGCACTCAAACCTCATTGAGGTTTGTCCTCTTCCACTCAGAAACAACTTTATCAAAAATTGACACTCCCACCTCTTGCAATTAGTCAAATCTAACCATTGACCAAATCTGACTGTCAAAAGACCAAACTACCCTTAATTCTTAAGTTAAATTATATTAAAAAAAAAAACAATGGAAAACTAAATTGAATTAAAAAAAAATCTAATATTCAAAATGCAGAAATTAAAAAACAAAGTAATTTTAAACATAAAAAAACTGAAAAAATTAAAATAAAATCTTTTTTAATTGATCTCCACCATCTATCTCAAAGATAGATACAATAGAACTACGGAAAAATGAGAGAGAGAGAGAGATCCAATCACCAGATTGGATAAGAGATTGATGCATAGTGGAGATCCAATTAGTGATTGGATCTCCGTTGAGTTTTGATCTTTGATCTCTTCTCTTACTTTGATCTTGTTGTTGAAATTAGAAAAATAAAACCGGAATTAAATTTTAGTAATAAATAAATGAATGAATAATAAAAAAACAAGTGGATGATTAGAGAGGGGCTGCGTGAGAGACTCTTCTTCAGAGAAAATCTTGCATGTGACTGCCACATGGTGAGACCGTCTAAAGAGATTGCATCAAATTAGAATTTTATAATTTATTTTTATTTTCCCAAGATAAATGGTGCAATCTTATTGGACGGTCTTACGGTCTCACTATATGGCAGTTCTATGCAAGATTTTCTCCTTCTTTAAACCCCTTCCGTCCACCCAACTCAACTCAGTCTACACACAACACTACAACAATCCAGAAAAGTCCTCTTCTCTTCTATTCATCATTTTTTTTTTCCTCAAACCAATGATTTCTTATAAGAAAAGAGAGATCGAGAATTGATCCATGAACAAAGAAGACTGTTTCCATATCAAAATAGTTAAAAAAAAAAAAAAAAAAAAAAAACCTAAAAATAATTGGCATCATCATCAACGGGAAGGATAAGAAGAAATAAGAAAAAAAGATGGTGAATAATAGTACATGAATTTTATTCTGACCTTTTTTTTTATTCCTTTTTTTTTTAATTTTTTTTATGAAAGAACCCCATCAATAATTTCAAATATTGATGGGGGTCTAACACCAATAATTTCAAATATCCTAGTTGTAGATCACATTCTAAGTCAAATATACCAATAATTTCATATATTTTTTTTCCTTCAAAAAGGAGGTCTAACAACACCTGGGTTTCCTACCCACCATTCCACCGGCAACTGCACATTTGGTGGCATACTCAGTGGAAAATTAAAGAACGGTAGTGCCCCTGACCCCACTCCCGCACCACCACCCTCTGCAAACAAGTTATTTCCTCCGCCACCTCTACCACTCTGCATCTGCAATTGTGCCTCCTCATCCAACGGCAGTCTCTCGTATGCCTCCAACAAATACATATCTTTCTATGACTCATCTTCACCATCTCAACCTCTCCTCTTCACCAAAGCACCTCCAATCGAAAAACCCACCACAACCTATCAACTAGAACATCTCCACCTTTCTCTTTTTTTTTTTCTTCTTTTTTTTTGGTGCCTTTTTTTTTTAGAATTCTATTTAATCTCCATATCCATTTTTAAAAAACATTATTTTATGTTTGTTTTCAATTAATTTGTATTTAAAATATTCTTTAAATGTTTGAAAGGTAAAAAATACCCTCATTTTTAACGGTCAAACTTGGTCAACAATTAAGTTTGACCAAGTTTGATTAATGACAGTGTGTGTGACCGTGTAAGTATCAATTTTTGATAAAGTTGTTTCTGGGTGTAATAAGACAAACCTCAAGGAGGTTGAGTGCAATTTACTCTAAAAAAATATTGTAACATCAAATTTGCATTTTTTATATTATAACTTAAAATTATAGAATAATTTGGTTCAATCACAAATAAGTATTAAGTAAAGGATTTAACATTAAATCTCATATTTAATAAATATTAATTTTGATTACATAAATATTAGTTTTTTATTAAATAAAAATTATATGAAATAAATTTAAAATATAAAAAACTTAAAAACAAAACAGGAGCAAATCTATGGCATCGATCTACTCCTCCTAATTAGATCTGCGAGAAGAAGAAGATCCGTGAGAAGAAGAATATATGTGGGAAGAAGAAGTAGGCTTATCGCTTTGACGAGAAGAAGAAGACAACTGAAAAAAAAAAGTGAGTTTTTTTACTAAAAAAAAAAACAAAATGAATAACATGTTTAACGTGTTTTCCGTGTTTTTCAATTTTATTACTAGTTTTGTTTTTTTGGTTTTTCAAAACAGAATGAAAAATGTTTACCAAAAGCGTTTGAAAAATTGTGTTTGAAAAATAAAAATTAAAACAAAAACATGCCCAAAACACTCTACTTGACAGCCCCTTAACAACTTTAATATCAACTATTCTATACAAATAATTTACTCTTATGAGTGATTATCTTAGTAATTAGTAATACAATAAATAACTAATAAATTTCAATATTTGAAAGTAATTAAGAGAGTTTAAGAAAAACTTCAAATGCACCAAGGCAAAAAGCAAACCTAAACATCACCCAACACCAACTGATCCCCTTCCATATTCGACCCCCCCTTTTAGCCAGCGTATCAGCATACGCGTTGGTATCCCTCAAATCATAGGTGATAGCAATCCTACCCACCCGTTTGAGAATCAACCTAATTAAAGTTGAGTTAAAACTTTTCAAAAAATTCTTTGTTACATTATTCGTAGCTTTACACCGTAAATGTATAATTTAAAATGTATACATAATAATTATTTCAATTTTACCTTGTTAACTACTAGGTGCATCTTTATTTTTCAATTATTAAAATTTCTTCGTTCCGTAGAGACTTATTAAGAAGATCTATTTTAGCCCTCACCCCCCTAAGTGATGAATCCTGGTTACATCCATGATGTTGTACCGCTCTTATTCTTTCAACAATATTGGGATCGAATTGTAAAATGTTCAAGATGTCAATCATATTATCAAACCATTCAAAAGGATCTTAGTTTTAGCATGTTCTTGAGTAAGTACCTGAACAACAAAGATTTTTTTCTTAAAAAAAAAAAAAAACAATCATTTAGTCTAGTATGTTATGCTTTAATGTTATTCTATTATATTGGTGGTTTCGGAAATTACCCCTCCTTCATTTTTCGGTTGTGTTTTAGCTTTCATCTCGTTTTGTACTTCATGAGCAATCCCTTCCTGGATAGATTTTTCATTCTTCTTTTGAGTTCCAATCTAATAAGAACAAAGAAAATTAAGAACAGGGAAGTGGAGAAAAAAAAAACATACGTGCTTGTTCCTTAACCCGATAATAGACTAATAGACATGCTTTAGTATTAAACATATTCTAGGATTATATATATATATATATAAAGTGCATACAAATGAAGAATTAAACAGGTTTCAACATTTTGTGTAGCTAAGTTCATATATATTTTTGGTACAGGGGTGGGCAACAGCCCATAACAAAAAAAAAAAAAAAAAAAGAACTAAGAAAGGAGATGAGAGGAAGAACACATCCTGGGTCTGACAATGTCATTCCAGTCTTCCTGTAACACTTCATAAATATCAAACGGGGGAATATCAAAAATCTGACAGTCGATACTTAACACATGCCCTAAATGGGCCAACCCATTGACCACTATATTCCCTTCCCTATAGACATGATTCAACACACAAGACCAGTCGGTTGCCATGAGAGCAGAGCAATCCTCAGCAACATTGAAAAGAGGATGATTAATATGAACATCTTTAGAGAGAAGCTGCACAACAGAAATAGAATCAATCTCAATAATAAACTTACGAAAACCATAATCCCACACCATCCTTAGGCCTTCATACACTCCCTAGAGCTCAACTTCCATCGCATTCCCAACACCCTTATTAGTCACAAAATCTTTCAACCAGTTATTCAAGTGATCTCTCAGAACCCTGCCAGCCGTAATGGTGCCAGAATTGGGATCACAGCTGCCATCAACATTCAACTTCACCCATCCAAAATAAGGAGGAATCTAAGCAATCGAAATAAGGAAGGAATCTTTGATACCAACAATATCATTTGCTTCTCACCAATCACAACAAAAACCACTAATATATATATATATATATGGGGATCCTGGGGGATAACAAAATCAGCCACAAAGGCTTTCTTACATCTCCATTTCCAAATGTACCACACACAGCAGCAAAAAGAAGTCAAAAGGGGACCTTACCAGAGACCATGGTGTCATTCTTCAGGTTGGTCACAAACCAACATCCAGGTTCCCAATAAAGGAAGCAGACAAAGAAACACCCTTGAACAACTTTTCCCAAATAGCTATGGAGTACCTGCACCCCCGTATAAGATGATCAACATCCTCAATAGCAGCCTCACACCTGGGACACGAGGTATCAGTACCCATCCCACGAACAACTCTTTGAGAATTAGTAAGAACTTTACCATGAAGAAGAATCCAAAAGAAATATTGAATCCTAGGTGGAAGTTTTAGCTTCTAAATAAATTTCCAATCCCACAAAGGCCTATTATTTAAATTCAAAGCCCCATAATAAGTAGACTTCACAGAAAAATCACCATTTTTAGACCACCCCCAAATAGCTTTATCATAACCACTATGACTCCTACCCGCATGGACACTGGAAATTCTATGAACAATATTCCAAGGGAGAACCAAAGCAAGCTGCTGAACATTCCACTGACCATCAACCAGATAAAAGCTAACAGTCTGGCACAGGTTGTCCTCAGAGAGGAGACCTAAAGCATGGTCTTGAAGAACTCCCATATCAGGAACCCAAGCATTAGTCCAGAAATGAATTTGCTCACCACTTCCCATTCTCCACTTTAGACCTTTATTAATCAAATCTGAACCTAACATAGCAATTTTTCAAGTATTGGAACACAAGACCCTCTGACTAAGCCCAGGCTCTAAGAAATTTCTAGAGTTAAGATACAACATAGGAGTTTACACCATAAGCCACTATTATTATGGATCAAATGCCAACCAACCTTAGTCAGAAAAGCTTGATTCATGACCTTTGATCTCTTAATTCCTAGACAACCACTGCTTTTGGGCAAACAAACAACATCCCACTTAAGCAGGTGCACACCTTTCTTATCATTGGTATGACCCCAAAGGAAATTTTTGTTAATCTTATCCAGCCATTTACACACCTCACCTGGAAGTTTCACGGACTGCATAGTGTACACCGGCATAGATGAAGAAACAGCTTTGATAAGGGTAACTTTTCCAACCAAAGACAACGAGTTACTTTTGCAGGAAACCAATCTCTGTTGCACTTTCTCCTCTAGCTCCATATAAGCATAAGCATTAACTCTACTGTGAATAAGGGAACACCCAAATACTTACCAAGATTCTTAGTAAAAGGAGAACCGCAAATGGTAGCAATACTCTTGGCATCGCTCTCTTATATATTATTTGAGCAAAAAAATTTAGACTTGTTGAAGCTAACTTGCTGTCCAAATAAATTGCAGAAGACATCAAGACACTCCTTCATAATACCAACCTGATAAGGAGAAGCATGATCGAATAAGATGAGATCATCTGCAACAAATAAATGTGAAATTTCAGGACCCCCCTAGAGACTTTGACACACTTCTATTAACCCAGAGACAACTTTTGATTAATTAGATGAGAAAACTTTTCCATACACAGAACAAACAGATAAGGAGATATGGGGTCCCCTTACCTAATACCACACCTATGAGTGAAGGAATCCGTCAATTCCACATTTAACACCACCATATACTTCACAAAGGTAACACTGTAGGAAAAAATGTTTGTATGCGGCGGAAGCGAGACTAAAAAGAAGTTTAGTATAGTTTAAATTTTTTTCCATAATTTGAACCTTAACCCTTTAATTAATTAAACATATACACCAAAAGATATCATACCTTTGTCACGTGATCCGATTGACTATGCGTCGATGGTAATCCGCAAGATCTTCCAATCCAATCACGAACGTGAATCACTTAGGAGCGTGGTCTCCCTTCTCTTTGAATTGTGTACCTGAGAATGGATAACAAAAACTTTTCTGATTTCTGTTAGTCACAATAAACTCCAAGAGATTACAAAGAATGTTCCGGACACTTTTGAATTCACAATCGTTAGATTGAAACTCGCGTGAACTTTATTCGAAATTGTGTACAAAACCTTTTGATGTAAAGATTACTAGTGCACTATCGAAATAAGAACAATCTCTTCTCTCAAATCCTCTTGGCCGAATTCTCACACTAATCTAAGAGCTGGATTTTTATTTTTCTCTTAGCAAAAGAAAAATAACTCTTAATTGCAAGACCTAGGGTTTGACCAAAAAAACGAAGAATATATATATCTAGTGGCCGCAAGTCACACGGCAAAAATATAATATATTTCTAGATATGCTATTGGCATATCAATATATGTATACATGAATAATTCACGCCATCTAATATATATCTGCATGATTATTCTTGCCGTCTAATATATCTCTGCATTCATGCATATATCTCACATATATATATATATATATATCCCACATTCATGCATATATATTAAGCATATATATATATCCCGCATTCATGCATATATATATTTGATATCTCCATATTCCGCATGCGTACATGCATATATGTTATATACCAACCCTAATTCAACTCTTTAGTGTATTTGTGACTATATAAAAGACTTCCTAATTTGACTAGATAAATAAATCCCTTATTTATTTACTTATCAAATATAATCTTTTATATTTAATAAACTGCTACTAATAGTATAATACTAGGAAACATATTTCCTAATCAGAAAAAGATTTGATTCTTAATTAAATAATTAATTAGAAATTAATTAAATAATAAAATAAACAATATAATGGGCTAATAAAATTAGCCTTGCCGCCCATGACCATTACTTGGGCCATATATTGTTTTTCTTATTTTATTAAATCCATTTGGACTTTAATAAAAAGCCCACATGTGAACTATACATATTCTTACTAAAAGAAATAAGCCCACGTATCTTTCATTAATATATTAATATAATTAAACAGCCTATTAAATAAATAATGTGCAAATTATATTCTAAATATATTAAATACAATTCTAGATGGACCCATAAATAGTCCGGTAGAATATATCAAGTGATTCATGCAAGTTCGTGTGGATTGAGGATCTTGGCGGGCCTATCTAAATTTAAGCTCCAATAGACATAACCCAATCACAATCAACAAATGATTAACTTAGGTTCAATCTATTAATTTTAGTTCATTCCACTAAAGAACTAAAATTGCACTCTTAAATAAAGATGGAATAAGTAAATGATTCTCATTCATACCCTAGACAATCTTATAGGAGATAGTGAATCCTCGTGAAGAATATCAGTAATCGCCAAGAGCTCATAGACCGACTATAGCTCTCCAAGTTACCATATTTACTCATATGACCACAATTTGAATTTGGATATATATTATGACTTGTCTAGAAATCATCTTTCAATGGACACTATTGAAAACTCAACGTTAAGATTTAATATCTAAAACCACAAAGCATCCATATGATGATATTCTACTCACATTTAATAAATGGAGCCACGATGTCCATATCTATAAATGAAATCCTCTATCGATTAGCAAATGAATATCACCAAACTCTCGAGAATAGACTATGTTATATAATTGTACTCATTGATAGCTCAAATGATAACATTTATAACCACAAGTCCATCATTTATCTTAGGATTAAGATAGACTCTCTGATTGTCTTGATAATGAAAAGACTTTTATCTATTGACGATTTCAGAAAAAAAATATATATTTCATTGTGATCCAGTTCAATGCACCCAGTGCACTAGATTCTTTTACTCGAAGACACTTCGATAATTTTAGACTCATCATAACACATTTGATCTCACTCAAATGCTAGTAAAAGAACTCTACAACTTTAACAAGATAAAGGTGCCCAACCTTTAACCTAAGTTGTGAACATTATTCAAGACTAACTAAAGAATTGTATCTACCTCATACATATCCAGATGTACGAACAATTCTTCTTTTCTCATAGTCTTTTGACCTTATGATTATTTACTTTAACAATTATAATGATAAATGCTATAAGATTTTGTTAAAAACAGAAATCACTTTATTAATATGATAAGATTGTCAAGTACAATATTACACTCTTGCTATTGAGCATAATCCTAGCAAACACACCACATAATAAGATCCACTAACGAACCCTCTAAGACAATTTTAGTAATAACATTTCTTACAAATTGCCATTGAAGCTTATCATAAGCTTTAGTAAGGTCAATTTTCCAAGTAATAAAACCCTTCTTACCTTTCATAAATCTGAACTTATGAAGGACCTCTTGAGCCACCACAATATTGTCCTGGATTTGTCTGCCATGGACAAATGTCATTTGATTAGGACTAACCAGCTTATGTAAAAGGCTTCTAAGTCTTTGAACAATAAGTTTACTGATAACCTTATAAATAGTGTTACAAAGACTGATAGGCCTAAGTTGTGACATGTCAAGTGGACTAGAAACCTTAGGTACCAAAGTGATGAGCGTTTAGTTGAGTACTGTAGTAAAAGCACCCGAATTAAAACTATCCACCACCAGCTTGACTTAATCTTTTCTACACAAATTCCAATGTTTTTTGAAAAAAGATTGCAGGAAAACCATCGGGGCCAAAAGCCTTAAGCCCGTAAATCCCAAATAAACTAGCTTTCACCTCCTCTTCACTAACCTTCTTGCACATATCATCCATCTCACTCCCCACTAAGCTAGGACAAGACCGAGGCATACAATCATAGCCAAGAGAACAAGGTTGGCCTAAGAAGAGATTTTGAAAATAAGACATAGCAGTGGACTTCATACTATCACTATATCACCACCAAATACCATCACTCCCTCTGAGGCCCTCTAATTTATTGAGCAACCTTCTAATCATGTTAGAGAGGTGAAAAAACTTAGTGTTTCTATCCCCTCCCCCCCCCCCCCCCCCCTCTCTAAGTCAGGTATTTTTATATTTTTGAAGCCAGAAAATCTCCTCTTGTTCTATATTGAGATTGTACTCCTTACGAAGCTTCACCTCCAGATTAGCCAAACTAGGCCTAAATCTTTTGCCAAGACTTCTCTGAATACCTTATAGACTGGCAAGAATTCTTCTTTTGTTATGGAAAAGACACTCAAACGAATCTCTGTTCCACTCCTTCAACTTCTCAGACGAATTAAAGACCATATCCATAATGTTACCCCTGCAAACATCCCACATTTGATGCACTAAATCTCCAAACCCTTCATGTTTCATCCACATAGCCTCAAAACGAAAAGGCTTGAAAAGGCTACAAGGGATGTGAAGACTAAAATTATTCTTTTGTTATGGAAAAGACACCTAAACGAATCTCTGTTCCACTCCTTCAACTTCTCAGACAAATTAAAGACCTTATCCATAATGTTACCCCTGTAAACATCCCACATTTGCTGCACTAAATCTCCAAACTCCTCATGTTTCATCCACATAGCCTCAAAACGGAAAGGCTTGAAAAGGCTACGAGGGATGTGAAGACTGTAAATGCATAACATAATAGGAAAATGATCTAATAAAGTCCTAAGCAAATGACACACAAAACCTTCGGCAAACAAGGTCCTCCAGTCCATAGAGCATAGAGCTCTATCAAGTATCTCCTAAATCTCCTCATATATACCTCTCCTAGTCATCCAAGTAAATTGTTGACCGACATACCCTAAATCAATAAGCTTGTCCTCACAAATCCAGTCCACAAGGCCTATTTTGGAGAAACAATTCCTGCCACCTCTTTTCTCCCTGCTACTAATTATCTCATTAAAATCACTCATAATAGCCTAGGGACCCTTAAAACATCTCCTAAGCCCACTCAGATAACCCTATAAAGATTTCCTGAAAACAGCACTAAGATTGGCATAAACCACCGTGAGGACCTAAGAAGTAGAACCCTTAGTAATCATAGCAGTAATAGAATGTCTCAAACTTGCCACCACTCTTAGCTTAACCCTACTGTCATTACACAATAACCAAATGCCACCAAAAAATCCAAAAGCTTCCATAACAAATCTGTCTGAGTAACCCAATTTATTAATAACTCTACAAGCCTTAATACCACAAATCCTAAGCTTTAGAATAGCCAACACTTCAAAACGAAACATCTTCCTTATATCAAACAAAGAATTAACAAATACCTTATTTCCATCACCCTTAACATTCTAAGTACAAATCATCAAAAAAAAAAAAAAAAAAAAAAAAAGAGGAAGGGAGAGACACACATAAAGTACAAACCTATTTAAGGGTAGCCTCTATTGCCTCTCTAAGCTTTGAGGCAACTTCATCAAGATCCTAAGCAACTGAGATATCAACCTATAATTCCGAGTTACTAACACCAATTATGTCTTTACTAGAATTGCCATCACTGCACCCAACATCAGAAATAGGAGGCACAACTGTAGACAATATAGCACCTGCAACATCAGTGTGGAGAATACGTAGGACATCCGAGTCCTCAAGATCCTTTTTCATGACAGTCGAACCCTGCTTAAAGCTAAAAATATCCTCAATACATACATTCTCCTTAAAAGGTTCGGAAAACTTACTCTTCTCAGAGCCAAAGTTAGCAAATACTTATTAGGTGAGGGAGGTAAATATTTCTTTCTAGTTGGAACCTGATTAGAGATTTTAGATAGAACACTGTTGGAGACACCCACCCAACACTCAAGACTAGGACTCGGAGTCTTCTTGGCAGGTCTTTCCTCAGCTCATTCTTCAGAAAGAATAGCAAATCTAGACACCCACCCACCCTCCCCCCTCTTAAGAGATATTGCAAGAAATATCATTCTTAGAAATTTGCACCACTTTACGACCAGTCAAAGCCACGTGAGCTTTATCAACCATTTTCATACTACTCACACCTTTCCCATTCATGTCAGCTCCATAAGAGGAGGATCCACCACCAAACTTAAAACCACTGCCAGTTTTACCCGAGTTAACAGCAATACCAGAATTCTTACCACCAAAACTAGACTCTACACCATTCCTTCCCTTCTTGCCATAAGATACCTGCATTCAAGGGCCATACGAATCATTCTTAGACTCACTCAAAACCGGTACAGCTTCCTCATTAGTTAGACCAGACTCCATCACCAGAACACCCTGATAAAGGTCGTTTGCATGTATATTTAAATTCACTTGTCAAACTAAATTTGTAAACCTAGCAATACCTATAAGGGTTTTGAAAACACGTGTATAATGGCAAGCAAGGGTTGTCCACAGAGATCAGAATTTAGCTAAGACTAATAGATATTTAAGTTATATTAATGCAATAAAGATAAATGGTTGGTGATGTTGACATGTGAAATAGCATCTACCTAATATGAAACTAGAAATGTAACTAAAAATGGAATATGGATGTAATGAAAGATAGATATGATGGACACTAGGGAGTTAACGGATTAGAAAGCAAACATTTGGGCAAATGTAATAATATGCTCATAAACATGCACGTTTTAACGAATGTAGCCAACCTAGGGTGTATAGGCTGACTATCTATCTCTAGCAAGAGGCCAACCTAGGGTGTATACGAGGCCTCTTACTAGTGATTGATCCTTCCTAAGCAACCAACCTAGAGTGTATAGTGTCAGTTGCTCGGTTAGGACCCTATCAATGAAGCTTGTATACCTATCTTGGGCTCAACCGTCTAAGGTAGCCACCTAGGGTGTATAGAATGGCTTCTAGCCTCTCACGAGAGCCGTCCTAGGGTGTATGGACACAGACAACCATCAAAAGGCTAGATGAAGAGCGTGGTTATAGAGTTGGGATTTCGGAAATCCCATTTATTCAAGTAAGCAATAAACAACCATATAGGATGTATATCTAGTTGCCTACGAAGAAAGAATCCAAAGGAAGCTTGCAAAGAGAGTGTATCTAAAATAATAAATCTAATGAAATCCATTCATACTTTTGAATAAATCAATAGAAGATAGATATATAAAAGAAATAAAGCTTATATACAAAAACCCAATCATTCACAAACTAATCCATAGACCCCCTTAGTGGGGTTTAACTACTCATTGACAATAATGAAAATAAGAGAGAATATGGGAAATAACCCTTGAAGATCATCTCCACATTGATAATCCCTTAGATGTTGAGTAGAAAGTGTATGAAATGAGAAGAAATGGATTCCTAGATCTAGTTACAATTTTTGAGTTTCTAAGTGTTAAAAAGATGATAAAAACGTAATACACATTTTCTATTTATAGTCCCCCAAAATAGTTTACAAATCAGCCTTTAAATGATGTCTGACGTGAGGGAGTGCGGGTCACTGACCCGCACTCCCTCACGTCAGACATCATTTAAAGGCTGATTTGTAAACTATTTTGGGGGACTATAAATAGAAAATGTGTATTACGTTTTTATCATCTTTTTAACACTTAGAAACTCAAAAATTGTAATCAACTTCTGCAATCAGGTCATCTCTGTTTTGGCAAGAGTGCGGGTGGAGTGCGGGTCATTTACCCGCACTCAACCACACTATATCAATCTTCAGCAATCAGGTCCTCTGGTTTGGGAGAGAGTGCAGGTGGAGTGCGGTTGGAACCACACTCACCCGCACTGTTGTATCCTCTGATGTCTTTCTTCTTCTTTTTGCATTTCCCAATCCTCTTTTAGTCCAAAAGCCCTACAATATGCTGTAATTGCCCGAAATGGGAAAATACCTGAAAATACGAACATATAGCCAATAAGTGACGATAAAAATGCACGAAAACAATACAAAGGCTACAGGTTTGAGGGCCGAAATATACAACATATTTGGCCTGATCACACCCTCATCTTCTTTGTGGTTAACATCCCCTGCCACACAAGAGTCCTTACTATGTCACACTCTCCCAGATTGAAAACAGATCAAACCCAAACTCTCGTATTCAACCATGATGACTCTATCATCAATTTCCAGAGAGCTTTTAAGGGGTTTAGTGATATCTATCTCAACACAAATCCTAGCAAATCTTCCCATGGCATGTGATTCCGTAATAGGGTTAACCTTATAAGTAGTACCTAGCAATCCCCCAATAATCCTTAAGAGTTCAACGTCAATCCATTTCATAGGAAGTTTAGAGAGCCTAACCCAAACCAGCATTTTCTGAATCTCCTTTTCTCCTGGTACAAAATTGGGTCTCCATTTCTGGACAACAATATACTAGTTAGAAATTAACCAAAGTCTCCCGTTAACACAAACTCAAAGTCTTTATACATTTGAAATCTTGCAACAAAATATCCATCCTCTAGGTCAATGAGTTGCCACTGACCAATAAGCTTCCACTTTTGCCGAAGTCTTGACAACATAAAATTGAGAGAATGGGGTCTTCCCATAACCTTTAGAATCAATGCATTCGCCCATGGCTTACATAGCCGAACCTTCAAATCATCTGAGAGCTTCATAGCCGAACCATTGGTGCCTTCTACAATGATGACATCTCCATCTCCAATGTTTAATTTCCCTTTTTTTGCACCAAAACCCGACCAATTACCTGGAGGAGACATACCCAACAATTTTGATTTAAAGCTATCACCAGAGGGGTTTCATAAACCACTGTCATCGTCTTCATTTGCTGCTCGAGCTCGCTTCGAACTGGTATTAGGGTTAGGGGGTTTCTCCTTCACAACCACAGTCTTCCCTTGCTCCAATTGAGCC